>JAGFMF010011803.1:15663028-15692266 GCA_019455555.1 Galemys pyrenaicus
TGCTCCCCGCTCTCTGTGGTGAATCCTCTCACCCCCCCACACCTCTGGCCTGTACCCCAGTGCTTGTATGCATAAATAAATAAATCTTTAAAAAATATATATATAATGAACATACAAAAGATAAATAAAATTAGCAATGTCTGATAAAACATGATTTGTGAACAAGTACATGTGAAGTACATGCCATTTATATCATCACAGTCATGAAATACAGTTAACTAATACACTTAAACATATACACTTTAAGTTACAAATCACTGCAAAGAAAAATACGGACATAAATAAAAGGGTGATATGTCACACACACACCCCCAAAAAAAAGGCAAGGCATGAGAGCTAAGAGTAATAAGAGTAGTGCCAAATTGGAAGAAAATATCACAAGGTAAGTATTAAGCTGTACATAGTCTCTGAGGATCGTTAAGATGGTCAGCAATCAAATAAGAAAAATGAATAGACTGAAAATGCCCAGAACGGATATGAATGTCCATTAAACAGAGGGAAAAGCATGTGATTTCAAGTTTTAAATTTTTTGGTATAATTCTACGGTCATTGACCCAAAATAAAGAAGATTGATAACTGATACCAGATACTCAAGAGGAACAAGAATGATTGATGGGAGCTTGTGCATTACCTATGTGCTTGGAGAATATATCAATTATCCGTTTTATATACATATATAAAAATATATTATCGATCTAACAAACTATTTCCAGATTCAACCTTATTCTCAAGTCCAGGGGCGTCAGCTCCTGGTGTCAGCTGGACTACTCAGATATTTACAGCCAGGTCTGGGTTGAGTAGGCAGGTCTGCTGATCTTGGCTAGGCTCTGACACAGTGGAGATTAGCTGACTTTTAGGCAGAGTTCCAGGAGAAAAAGTGGAAACTGCAAGACCTCCTGTATCATGTAGGCTTGGAGCTGTTCCGCCTTCCTTCTGCATTCTGTTGGCCAAAAGCAAGTCACAGGCAGGACTTGTACAGAGTTGGGTAAAAAGGTTCTGTCTCTGATAGGAAGAACTATAACATAGTTCAAAGGACATGGACACAGGTGAGGTAGAGAACTGCAACCATTTCTCCTGTTGATTTACTGAAAAGAGCAAGTTAACATGCAAGAAAACTGAATTTCCTTTGACCCTGTTTCAGAAATTTGACTTTTAGTATACATCTTATGTCTATGTTCTAAGAGACCTTCCTGGTAGGTAATAAGACTGTCTACAAGAGAGGTTTTTGTTGATTTTTTTTTTGGTCAGCATTTTTTAAAAAAGATTTATTTTATTTATTTATGCATACAAGGACTGGGGTGTATGCTGGAGGTATAGGGAGTGAGAGGATTCACCAGAGACGGTGGGAAGCAAAACAGGCAGAGCTAATGAAACACACTGCTGAGGGGAGCAGCAGGCAAGACAAGAGCGACCTGCTGCTCTGTGGCAGGGGATGGAACTCAGACTGCAGTGGCTTGTGATAGCTTAAAAGCACTGAGATTTTAATCTCTGCGCCTCCAGGGAGGCCCACTGGGTAGCATATCAGAATAAATGTCTAAAACAAATGAATGGATTAATAAATTACATTAAGTTTCTAAAACAGATTACTATTTAGCAATTAAAATGAATTAACTCGAGGGCCTCCCTGGTAGCACAAGGGGTTAAGCACCATACTATGAAGCATCCACAGCCATTGCAGCATGAGTTCTATCCCTGGCCAGGAAAGTGACCCACATAGCACAGCTGACCTCTCCTGCCTCTCCTGCTGCTCCTCTCAGCAATGTACTTCAGTAGATCTGCCTGTTCTGCTCCCCACTCTTTCTCTGGTGAATCCTCTCACCACCCCCCACACCTCTGGCCTATACCCCAGCTCTTGTATGCATAAGTAAATCTTAAAAAAAATAATAAAATTAATTAACTAGAACTATGTATATCTAAAACTCAGAAATAAGATATCGAGGGGGGGAAGTTGCAAGAAGGTATAATTCTTTTTTTTTTTTTCTAAGAGAAGAAAAACATGAAAAAAATACTATATGAATTAATAATGGACATATACCTAATAGTAAAAATATAAAAACATGTAAGAGAATGATAAATACCAAAATGGTACTTTAATTATTTGACAAAGCTGGCTAGTGGGGACCTGATAATAAGTTGTTTTCATATAATAATAATAATAATAATAAATTATTAACCTGAATGTTTATTATTTTCTGTATTTTGTAATATTTGAAACATTTATTTCATCTGAAAACAAAAACCCTAGGGTGAGATCTCATTAGCCCACAGTTGCTTCCCATCTACTTTGTCTGTCTTCACTATGATTCTTTTCCTTCTGAAATTACTAAGTTTTGTGGGTACCAGAAAGTTACCTGCTTCCAAAGATCATATGTTTTTGCATACAATACTCAGGGAGGTAACTAGAAAGAAAGGTGGAATCTCTGAATTCTCTCTGGTTGGGCCAGCTCTCTCTAGGCTGGACTAATCCCACTAAAACACCTCAAAAGGGACATTGCGTCTGTATTTTTTCTATTTAAAAAATAGTTGCTCTGATTATTTTTGTTAACTAGACCTAAAGTATTTTTTTAAATTTATTTATTTATGCATACAAGCACTGGGGTACAGGCCAGAGGTATGGGGTGGGAGGTAAGAGGATTCACTAGAGACAGAGTGGGGAGCAGAACAGGCAGACTGACTGAAACACACTGCTGAGGGTAGCAGCGGGAGAGGCAGGAGGAGGTCTGCTACGCCATGTGGGTTAGCTCCTTGAGAGGCAGGAATCTAACTAGTGCTGCAGTCACTGCAGTCTGCTTCATAGTGCATTGCTTAACCCATTGCACCACCAGGGAGGGCCCTAGACCTGAAGTATTAAAGTTTCTTACTAGACTTTAAAATATCGTGTACTTCACAGTTCAAGGAAGCACTCACCTGCAGATGCTGAATAATGAAGAGCAATAAATATTTAGTTGAAAATCTTACTACTAGGTAAAGATCCTTGCTCTAGATTAGGGGTTTTGACATAGTCTGAAACTGTAGCTGCTTTAATATGTTTTTGAGAAAAATAAGTCCAAGCCAGTCAGCATCCTGTCTGAACCAAACTTACAATGTACTCTGAATCAAATCTTATCCCCACATCCGAGCCAAATATCTGTCAGATGTGACCCTCATGTCTACCCTGACCTGCATGCAAGAATCATGTGATGGATAAAAATAACTCTCTCTCTGCCAATGGCAGCATCTGAGAAAGAACAAGGAGATGAACACTGGACTCTGGGTTGGGAGAAACTGTAGAAAAGTAAAAAGGTTATAGTAAACTCTGTGTTGGAGGGTCTTTTCCTTTGACGACTCTCTCTTTATTAGCATTATGACTTCAAAGAACTAAAATTCTCCTTCTTACAAAAGAGGAGCTGCCTTCTAAAATGGCTAAATCTCTGTTTTAAATACTGGTAAATGTAGGAATATTTTTCTTTTTGTCATTAAATCATTAGTAGGATCACCTTAGAATTCTTCCTAACTTAGATCCTCCCTCAGTGTGTGTATAAAATGTGGATTCTAAGGGACAGTTAGAAATTGCTGTTAGCTTCTGCAACTTGAAAATTTATTAGCAGTGAAAATAAATGCTCCTGAAATTCAGCATTTGTTTCACACTAGACTTTATTAGAATGCATCTATTTCATTAAAAAAAATGATTTTTTTATTTTTTCCAACTCAACTCCCTCTGACTCAACGTATCATAGAAGTGTTGGCATTGATTCCTTAAATTATTAATATTAAACAAATATTTTAAGTAGATTGAATTGTCATGACTTTTAAGTTAATTTATAGCCTGAAAATTTGGAGATAATTTCCTTTCCTAAATTTTAAGGAGAAAAAAGTTAACTGGACAGTAGCTGTTAAAGAGAACTCTTTCTTCACTTTGCAGATGAGAAAGGTGAATGATGGCCTCTTTAAACCTTTCCTGACCAACCTCTCCTCTTAGCTCTCTCCCAGGCCCTGGCAGTGGAACTCACGGAGGAGCACAAGTGACATGTCTTGGGAGAGGATCTTAGTGTCTCCAGGCTGCTTGGGATCAGCGTGCAGAATTGTCATTCCAGCGCAGGCTAGCTTGTTCCACCTGTTCACACAGCTTCATTGGTTACGCCTGGAAGTACAGTCTAGCTTGTTTTAGCCAGCTGTAGATGCAGTTATTTCTAAAAATGTAGAGAAGCAATTTAAGAAAAGGTACACATTTCTGTTTAAGTAAACCAAAAGCCACTTGGGTGGAAGAAGAATAGGGCAGGAAAACAAGTGTGCTGGAAGGAGAAAGAGAACTCCTTGACAGTAATTAGTGAAAATTAATTTCAAAAGATTGTTCATCCAGGAGTTAGGCCTTTAAATTAGCTTCTATTATTTCTACTATTAAATATCTCTTAAGAACTTTGGAGCACTTAATAGTATTTAGTTCATTCTGTGTAAACTTGTTGAGTACCTGCTGTTTTTAGAAAGTATTATTGCCGGGCCTCCCTGGTGGCGCAGCGGGTTAAGCAACACGCTATGAAGCAAACCGCAACCACTGCAGCACGAGTTCGATCCCTGCCGCCGGCCAGGGAGGGGACCCACATGGCATAGCAGACCTCTCCTGCCTCGCCCACTGCTGCCCTCGGCAGTGTGTTTCAGTCAGTCTGCCTGTTCTGCTCACCGCTCTGTCTGATGAATCCTCTCACCACCCGCGACTCCAGCCTGTACCCCAGCTCTTGTATGCATAAATAAATAAATCTTTAAAAAAAAAAAGAAAGTATTATTGCCATAATTTTAATTCATTATACAAGTAACAGTACAGCAGTAATGGAAAATAAGTTACAGCTTTCCGGGGTGTCATCTGCCCCATGCCTCTCATCCTTCCTGCTCTTAGGAAAGACAACTATAAAATATAAGAAGCAAAAGCTAAAAAGGCATAACCTAACCCAGAAGCCAGGTGGAGACCTCCTTGAGCAAAAACAGCAGATCTCAGGGCAGCAAGGGGAAGCTGCAGCCTGTGTAGCCTTCAGTGGCTGGTGGTCAGGCCCCAGGAGTAAAGAGGAAGAGCACACAGATGCAGTACACATTAAAAGAAGGAGTCAAGCCACCTTCTCACTCTGGTGGAAGCTTAGAGTAGAAAATTAGGTGGGGAAGCTTTCACAAGGTCAAAAACCAGAGGTGAGGTAGGAACAACTATGGGGTCAAGTCATTAAACCATGGAAGTTTCTAGGAATCGGGGGTGGAGTCAGAAAGGGTTATCTGAAAACCACTTGTAGAAAAATAACTCAACCTGACCACAAAAGCAATAAAATTTCACAAAAGAATGAATCCTCCATGCTCCCAAACAACCATATATAAGAATATCTATTGCTCTGGCAAAACACAGGTCTTGTCCCAAGACTGCCCACCTGCCTCTACGCAAGTGTCTGTCTTAAACCTGCTCTCTTCAAAATATAGCTCTTTGCATGCCTGTGTCTATGCAAGTGTCTCTTTTTCCTAATAAACCTTTAAAATGCAGCCTTTGCTGTTGGTATCTATGCAAATGTCTTTTTCCTTAATATTAACTTGCCATGTGCTGCTGAACAGGAAATCTTTCTCAGAGAGACCAAAAGCCCTGCTCACCCCAATAACTCCACAGCTCTCTCTGTAGTTTCACCCTGGAGCTGGAACCCTAAACCATCACTTTAAGAGCTGGCTCCGGAGAACCTGGTGAGAGCGGCCTCACAAGCACCGTGGAACTTGAACTTACCTTTAGACAAAATGAATTTTATAGAGTGGCCTGACAGAGAACTTAAACATGTTCAGGGCATTCAAATAGTAAATGAAGGAATAAATTTTACTTTAAAAGAACAAAAAGTTACAGAAGTAAAAATATGCGTAATGGAAACAGGTAGCTATAGTTGAACAAAAAATTAGTAATTGGAATACACTGAAATATATACCTGTAACACATCAGAAAACTTGCAGAGGGCTGGCGGGAAGCATGGAGTTTATACCAAGTGGACCTCACTGTGCAGAGCTACCCTCTCCCCATCACTCTGCCACTCATAAGAGAATACCCAGGCTCGTGCTTCTGTTGACTCAGCTTTACGAGCACCTGCCTGCTATCCTGGGCTGGGCATACAATTCCCAGACAGCCAACCGCAAGTCAGAGAAACGCCTTGCTCTCGGCTGATCTTGTGTTCTAGCCTATTCATCACTGGCCCTCTGGCATCTACATCATCCTCAGGCTTAAAATAGGCATTTAATGTATATTTGTTGAATGAATAAGTGATGAAGCAATTAATACCTAAAAATATCTTTGCTGTGACTTCCTAGTTTTGATTACCTTGCTCTGTTTGGCCAGCTTTGTGTGGGGAGGAAGACAGGGAGGAGAAGAGAGGACTTCTTCCCGTCCAGAGCACCCCCTGCCATTGGTCTGTGACACACGGGAACTACTGGTGTGACCTCCTCAGATCTGGGCCTGAATTGCGTCCTCTTGTTTCCTTATTTCTATTTTACAAGCTGTTTAAAAAGATTCAGATTGAGACCAGCAATACAAACCAATGTCTTAATTTTTCTTTTTCAGGCTGGAGTAAAAGGGACACTGGGGAGATTAGTTGGAATTTTTGAGGTAAGTTGAACTTTCTGAGTTAAAATTTTTGGTGCAATTGGTATATTAATAACCCCATCATCGTTGTCTTAGTCCATTTAGGCTACTGTAACAAAACACCTTAAGCTGGGTGCTTACAGATAAGAGAAACAGCTTATAAACACGCCATAAACAGCTTATGACTTACAGGTAATGGAAACAGATTTCTTAGTTCTGGAGCTTAAGAAGTCCAAGATCAAGGCACCAATAGATTCATTGTTTACTCATATCCACTTCCTGGTTCATAGACAACTGTTTCTCCCTCTTCTTACATGGTAGAAAAACGGAGGTAGCCCTGTGTTATAAGGACAGCAGTTCCTCAGACTACCTCATGATAGTCTGCTCTCATTGAAGGACATAACCATTCATTCCATAGTAATTCAATCTAGAAAAGATAACATCTTTGTTCCACCGAGCTTTCAAAGCAAAGCAACAACAATAGAGAAGTTATCCTTCTTTTTTTAAATCCTGCAGTCTCCTCCAAACTAGAAGTATTTGTAATTTCCATCCCCACTTCTTCCATGCTTCCTTTCCTCTCAAGATGCGAGGAAGAATACTAAGTGTAGAGAAGACAGAAGGAAAATATAAGTAGCAAAGGAGGAAGAAATAAGAGAATAGACTGATGTAGAGATTTGGAGGAAGATAAAAGAAAGTGAGAAATCAGGGATAAAGATAAACAGGGTTGGGGTGCCTCCCTGGTGGCAGAGGGGTTAAAATCTCAGCACTGTCAAGCTGTCACAAGCCAGTGGCCACATGAATTCGATCTCTGGCCAGGAAAGTGACCCACATGGCACAGCTGACCTCTCTTGTTTCATCTGCTGCTCCCCTCAGCAGTGTGTTTCAGCCAGTCTGCCTGTTCTGCTCCCCACTCTGTCTCTGGTGAATCCTCTCACACCCCCATACCTCTGTCCTAGACCCTAGTTCTTATATGCATAAATAAATAAAGTAAATCTTTATAAAAAAGATTAACAGGGCTAGTTGGGAAAGGGGAGCAATACTAAATTAATAGCTTGCTTCCACTGATGGACTCACCTTTCTTTCTCTTCTCTTTCTGATATTCTAGCTAAATTTACTTAGTGTCTTTTGAGAGGTCATGAACTTCCCTTTCACAGAATTCTTGTGAATTTACACATAAGGGAAGAGGAACAAAAAAAGAAAGTAAATCCTTGGCTTCAGAAGCCCAACCAGAGAACAAGCCCTCAAATTCAAGTGCATATATAAACCATCCAGCTCTATTCCATGTGTGATTATAGGATAATAAAAAATAAGGACTCCTTACGTCTAAGCTCTCTGGACATATGCATAATGAGGTGTTTCTTTTCAATAATCTTAGCTCTCTAAGGAAAAACTTCTCTGAAATTCTCTTTTTACCCCAGAACCAGGAGAGGAAGCACAGAACGTACGTCTATGTGCTCATTGTCACAGAAGTGCTGGAAGACTGGGAAGACTCAGTTAACATTGGTAAGTCATCCCCAGATAGCCTCCAAAGAGCTCCTGCTGCTGGTCCTGGCAACCCCACAGGTCCTCTTCCAGAACCAGAAACAAGAGCGTGGTAAAGAAAAAGTACTAGAAAGATATGTTTAACAAAAGGAGCATGTTCATTTTTGAACTTATGAAAGTATTTTTTTTTAAGATATATTTATTTATGCATACAAGAGCTGGGGGACAGGCCAGCGTCGCAGGAGGTAAGAGGATTTACCAGACAGAGTGGGGAGCAAAACAGGCAGATCAACTGAAACACACTGCCAAGGGCAGCAGCGGGCGAGGCAGGAGAGGCCTGCTGTGCCATGTGGATCCCACCCTGGCCGGTGGCAGGGATCGAACTCGTGCTGCAGTGACTGCGGTTTGCTTCATAGCGTGTTGCTTAACCCACTGCGCCACCAGGGAGACCCTCATGAAAGTATTTTGAAATGTTTAAAAGGAAGCTGAAGTTGGATACATGGTCAGTAAGCCCAATGTCATCATAGAATGGTTTTTAAAGTCAAATCCAACCCTCAGCGGATCACGGGCCTCCACAGTGCTAGGCCCACAGGCACTCCAGGTGAGAGCAGGGCCTCAGCTGCTCCTTGTGACACTGATTCACATTTTTGAAGAAAACAATCTGTTTGTGGTACTAGTCCCTCCCTGCAAAATAGTGGGAACAGTTTATTCCAAGGGTTTCCTACTTTCTTCTAAGGAGCCATTTTCTTTGCTCAGATCACTATTGTATGTATGTTTTTTGAAGTAAAAACTGAGGTTGGTTCATGGCTTAATCTTCTACATTTGAAGAAAAGTATTTAAGTATAGTATTAATTTAGCAAAATTCTAATACATGTATATAAAATTCTCTGGCCCAGCCTCTCCCTTTAAATTGTTAGTGTGTGCTTCGCCACCATGCCCCTCACGCTGTTGATCTGAGTATTTCAGAGCTCTCTGCTTCTAATGGGTTTGTATCTGATAAGAACACCATATGCTTAAGTAAATACATTTAGTGGGGGGTTATTAAAAATTGGCAGCCAGTGCCGGGTTGTGAAAAGGAGCAAGATGAGTGTGGGATGGCCTGTGCTCAGAGCAGTCTGTCAGGTGGGAATCACACTCGTGATGATAATGTGTAAGTGACCATTGCTCTGTCAGCGTCCAAATGAGCCTTTTACCTTGTGCTCCTACTTCTAAGAATTGATGCAAATGAAATAATCTAAAATGGAGGCTCTTTGCACATGAGACATTGGGTCATAAACGTACAATTCCGTGACTTAAGTGACTTGAGGCACATTGGTCCACAGGAATGTTAAACACATACTGTAGATACCATGGGCAAGTGCTTATGAAATGGTCTTGATGAGGGTATAGAGTCAAATCTACACTAATTAGAGCTATATTAAAATAGAAATGTGAAATAAAAACGAAAATGCAGTACTGGTTTTCACCTGAAGTATTGGAATTAATAAAGAAAATGTAGCAGCACTGGGCCTCCCTGGTGGCACAAGAGATTAAGCACCACACTATGGAGCTATCCTCAGCCACTGCAGCATGAGTTTGATCCCTGGCCATGGAGCTAACCCACATGGCACAGCAGACCACTCCTGTCTGGCTTGCTGCCCCCCCTCAGCAGTGTATTTCAATAGATCCACCTGCTCTGCTCCCCACTCTGTCTCTAGTAAATCCTCTTACCCCTTTCCCCCTGCACCTCTGGCCTACACCCCAGGTCTTGTATGCATAAGTAAATAAATCTTTTTTAAAAAGGAAAAGTTAACAATTTTGTTCATTTTTTTTCTCTTTAAGAAAACATTTTATATCGTGGATTTATTACTCTTATAAAAATTTTTAAAAATAGTTGGATATAAGCCAGCTATCCTGGTAATTCTGGAAGCTAATGTTCATATTGACTTTTGGAAGAGATGGGGACCCTGGCAAGGCGTCAGATGCTTGCATGCAGGCTGAGGAGGCCTAAGAGTGCAATATATGCTACTAGCAATGGTTGTCTCCCAAAGGGTGAGAATTTCACACAATAATAATTAGCTCTTTGAGGGGCCTCGCTGGTGGCGCAGTGGGTTAAGCAACGCACTGTGAAGCAAACCGCAGCCACTGCAGCACGAGTTCCATCGCTGCCGCTGGCCGGGAAGGAGACCCGGTCACATGGCACAGCAGACTCTCCTGCCTCGCCCACTGCTCCCCTCAGCAGTGTGTTTCAGCCAGTCTGCCTGTTCTGCTCCCCACTCTGTCTCTGGTGGATCCTCTCACCGACCACACCTCTGGCCTGTACCCCAGCTCTTGTATGCATAAATAAATAAATCTTTAAAAAATAATAATAATAATTAGCTCTTTGGTTTTGAGATTTCTTCTATTGTCTTCATTGGCAATTTTATAATACTTGAAACTTGCAAAGTATGCTCATTACTTTTGTAAGAATAGGAGAAATGTGATGTGGGTAACATATATCTGAAGAAGTATGAAACTGTATCTCTGAATCATATAGTGTTATAAACCATTACTACCTCAACAAAGGAAAAAGAGAAAAGGAAAAACACATTTGTAATTCTGTATTTTAAGTAATAACGAACACTTTCCTGTTTTCTGCATTTTCTTAAAAGTTACAAGATCAGGGCCTCCCTGGGACGCAGTGGGTTAAGCAAAGCACTATGAAGCAAACAGCAGCCACCGCAGCACGAGTTCGATCCCTGCTGCTGGCCAGGGAGGGGACCCACATGGCGCAGCAAACCTCTCCTGTGTCGCCCGCTGCTCCCCTCAGCAGTGTGCGTCAGTTGATCTGCCTGTTCTGCTCCCCACTCTCTGTGGTGAATCCTCTCACCGCCCCCCACCTCTGGCCTGTACCCCAGTGCTTGTACGCATAAATAAATAAATTTAAAAAAAAAAAAAGTTACAAGATCAAAAACACTTCATTGCTTCCCTTTTTTCCTAATTTCTTTTTTTTTTTTCTCTGCCTCCACAGGAAGGAAGAGAGAATGGTTTAAAGTAGAAGACGCCATAAAAGTGCTGCAGTGTCACAAGCCCGTGCAGGCATCATACTTTGAAACCTTGAGGCAAGGCTACTCGGCCAACAACGGCACCCCAGTCGTGACCACCACGTATGCGGTTTCCTCTCAGACCTCGATGTCAGGCATCAGATGACTGAAGACGCCCTGTAAGAAAAATGGAAATTGGAGACTAGACTGAAGTGCAGATGTTCCCTCCTACCCCCGCTCTTTCACCTCTCCTTACCGGCCTCCTGTTTTCAAATAAGGCATGACGGGCAGCAGAGAAAGGGTTTATTGATAATGTAACTGTTTGGTGTTAAGTGATGGGGCTTTTTCTTCTCTTTTTATTGAGGGGGTGGGGTCGGGTATATAATTTGTAAGTACTTCGTGCATGATCTGTCCCTCCCTTTTGCGACCCTCCAATTCTCTAAAGAGAGGCGAACAGCCTTCCCTCTGCCTTGGATTCTGAAATGTTCCTGTTTGTCTCATCCCAACCCTGGCCAGACACTTTTCTTTGATTTTTATTATTATTATTTTTTAATTAAAAGATGAGATGAGATGAAACCTTTCAGGAATTTGTCCTGTAATGTGCTGTTCAGTTCAGTAGATTGATCGCCCTCACCACAGGATACATTTATCTACACATTATATACTGGGCATATAATATGTAAATAAATGACTTTTAGAAGAATAATTTAATATTAATTTTTCAAGATTCTGTTTTGTCTTTTGCATTTGGGGTGTTCCTGAAATGGAGAACCTCGCAATTAATTTGCTTTTTTGTTTTTCATGCTAGTTGCTAGGCAAGTTTACCCCTGTCCTCTTTCTTTTCCTAACCATTGATTGTAGTTATGTAGGGTGTGGGAAGAGTTTCACTACCTTCAGAGTGCTCCTAGGACTCATGGTCTTCTCTTGAAGCTGTGCTTTCATGCCAAGAAAGAAACGGGAAGGAACTTTTTTTTTTTTTTTTTTTTATTACAAGCCAGGAGCAAATGGCCTCAGCCCAGATCCGGAGACAATGATAGAAATTGAATTCCTCCCTACATGTTGACAGTAGGGATTTGAACTGGATTCTTGGGATTACTATCTTAAAAACTGGAGCATCGAGCACTGTTTCTATCCTGCTGGTTTGGAATTTTTCCATAATGCTATCTATCGCCAACAACAGCCTCTCTCCTTGTGCATACACGCCTTACACCATGCTGAACTGGATATTGTCCTTGTGCTCTGAAGCATCCAAGTTTACTTGGCAAATGTAGCTGTATAGTCCTGAGTTCCCGAAAAGTACACAGGAGGAAAATCCAGGTGTTTGCTTGTCTTTGTAATGTTATAGCACTTGCAGTTGCGCTATGGAGCATGCTCAGAAATATTAAATTTGTCTCCCCTGGGATGTGAAAGATCCATCTTCTGCTGAGAAGTGGTGTGGGAGAATGCTTAGTCATTTACTAGAACAGCTACATAATGCATTGGCTTGCTGCAAAATGTCTTGGTTTTGGTAGAGACTTCATTTGCCAATTGTGTTGTTTAGTTGGGAAATAAGCAGAAAAGGTCTCGAGGTGTGGTGTGACGAGGGGCGACCGGGAGGGGAACCCTGGCTTGGGACCAGAGTTTGTTGCTATCTTCTTAGTGGCATCTCCTTTGTCAAAACATAGCCATGATGTGAAATTAAAATCGTAGTTCTTGTTATTTAAAAACTCCAATAAATACTCAAACTTTGAAAAGCATCTGCTCTTCCCTCCCACCAAGAGAAACGTGTACATCTGGTAGGTCTGTGGCATTTAGTGTTCAGCATTTTGGGGGACATCAGGTGGTGGTGATCCTTAAATTTTGCTGCTTAGTCTTGATTTGCATCCTGTCTCCGAGTCTTGAGATACCATCAAAAGTGGTGCCTGTGGTTTCCTTGGGATGCCGTCCCGCCTCTGGGAAAGGGATAGCAGCAGCGCATTGGGAATTAAGCCTCACAGCCAACTCACTGTTGAAGTCCTACTTAAAAAACAAACACACTGCTGCTTGTTGCCGGATTCAGGGCATTCTAAGTTTCTGTCCAAATAAATAAAGGGGAAAATAAAATAAACTCAAGTAAATGCTAAGTGGAATCCCTAAAATACATTCTTCCAAATCAATTCTGCCTTTGTAGTATGGGATGAAAGTGCTTTGCAGGAAAACAGCACGCCCTCCTGAAGAAGGAACTGCAGTGCTAGCAGTAATTTGTGCATTTTTTATGGTCTGGCGATGTTTTTGCTGGGCTGATGTAACAGTGCACTACCCTAAAAAATCCAATTTGGATTGTTGTTGGTGTCGTCGGGTCAGGAAAGTGAACCGTGCCAAGATGTATTTTTTAGTGACATGAATGGATGCTATTTAATGCAGTTAACTGAAGAGATTGTGCTAATGCCTTCTTAACTGACAAAAGGAGGTTTTGTCCAACACCAGAATTGTTGCAATTGGTGCTGTTTTCTTTGCACTGAGATTCTGATGAGCAGGGACTGGTGTTTTTCCCTTCCTGGCACCGTAAACACCATGGCTGTCTGTGTGGTCACAGTGCTTTTGTGATAGATCAGTCAGATCTGTGGTTGCAGTAACCTTGATCTCTGCCTAAAGAAAGCAAGGAGAATAAAAGCCCCAAATTACCCTATTTACAGAATATTTCATTGACATCAATTTGCCTCTTATCCTGCCAGGGTACAGCTCCTGTGTTCAGCGCAGACATAAAGACTTGTTCACGGTGAAATAGAGCGTTCCAGATTCTGGTTACTAGAGTCCACCATACTCTGTCTAGAGAAAGATCTCAACAGGTTATTTTTGTAATTAAAATTTGTTTTCAGTTTATAAATTGCAGCTATTGCTGCAAATGTTTGCAATCTTTTTGGACCAGGGCACCTCTCTCTCTCTCTCTCTCTCTCTCTCTCTCTCTCTCTCTCTCTCTGTGTGTGTGTGTGTGTGTGTGTGTGTGTGTGTGTGTAACATGTAGGTAAGATAGAAGAGCTACTGGAAGTCAGCCATGTTAGATTTTCTTGTAGCCTTCCAGAATAGTGAAGTCCATGAGACAGGAGTCTGGATTTTTCTCATAGCAAACTAACAGGATGGAAAAGTGAATGAATCGACTATGTTTTGTTTTTACAAGTGTCTGCTGCCCCATCTGCCCTGCATGGAGTGCACTCCCTCACTGCTGAGTCTGAGCTGAGGCCATCTGGAGGGATCAAAGAGTATGGGTATCAAGGAGCATCACCTCTCTGAGGCCCCGGGAAGGCCTACAGGTGGTGTCCGCAGGATTTCCGCCTCCACCTCAGTGGTGGGCGCAGCGCTCGGAACAGAGGGCGCTGCAGGCCAGAAGGTCACTGCCCTCCGGGACTGTTTTGCGGCGGTGTTGTGTGTTACTACATGGTCAAGTTCCTTGATGGTAAAGAAGCTTTTTTGTTTTGATACTAGGAGTTTCGTAGACTTGCTTAGAAGGAAAAATGCCCCTTTCTCTTCTCCACCTCAGTGCTCATCGAAAGCTCCTTCTAAACCTCTTTAACCGGGGGAGCAATCAGTCTTTTGTTGGACCCAAGTGTGTGTTTTACACATTGTACTTACACAGTTGTCATTTTCATCTAGTGCTATATTAATGCCATTGTAGGTCTCACCGGGTGTTTTTAAAAACAGTTCAACCCGAGCCACATTCAGTTTGTTAGTTCACAGAAAGGGTTTAATAACCACAGTTTAAATTTTGCCACAGTTGTGTGATTTTTAACATTTCTGAGGTGTCCTCTAAGCCCATCCTAGTTAGATTTTTTTGTAGCTTTGTAGTTGAGAATAGATGTAGAATTAGAAGAATTCTAATTAGCTAGAATTCTAGTTTAGAATTAGAAGAAATCCTGGGAGAAGTCTCTACTGTGAGGTGAATTTGGATTTAAGGGAAGTGAGGGCTTATCTATACTTGATGATGTAGCTTCATCCTGTCTTATCTGCATTGAAAAATAATCTATGTCTTTATTGGAAAAAAAAAATAGCAGGACTGTCAACTCAAGTAGCTCTAGGGAGAGGAAGCTTATTTAATGGTGATTAGAACAAATGCCAGTCACTCTCTAAGAAGAGACTTTAGAGCCCCAAAGCCAGGCCATTCATGCTGCCCAGTGGGGGTGCAGCCATCCCTTCTGAGCCCAGCTGGGGTAGAACCTGTGCGCCCAAGACAGAGCTTTCCAGACTGCAGCTGCTGCTGCTGCTGCTGTGCTCAGCCTCGCTCTGGAAGAGCACCTGCCTCTGGGTTCTGTGGTGAGCCTTGCGGCAGGGGCCCGGCCACCCAGAAAAGCTGTTTCCATGATACCTTAGATGTCACCTGAAACAGTGAGATGTTTGAGATTTTTCAGGCAAAATATAAAATGACTGCAGTTCATAAGAGATACTATTGTGCGTGCATCAGGTTGACTTGAGGTCACCTCAGGTCCTGGGAACCTGGGGCTTTTAGGCAGATTCTCCTTTGGAAACCAGCTGCCTTCTACTGGAGCAGCTTCACATTTTGACCATATTTTTTCATTGACTGATAACCATTTCAGGCATGTGAGAAGCCTAATCAGGACAGCTAAGAAAATGATACTGCTCACCTTTAGATTAACCAAATGCTTTGTCCTCCCAGTCCCTAGAGGTAATAAATAAGAGAAAGAATCCTGTTTGGTGTTGATTTGGGGCCACATGACTTTGTGTGTCTGTACACCATGGAACTTTTTTTTAAGTGAAAAAAAGCATGTCTCTGCCCTAAAAGTTTGTTTATAGGGAGGATTTGATGACCTAGAGTTTGTGTTCCAGTGTGAGACGGTCTGCCCTGGAGGGGAGCTCAGAGACAAGCCCTGGATTAACTGAATCCAGTAGACCAGGAGGGACTCTCCGGAAGAAGAAAGTGCTTTTGGCTGATAAAGCAAGATAATTAAATGATTGAGAGTCGTTGCTTCTGTTCCTTTAGCAAGCAGTCAATTAATTACTCCAGGCTTCTTTTGCTTTATGTTCCAGTTCATAACCCTGAACAGGAGGCACTAGGACACCAAAAAGGTACTTAACACCCTGGAGATAAGCTTTAACGGATAAACCGCAACACTGTTCATCACCATTTTTATGTGTTTCCCAATCTCGTGTCCTCACTGCAGCCAGGCCATTGTGAAGATTCAATTAATCATTGAGTCAGGGAACTTACATTCTGGTTCTGGAACAGTCTCCTGCTAAATCACCTACCAACTGTGGAGGTTACCTGTGGGGTATGCCTTTCAGAAAACATCTCAACAATATAATGAATTCACTCTTGCGGGGGGTCCCACTAAATCAAAATATTAAGTCCTTGGAGAGGGGAGCAAGGAAAAGTCAAGTCTCAGGGGAAAGATGCGAGATGCCTCAGTTCCAGTGTTGAGCCTGAGGCTGCGCCCCCTCTGTAGTGTGGGGTGAAGTGGCTGATCTCTCCGGCGACCTGACCTGTACAGCCTGTCTTTCTGAGCACTCTGTGCCGAACTGAAATGTTAACCTAAGGCAGCAGCAGATCCCCGTGGCCTCTTTGACCTCTCTGTTTTCCCATTAAAGAAAACTTTCTCAGAATTCAACATTGGTCTTTAACTTCTATTCATTGTAGAGAAAGTCTGTTACTAATAAATGATCCAAAGAAGTCACCTAGTTTTGGTGACTCGACTCCAGCAGCCTAAAGGTCTGACTTTGGGCAGGAAAAGTAGAGCTCGACCAGCAAGACACCCGGGCAGCGGGACAGATAGGTCTGCTCCCTGCTCCACACTGAGCCTCACCAGGGGCAGATCTGAAGTGAGGCCTTGGAGCGCGCCCAGCGCCCTGAAGTGAAGGGGGCATTCACGGGGCCTGTGCGCAGCAAGCAGGAGTCTAGTGCTTCTGAAGAGAACAGCAGGACCGTGCAGGCACGGGGCCCTTTGCCCGCTCCCACGTGACTGGGAGCGCATTTGCTCAGAATCCAAGGGCACGTTCCCCTTTAAACTCTAATTTCCTTCAGCTGTTTTGTTCAGCCTCTGAGCCCCACCCTTTCACTTCCACCCATGGGTGGCACAGACGTGTCGCTCAGGGCACAGATGCGTAACTGAGTCCAGGGCCCACCCGTGTAATGTGGCAGTAAGGTAGTAGTTAGAAAAATAACTGGTCCATTCTATTGTTTAAAAAAAACAACATACAGTATGCGGTGCAGCTTTATAAATGTCGGGTCAGTTTTTATCATTTCACGGTCTGTTTGGTGATTTGAAAACCTTCAAGCCAGTTTATTAGCAAAGAAAAGGTTGGTGGGTAGAACAAGTAAAATCTTAGGTCATGCATCTCTCTCAAAGAAAGCTACTGGTCTGCCATGCACTAAGGAGGTTAGAGCATTTGGGGCTGTTGGGAGCTGTTGTAAAAGCAAAGCAAGTGCTTCGGGCCTTTCCGATAAATCCAAGCGTATCAGAAAGAGGAAGTAGAAACCCACTGGCATCGTTTTCAGAGTTGCTCTTGCAGCCTTGTTTTCAAGGGCTGTGTCTCCTGCCCTGTCCGGTGGGCTCGGTAGGCGACAGCAAGGCCTCAGCTGTTTCTCTGCTTTACCAGGTGTGGTCTCCAAATAGCGTGTGCTATTCTTACAGGGTTTGCCCTACGGTCACCTCCGTTCCACTCATCTACCAGAAAGGTTAACATCCCCAGGACCATTCCAGTTCCAAAGCAGACAGACTAGATGTGCTTCCTCCCCTATCGTAAGTGTTGGTTCGAATGCAGGCTCCTGTTGGTCAAATTTAACAGGTATTTCTAGGGAACTCCTTTAATTGAGGCAAGTAGCCAGGCTATCTGGAGTTTAACTTCTTCCAGAGGGCAGGCGTCTTTGTCCCTGCCCCCTAGTGCTTACACATTTTAGCCAAGGCTTAAATCACCAAGTCTAAGTGTGCCTCCAGAACTGAGACAGAGAACCAGGGGCCACACCCTGGGAACTAAATAGGCTAAAACTGAGTGTTTCGATCCCACCAGAACTCTGTTAGTGTCCCCTTCCGTCAGGACCACCAGAAAAGCAAACAGCCTTCCCGTCATTCTGCAGCATGAGTACATCAGTTGTTTGAGCAGGGTGCTGCATTTTTATAAAGAACTTTCCGAGGATAGAAAATGGAACCGCTGGGCTGAAGACTCACATCCTTGGGGAGCTTGGCAGAAGTGAGTTCAGCAAAGCTGGGAATCCAAGGAATAGTGCTGGGATGGAGGGGAGGGTCGGATGGGCCTTACAGCCTCTTGGGACCTGGTGCTGGGTTATGAGAAGGGAGTCTGGAGTAATGCTGTCCCTAGCCCCATCCAAACGCACTCTGGCACGTAGGAGCTTGAACCCCTGGGTGCATGGGCTTGTTTTCCCTTTTTTCTGTTTTTGAAACAACTTGCTTGCTGTTTCATGGAAGATCAAGTTCTCCCTCCCCACGTGGGGCCACCTGCCCGGGCCTGGTTTCTTCCCCAGTGACTCCACAGCGCACGCACGTGAGGGAGATCGCACAGTGCACGTGAGGGGAGCCAAGGGGAGTGCAGCGTGGTTGCGAGAAGGCGGAAGGGAGCTGGGCGTCCTGCACCCTCTTCTCCAGGAGGGTGTCCTGAGGCTCCCTTCACACCTCTTTCCCATGGACACGGTTGTGCTGTGGAGGAGGACTGGAAGGAAGGGGGATAGGTTAGCCCTGGGTTTGGATTCAAGACAGGTGCACAGCAGATGGGAGCCCCCTACCCCCCGTAATAGCAGGTCAGCGTATGTAACCATCCCTCCCCTTTACTAAAGCACGTCTCATGGTGGCAGCAACAGAAGACGGTCTCCCCTACCCCCTGTCCCCGCCCCCCGTAGTCTAGGCAGAGCTTTGGTAAGACCCCTAAAGTTTCACCACCCCTGGAGCGCACTCCTTTCTGTAAAAAGAAATGCTTAAGCCTGTGACCGTGCTACTCCTTTCTATGTGTTAATCAGTTTCCTTCCATTTGAGCTGTGTGGGAGGGAAGGGCATTGGAATTGTAGGTTGTAATCTTGTGCCAACCAATAAAAACCAGTATTTCACACATACCCCTGCTTAGTGTCTGGTCTCTTCTTTCCAGCGGTGTTCATTGGGTCCTTCACATCAGTTTTCTTTTGATTTTACAACAACTCTGCTGGGTTGTTAGGAGTCGCCCCAGCAGTCAGAGGTGGCCCCGTGGAAGATCTGCTGTTCAGGGAACTCAAGTGAGGAAAGAAGCAGAGAAGCCTGTGGCAGGCAGCGAGGCAGCAGGGTGCCAGGAGAGCCCCTCCCCAGCCAGGGCCCGTGAATGAGACACAGCCAACCAGGGAGCACAGCCAGATGTTGCCAGGTGGGAGCAGGAGTTGGAGGGGGGAGGCTTGACGGGCTGGAGTGGGGTGTGGGAGATAATGTAGGACTTGTGGGTAGAGAACAGGCAGGGAGAGTGGGAATGTAACATTAAGTGAACTGTGTCCCTCGGGCCTACAGACAAATGAAGACCATTAACTAAAGACCATGATGAAAAATGCACAGTGAGGCCCAGTACTTCGGCATCATATATACGAAGCAGCCATGTGATGGCAACCATGTTTGAGGAAGAGGCGGGGACGTTGGGAGAGGAGCAGTTGTGAGGCATGAGGCCGTGCAGGCCCGGGAGGGGTCCTGGGCACGAGGAGCGGGGCCCAGCAGTAAGAACACATAGCCCATCACAGACAAAGGTGTCCATCTGCCGAGGCAGCAGGCCCCCTGGGCTCTGGTGGCAGCATCATCGGCCAGGTTTTGTAAACCAAGGAAAATGATGTGGTCAGTGACAGAAGGTCACGACCGGGACGAGACTCACACGGCCTAGCTCAGACTGACATGCGTGCACCTGGACAAGAGTCGGCTTATTTATGTGATTCCAAGTGCCAGACCGAGCTACCTCATTAGTGCACCCGTGTGTCTGGGTAACCAAAGTGCAAAGTCAGTTACTGAATATTAATAACAGCCTGATGACTTGGTTCTCCCACAGGCAAGTTCCCTATCAGCCGGTCAGGGCGCCCTTTCCCCCATATTTGGAAGCTGCAGGCCTTCTCTTCGAAGCATCCTGTGATCATCACCCCTCCTTCCTCTATGAAAGGATTCTTTGTTTTGCCAGATTGAATGTACTTAATGAGGTTATGGGCACTGACGCAAGTGATGTATTCAGGAAACCAAATGAGCACCTCTAATTGGGATTAGGGGCTCTGGCACTGTGCCCTTGCCCAGATCACAACGGTCCGTGCACAAGTAACTGTCACCGTTGCATTTACTACGCGTTGACCTTCCTTCTTAGAAGGTAAATATCTTGCCGCAGCCTAGTCCACAGTAGCCTGCACTATTTGTGGCTGGAGCGTGAGAAATCTAAAGAGGCCCCCAAAAGCTTGAGCATGGATGATGAGAAAAAACTGGCCCAAAGACACCGACACAGCTCTGACCTGCTGGAACCTGTGTCGGGGACGTCGTGCCGCGCACACGTGCGCGAGCTGCCTGCTGGCAGGTGGCTGCTCTGATGCCCAAGCCAGTGGAGTTGGCAGCAATCTTGCTCACCCCCCGGCCAGGCCGGCCCCCACCTCTCTGCAGACCTGACACTTGCGCCCAAGAAGACCTTGCGCTAAAAAACCATGGACATCTCTGCTTTCTGGTTTCATACTTGGCGTGTGAGAGGTTTATTTGTGACACCCAGCTAACATCTCAGCATCTGAGGACACAGCGTGAGGCTCCGTGTTCTGTGTCCTGAATATCAGCAACGTGCTAACTCCAGGACATGCAGTCCTCACAGAGGCACCTGCTTGGGTGACAGATGGCATGAAAGGGGAGTGATGACAGCCTGGGGAGGGGAGGTGTCCAGAGGTGGCATGAGAAGGGACCAGGGAGCGCAGGCAGGAGATGGAGTGAGGGAGTCAGAACAGGGAGGAAAGACAGTTACTCGGCCTGAGCCTGGCTGTTAGGATAGAAGGAGTGAGCACTGGAATTAGACCAGGGTCCAGGGCTCGCTGGACCCTGCCATCCTGGACAATGACATCCCTGTTCCCCCCATCAGCAGGGAGAAGCCTGCTTTGCAGGGTGTTTGTGTTAGGGGAAGGAGTGCGTGTTTCACCAGCGTCGCTTTGTGCTTCTTAATTGGTGACTGGGTAAACACCTGTTGGGAAATGCCAAGGATTGTGCTAACGTCACCGAGAGGAATACGTCACAACAGACACAGGTGACATCGCTGCAAAGTGACAAATGAAATAAAGGAAGGTTGAGGGAGTAACCAGAGTCCCAGAGCGGGCACCCTCTGGGCGCTCTCGTGAGTGCTGAAGGCATGCGCGGCTGTAGGGACAGCGTGTGCAAGGGCAGGCTGCATGCTCAGGTAACAGCAAGTTTGCTGGGGCTGAAACATGATAGCAATAGTGGGGGCAGTGGAGGGAGGCGCGGGAGGCGCCTCTGGAAAGGTCAGCTGGGGTCAGGTGATTGGCAGGCGGCTTGAACTTTACTCCAAATGACCGGAAAGCCAACAGAGGTTTTAAAACAGAGCAGTGACTGTATGGGATTGGGCATCTGGGGAGGATGCTATTACTGTCTCCTGAGTGCTCCTTGTGTTCCAGGCCTTAATGCTGGGCAGCATGTCCACTGCTTTACATTTATTCTCCATGGTCCTGTGATGCATAGGACCAGTTATTATCACCACTGCATGATCAAGAAAATGAAGGCAGAGGGAAATACATCTTTTTAAAGATTTATTTATTTATTTATGCATGCATGCAAGAACTGGGGTGTAGACCAGAGGTGTAGGGAGTGAGAAGATTCACCAGAGATGGAGTGGGGAGCAGAACAGGCAGAGCTAATGAAACACACTGCTGAGGGGAGCAGCAGGCGAGGCAGGAGAGGTCTGCTGTGCCATGTAGGCCACCCCCCAGCTGGGGATCGAACTCATGCTGCAGTGGCTGAGGATGCTTCACAGTGCAGTGCCCAACCTTTGCACCACCACGGAGGCCCCACTTTTTAAGGGAGTTGGACAAACTAATTCTAAAATCATAGGATAAAGTACCAAGAATATCTAAAATAGTTTTTGAAACACTTCAAGGGAAAACCCAGAGCCAAGACTACAGAGAAATTCAGTATTTTAGAGTCAATAAAAAGATACAGTAACTAAAATGACATGATAAACGAGAAGCAAGAAAGTAGAAAAAAACAGGTAGGTATATGGGGTTCCTGGATCTAATTCCAGCGTGTGGGGGAGGCTTCCCCACATCAACAAGAATTCTCAGACACCAGCATGGTGTCTGTTCAGCTCACTTCTCAGTGCCTACATGGAGCCATAGCATCAGATTTACAGGGTGAAGGCTCCCCAAGACTGCCCTCCACTTTAGATGCCAGCCCCAGGTCCAGGCTGCCACATGGGCTTCTCCCAGCCAGCCAAGATGACGAGGGTCCGTGACCTCCTCGGGCTGCAGGTGCCAAAGGCAAGCCCAGCTTGTTCTCTGTGCTTCTCGCCAGCTAACTAGTTACAAGCCACAGGTCCTCAGGTTCAATTAATCTGCTAGAAAAGGTACAGAACTCAGAGGAAACGGGTTCATTCACCATAGTGCCAATTTATTATAAAGCCCTCCCTCCCTGGTGGCGCAAGGGTTTAAGCATCGCACTATGAAGCATCCATAGTCACTGTGGCACTGAGTTCGATCCCTGGCCAGGGAGGGGACCCACATGGCGTAGCAGACCTCCCCTGTCTTGCCCACTGCTCCCCTCAGCAGTGTATTTGGGTCAATCCACCTGTTCCCCACTCTGTCTCTGGTGAATCCTCTCACCCCCCCACACACACACCTCTGACCTTACTCCAGTTCTTGTATGCATAAATGAATCTTTTTTAAAAAGGAGTGTTATTCAGGAATAGTGAGACGGAAGAGCTGCATAGAATACAGTATGGGGAGAGCACAAACACACTGTTCTCCCCAAATCGTCACACGTTCACCAGTGAGGAAGCTTTCTGAAACCCCTTCATTTGGGCCCTCAATAGGCAGGCGTGCTTGACTAAGTCATTTGGCTGTTGGCATCTCTAGCTTCTCTCCCCTTCAGAAATCAGGAGGCCGGACTGAAAGTCTTACCCTCACCCTCTTTTTATGTTGGTTTCCCTGGCAATGAGTACCTCCCTTCTTCAGGTGTTTTCCAAAAGGTACCTCAATTAATGTGACAGCAAACCTTTTCATCACTCTCAACAGGAAATCCCAAAACCTTTGAGAACTGTGAGCTAGGAACTGTAGGTGAAGACCAGATATGCATAAGAAATTAAGATAGAGGGGTCTCCTGGTGACCTAGGGTTTAAGGCTCAGCATTCTCGACCGTGATGGCCCACCACAACTGCCTGAGTTCAATCCCTGGGCAGGGAGGGGACCCACATGGTGCAGCAGACCTCTCCTGTCTCACCCGCTGCTCCCCTCAGCAGTGTGTTTCAGCCAGTCTGCCTGTCCTGCTCCCCACTCTGTCTCTGGTGAATCCTCCCACTGCCCCCTACTGCACCTCTGGCCTGTACCCCAGTTTTTGTATGCATAAATAAATAATCTTAAAAAATAAGAGATGAAGACAGACACAGATCTACAGATACACAGATACAGATATATAGCTATCACACAATTTGGAACAGTGGGCCAAGGAATATATTTGCATGTGTGGGAATATGGTAAGATGGTAAGAGTCCACGCCCCTGAATGGGGGAAGGAGGGAGTGGTTCTTCAGTAAATGGTGTTGGGACAGTTGACTAGCCACATGGGGAAAAAAATAAAGTGAAACCCCTGCCTCATGCCCTATATAAAAATAAACTCACAAATGTGTAAAATGAGTCATAAAACACATAGAATACATAAGTCAAGTAGTACACCCAAGGTCGCACTGATCATTATGGGAGAACAAACCTGAAGGGTCTGACACCAGAACCTGCTGCCTTCCCCACGCGGTAGTCATCTCTCCTGTCACCTTATGCGTAAGGTGGCCCAGAGCACACAGAAACTGAAAATAGGGACGTGGAGAATGAAGGCCGGCTTCAGCTGGCCCCAAGCACCTCCTGAGAAGGGCTGTGGGGCGGCCGCGGGAGGGGCTGCAGGGGTCGCTGCGGCCAGCAGCTTGGATGGGCACCAGCGGTGCACAGGACACTGCCGGGTGTTGTGTGAGGTCCCACAAGAAACCCAACAGCCGTTATGGAGGTCTATGGGTGGTGGTGACATTTAGGTAGGTGTGAAGAGGATACAAATAAGGCAACGGCAGTGAATCATCGCGTGGTAGAGCTGGAAGGATTTTAGGGACCTCGTCCAATCCTCTCATTTTACAGATTGAGAAACAGGCAAGTGAGAAGGGACTTTTCGCCGGTGTTCCAGTGTGAGTGAAGACCACGGCTCTCTAGCCACGCTGTAAACAGCCAGCTCTCCTGTCTCTGTTGGCATGAAAACATCATTTGAAAAGTACCCTGCTCCGGTCGCCAAACTCAGCGGGCAGCAGTGCCAGGTCGAACCCCAGGCCCATCACTCACTCATTCAGTGTTACTCACTCCGTCTTCCTCGTCCCCACGTCCTTCCCCCCGTCTCCCTGCAGAACCGCAACCTCAATTAGTCCGCTCGGTCCTATTCCCTCCTAGTCAATAACTGAAGCTGGCGAGAAAAAAACACATTGTGGGGGTCACCATGGGTTTTGTCTCCCCCCAGCAAGCCCCCCGCGCTGCCCATGACTGGCCAGTGATTGCCACACTGTCAAGTCCGAACACCACCTTGTGTCTCCTCCGACTTCGCTCACCACCACCCGTGGGCCCCTGGCAACACTGGCTCTCTCCAGCCCACAGCTTCAGAGTCAAGTCCCGCGTCCTCGGCTCGGTGCCACTCCTCGTCAAGACCCTGTCTCTGCTCACCTCCCCAGACTGCTGTCTTACCACCTGCCATGACTTGCTTTTCCTCTAACCTCAGAACGTTTTAAAAAAAAAAAAAAAAAAAGATTTATTTATTTACGCACACAAGAGCTGAGATACAGGCCAGAGTCCAGGGAGGTGAGAGGATTCACCAGAGACAGAGTGGGGAGCAGAACAGGAATATCTACTGAAACACACTGCTGAGGGGAGCAGTGGGCGAGGCAGGAGAGGGCTGCTATGCCATGTGGGTCCCCTCTCTGGCTGGCGGCAGGGATCGAACTCGTGCTACAGTGGCTGCAGTCTGCTTCATAGTGCGTTGCTTAACCCACTGCGCCACCAGGGAGGCCCTAACCTCAGAATGTTTTTTAAGAATATTTGTATGCATTACATCATCCTTCACATGTGTACAATGTATGTCATCCCTGTGAAATTCCCACCACCCACTCACCCATGCCCCACCACCACAGTCCCTTGTGCTCTTCCCACCCTCAGAACGTTTTGCAGCTCCACAGTGTATGGCTGCTTCTGTCATCTAGGGCTTCGGGAAGAGATGAGTCTGCTGATCAGCCTTTTCTTTGTTTTTAATATTTATTTATTGATGCAGACAAGAACTGGGGTACAGGCCAGATGTGCTGGAGGTGAGAGGATTCACCAGAGACAGAGTGGGGAGCAGAACAGGCAGATGGACTGAAACACACTGCTGAGGGGAACAGCAGGCGAGGCAGGAGAGGTCTGCTGTGCCATGTGGGTCACTGCCTGGCCGGGGATTGAACCCGCAGTGGCTGCAGGTGCTTAATCTGATGCGCCACCAGGAGGCTCTGACCAGGCATTTTTTAACTGAACCGGTGTTGTAATCGGAACTATACCCCAGACCCCCGGCCACAGCTCCTATCTTACCAACAAGGCGTCCGGCGGAGCAGCCCCTGGGGTATAAGGTCAGACATCACTCAACGGCCCCTGGACCCCAGTCGCATCTCGTGATGCACACCCACTGTCCCAGGGGGATCTAGCGTCCCCCACTTGTTTAATTTGAAGGAGACTGGCAGGGTCTGGTATATTACATTCTTTTAGGTCATATAACGGATTCACCAGGCTGTTCTGACCTTGCATTGGAGGGCAGAACTGCATGTAACCAAATGGTGGCCAAGCAGCCGCTGAAGCTCAGCAGACCCATGCCCCATCCTCTCTATAAACAACTCTCCCCCCCCCACACACACACACACCTTCATGTCCCCCCAAATCTGGAAACAAATGCAGGCCTTCCATCACGGAACTGGGGAAAGCGAAATTTGGAACTTGTGGAGGGACAGTGGGAACCCCATGGAAAAGAGGCTCTTCCCTATGGGGTGAGAGTAACCCACCCACCAATCAAAACAAACTTCCCCAGCTCTTGCTTCTTGCTGAGAGTTTGGGGGTTCCAGGGGAAGAGCAGAAAGTGCCTTATCAGGGTGAGGAAACCCCATTTCCTATTAGTCCATTTATCTGTCACTCCAGCATGCTGTGAGCCTTCCTGGGTCACGGACAGGGGTTCGGAAAGGCTGCTCACTTCCTGCCAGGCCTGCATCTGAGAAAGGACAGGGAAGCCAGGTCTCAAGAGGCCCAGACTTCAGAAGGGAGAAGGCCATTGCAGGGGTTGCAGTTTTGGGGGCCGAGTCAAGGACAGTTTATGTGGGAGCTGGATCTAAGGAAGCTGAGTGGGCCAAGTTTAACCGCTGATATTATTTGGCCATTGCTTTCCTATTACAAAATACTCTCCCAAGAAGTTAAGTCAATTTCTTGAGCACATACTGCCTGTGCAGGACCCAAGGCCCTGACCTATATCTACGTGGAGAGACAGGTACTCTGAGGAGGCCTCCCTGGTGGCACAGTGGGTTAAGCAACGCACTATGAAGCAAACCCCAGCCACTGCAGCATGAGTTCGATCCCTGTCACCAGCCAGGGAGGGGACCCACGTGGCGCAGCAGACCTCTCCTGCCTCACCCGCTGCTCCCCTCAGCAGCGTGTTTCAGTCCCTCTGCCTGTTCTGTTCCCGGCTCTGTCTCTGGTGAATCCTCTCTCTCTCTCTCTGTCGCTCACACACACACACACACACACACACATACACGCACGCACATATCTGGCCTGTACCCCACTTCTTGAAAAAAAAAAAAAAAAAAGAGAGAAACAGATACTCTGAGCCTCATTTCATTGCTGTGGGAGCTGAAACCTGGAGAAAGAGGAAATGAGATTGGGGCAGGTCAGGTCCAAAGGGGAGGCTGGGAGGAGCAAAGACCTTGCAGATCTGGCCTCTGGTGCTGGGAGTCCCCTCCGCCACCCCATCCCTCTGTCGCATCTTCTGGACCTGGCAGTCACACCTCAAGGCCCCCACCTGCCAGCCTGGGCCCGGCCTGGCTTTGGAGTGAGGGTGAGCCTCCTCTAGAGAGACATCACCCAGCTGGCAGGGCACTCTACAGGTCTGGGCTCTGGGGTGGAACCACCATGGAGGAACATGGGCACGTCAGGGCAAACTCAGGGTAGGAAAAGGCAGGGGCCAGGAAGAGAGCCCCAATCAACAGAAGAGGCAGCATGGCTCCAGCGCCCCACGCTCCACACTTAGGCGGCCAGTGAAGTCACGGAGTTAACCGGCTGGTGAGGGCGCGGGGGTCCCACCTCATATCGGCCCTCTCTGAGAGACAGGTACTCTGGGGGACCTCCCTGGTGGCGCAGTGTTAAGAAACGTACTATGAAGCAAACCGCAGCCTCTGCCGCACGAGTTTGATCCCTGCCATCGGCCAGGGAGGGGCCCCACATGGCGCAGCAGACCTCCCCTGCCTCGCCCGCTGCTGCCCTCGGCAGTGTGTTTCAGCCCATCTGCCTGTTCTGCTCCCCACTCTGTCTCTGGTGACTCCTCTCACCCCTCTCCCCACACCTCTGGCCTGTACCCCAGCTCTTGTACGCATAAATAAATAAATCTTTTTTTTTTTTTTTTAAAGAAGAGGGCCTCCCTGGTGACCCAGTGGGCTAAGCAACACATTATAAAGCATCCATAGTCGCTGTGGCACAAGTTCAATACCCAGCCAGGGAGGTGGCCCACATGGCGCAGCAGACTTCTCCTTCTTCCCCCACTGCTCCCCTCAGCAGTGTGTTTCAGTCAGTCTGCCTGTTCTGTTCTGAATTCTGACTCTGATGAATCCTCTCACCCCCCACACACCTCTGGCCTGTACCCCAGGTCTTGTCAGCATAAATAAATATTTTTAAAAAAAGAGAGAGAGAGAGAGAGACCTGAAAGGCAAGGCCCTCTGAAGCTGAGGTTTTGAGTGATTTTATTTTCTCTTTGTGATTTTGTATGATTTCCAGCTCTTGATAGCAATTTGTTTTTGCAGTCAAAAGAAACAGTCCCTTGTGGGACATCTTATTTTTACTTAATATTTATTCTATATGAGTCATTTCAAGCAACAATAACTCTTTTATGAGGTGAATATTATTAGCTACACGTTGAAGTGAGGAACTCTGACATTCCACGGGGCTGAGGGACTTAGCTGAGGCCCAGGTCAGTTCCGTGGAGCTGGGGGCTTTGGGCCAGCCTGGCAAGTTGAAGCCTGGCGCTGAGTGGGGGTAGCAAGATCTGCTACAGCCTTGGGTCCTCTTTCTTACTCCTGGGTGTTGACCTGTGGATTCATTTATAAGATACATATGCAGGGGCCTCCCTGGTGTCGCAAGAGGTTAAGGGGCAGCACCATAAAGCATCTGCAGCCACTGCAGCATGAGCTGAATCCTCTCAGCCCCACACCTCTGGTCTGTACCCCAGTTCTTGTATGCATAAATAAATATTTGTTAAAAATATTTTTTAAAAGATTTATTTTATTTATGCACACAAGAGCTGGGGTACAGGCCAGAGTCACAGGAGGTGAGAGGATTCACCAGAGTAGGGAGCAGAACAGGCAGACTGACCGAAACACACTGCTGAGGGTAGCAGCGGGTGAGGCAGGAAAGGGCTGCTGCGCCATGTGGGTCACTCCCTTGGAGGTGGCAGGGATTGAACTCGTGCTGCAGTGGCTGCGGTTTGCTTCATAGTGTGTTGCTTAACCCACTGCGCCACCAGGGAGGCCCCAAAAATATTTTTTAATTGAAAAAATTTTTAAAAGATACATGTGCACTGTTTACCCCACTGGGTGTTCTGTTATTTTTTTAAACATTTATTTATTTATGCATACAAGCACTGGGGTACAGGCCAGAGGTATGGGAGGGTGAGAGGATTCACCACAGACAGAGTGGGGAGCAGAACAGGCAGACTGACTGAAACACACTGCTGAGGGGAGCAGTGGGCACAGCAGGAGAGGTCTGCTGCGCCATGTGGGTCCC
>JAGFMF010011803.1:15702979-15735395 GCA_019455555.1 Galemys pyrenaicus
TCAAAAAAGATAAACTAGAGTCATTTGTAGAAACATGGATGGAGCTAGAAGGGATTATGCTCAGTGAAATAAGTCAGAAGGCAAAAGAAAAATACCGGATGGTTTCACTTCTAGGAGGAATATAAGGAAACCAAATAAGGGACCACAGAAAAGAATAAAAACAATAAAACAAAACAAAAAAACAAGGACAAGTCACATAACACAACAAAAACAAAAAGACAAAGACACACACATTGTGTGGGATGGGGGAGGGTAAGGGATAAAGATAGTAAGAGCACAAGGGACTGAGGTGATGGTGCACTGGTGAAGTGGTGGTGGGAAATCCATGGGGACCACAACTGATGTCAAATATATATATAAATACATTTTTTTAAGAAGAGTATTCTGTCCTAGGTAAGAGAAGTGAAATATACTGAGTCTTGGACAGTGAGGATAGCCCTTTCTACAGACTGGCCAAGCTAACTTGACCACTGGGCCTGCTTAGCGGGCCTGTCCCTATTGAACCCTCAAGATAAGTGGTCAGAAGCCCTGAGGATGGGGACGATAGTTGGATGTGTGGGCACACAATGTTCTAAAATCTATCACTAGGCCCCTATTCCATGCCAGGCCAGGCCAGCCTTGCCCCCGAAGGTGGCCTCTCTCCTCTGCCCTCCGTTCTAATAGCTGCCTACAGGCATCACCTGCCTATTATCCTATTACCCCACAGCCTGAAAACATGCAGGAAATTTATCTAGAACCTCCAAATCCAGGTATTTCCCTCATTTCTTTCCTCCTCTCTCTGGTTCCCCACCAGTCAGATGGTGGTGTTTGGACAGAGATCAGAGTGTCCACCTGTCCTCTGTTCCCAGCTGACCCCGTCTCTGCACCAGAACAGCCCTCGCCCAGCCTTCTCTGAAGAGACCTGATGGAATCAAGGCTAGATCAGACCAAGGCCCCCACCCTCTCAGTTGCATCTGGCTAGCAGGGTCTGGCTCTTAGCACCTCACACTTGCTCTGAAGGCTTCTCTGGCAAAAATAACATGACTCAGGCCATCCCTGTATCTCCAGTAACACCCAGGACCCAAGGGGCCTCATCTTGGTTCAGCTGCCACCACTTCTGTTCTTAGGTGACTTCCATCACCTGCCAGTCTGAAGTTTCCCCACTTGCACATGATTTCAGAGAGGAGATACAAAGCTATATAGACGTGTGCAGGTGCACACGCACCTACATTGTATGCATAAATAAATAGATTTACACGCAGTTGTAAGAAATAATACAGAACTCCGATACACTTTGCCCAGCTTCCCCCAAAGGTAACATCCCACAAAATTACAGTATGTCCGCACAGCCAAGAAGCTGACATTGGTACTATCCACCAGTCTTACTCAGATTTCTCCCATACGTGACATTTTGGTCATCAGATCCCGAAACTTTCGACCCACGCTCACCGATCTAGCAAGTTAACTGAGATCTGACCACAAGGACGGTTGTGCCCGCAAAAGCGGAAAGAAGTTAACAAGAGGAACTTGATGTTCAGAACGTGCTGTGTGCTAGGCTCCTAACCCATGTCAATCCTCACAGCGGCCAGTTAGGTGAGACAGGGTGGGCGTGGTGGGCGGGGATCGCAGGAGCCAACCCCCAGCAAACCAAAGAGCCAGTCTGTGCACTAGCAGGCTTGGAGACTCCGCAAACACTAATGGGCCTCGCGGGCCCCGGGCAGGAGCCTGCTGAGAGGGGACATCAGAGCGCGGCTTGGCGCGCTACCTGGGAGCCCACCCAGGGGTGACTAAAGCTGCCTCCCGCGACTTCCCACTGGCGGGCACTCAGCCGGGGTCCGCCCGGGGGCGCGCCGGGTGACCGCACGCGCCCCGCCCCTCCCCCTGCTGCGCAGCGCTCGGCTGCCCCCTGCAGCCGCCGGGCGGGCCCTACAACCCAGGCCACCCCGCCTTCGCACCGCCCACCCCCCGCCTCCGGATTGGCGGCTCTAGAACTAGCCGGTCGCCCGCCTTCCGCCACCCCATTGGCTGCGCCCTGAGTCCTCGGCCCCGCCCATTTCCCCGGGTCCTTTGATCACGCGCCTGCCTGCTCTTCCGGGGCGCGGGAGCCAACCGAGGGCGTTGCTGTCCGGGTTGCCGCGGCGGGAGGTAAGGCTTGGCCGGGTCGGACGGGCTGCAGAGCGCGGGCACGGGTCCACGCCTCGGGCTGCCGGGATTCCAGGATGCCACCGTCCGGGGAGGCCCCTCTGCGCTCCCCCAAACCTCCTCCCGCGGCCCGAGCCTCCACCGTGGGAAGTACCTCCCACTCTCCGTTGTTGGTCCGCATCCTAGGAGTGACCGGACACCCTTCCCACCTATGCATGTCCCCTCCATCATGGGACTAGGGCGAACCTTGGTGCCCCCGCGGAGACCCGGACAACTAGCTTGCACCTTGCTCTCCGATGGAAACCCAGAGGAACCGGGGTCAGGGACCTCGGGGCATCTGCATGCAGCCACCACGAACCAACTGTCTCCTTGCGTTTATCGGTGGGCAGTGGGCACTGACCCTCTCCTCCTTCACCTGTCAACCCTAGCCTTGGGAGGAGGGACCTGGGCGGAGCCCCGGGTGGGGACCTGCGGGAGGTGACATCATCTCACAGATAAGATCCAGCCCTGCCCACTTGTGTCCACCCTCGCGGCAGACAAATGTGGGAGAGTGTCTGGAGTGGCACCAGGGATGAGAAGGGCATAGGACCTGTAGTGTGGGACTTGGCCCAGGACTGAGCTGGGCTCCTTCCTCACCTTCCAGGCCACAGTGCAGGACCCTCTGATGTCCCCTGAATCTATTTCCCTAGAGATTGGCTCAGTGTCTCACAAGGTCTGGGGCAGGAAGTAGGAACCTACATCTAATCTTTCTCCAGGAGTTGAGATCTGCAAGAAATTGGGCCAGCCCAGGAGCTGGGCTCCACCCTGATTTGGGAATAGGTGCTGAGCAGGGCTTGGGTCCTGGGTTGGGTTGGGCCTTCCCTTGGTACTCTTTACACCCAAGATTTGCCTGGTCATTGGAGTTAAAACCAGCACACTGACTGGGAGAGCCCCTGTCCCGGTGCCTGACCCAGGTCCTCTTGTGTCTCCAGCTCTGGGGGAGGGCTCGCAGCCTGGACATCACCCCGAGTGGACATCACCCTGGGTGCACTGTTAACCTCCCTTCCTCCTCCCCAGGGAGCCCGGTGGAGGCGCCCTCCCGAGGCACTACTCCCATGCTGGCCACCCAGCCCGCCGCCTGCCGATGTCATGAGTAACACCACAGTGCCCAATGCCCCCCAGGCCAACAGCGACTCCATGGTGGGCTATGTGTTGGGGCCTTTCTTCCTCATCACCCTGGTCGGGGTGGTGGTGGCTGTGGTAAGGAGTCCCCGTCAAGCACACACAGACACCCACAACCTTTGCTAAGACAGGGCTAGGCGGGCCTGGTCCAGCCTAGCACCAGCATCTCTGCTGTCCTGCTGTGACAGGAGTGGAGGGTGTGGAGGTGGGTCCCTCTTGCTTGTGGGCCGTGGTGGGCCTAGCAGCCTTCACAGTGCTGTCTCTGTTACAGGTAATGTATGTCCAGAAGAAAAAGCGGTGAGTGTCCCCACCCCTCGTGCTACTTCCCCAGCACACTGCTTCACTTCCTTCCCATAGACCTGAGTTATCTGTATAGATGTCCGCTGCCCCTCAGCCATCTTAATACAAGCCTAGAATTCCCTTACACCCCATCAGGCTTTCCTGTTCAGACATACCCACTAGAGAAGCCCCTTTAGAATCGGGCGTGTACATGCTTAGGGCTGGCTGGCAGCTGCTTTAAGAGGGGACGGGCCCTCCCTCCGGCCTGAGCCCCTCTCCTGCTTCTCAGGGTGGACCGGCTTCGCCATCACCTGCTCCCCATGTACAGCTATGACCCCGCTGAGGAGCTGCACGAAGCTGAGCAGGAGCTCCTCTCTGATGTGGGTGACCCCAAGGTGAGCATCCTGGGAGCAGGGAAAAGCGGGCAGCTGGAAACCAGGGCCCGGCTCAGCCCTCCCCGTTTGGGCTGACTAGTGGGGCTGCCGTGAGCTCCCAGGGGTCACAGCCAGCCCTGTGGTGTGCTCTTCCCCGCAGGTGGTACCCGGCTGGCAGAGCGGCTACCAGCACAAGCGGATGCCCCTGCTGGATGTCAAGACATAACACCTTCGCCCTGATCTTCAGACTGTAGGGCCCTGGAGTGCCCAGTCGCTGCCTCTCCCAGGAGCCCCGGCTTCCTGGCTGGGTACTAGGTCTCAGGTCCCTCCACCCTTCCTGTCTGCAGCAGCACCCATCCCCTTAACCCTCGCCTAGCAGCCAGCCCCATCTCACTCCCCTTCCCGTCCATGGACGGAGCTTGCCACCCACCCCGGGGACACCAAGAGGGCTTATCTGGAAGCAGTTTGGTCCCTCCCATGGGTACCACCTTTCTCCAGCTCTCCCCGACTTGGCTTTGGAGTTGTTTCCATGGTGACAGGGCCTGGTGTATAGTATTCAGTATATATATTTTGTAAATAAATTGTTTTGTGGCTAATTTCTCCCAGAGGGTCTTATGTTTCCCCACCACCACAGGTAAGACTCCAGTCCAGAAAAGGATATTTTTTTTATTCAAGTAACTGCAAATAGGAAACCAGAGGGGGGGCCCCAGGCTGGGACAAATAATGGCTACCTCCTCCCCGATAGAACAGGGGGAGAAGGTGGCCCCTACACCCTTGACGGTCAACACAGCCCCCCCTCACTCTGCTGCAGCATCCTAGGGGCAGAGCCCCACCTTCCCTGGAACTGGGGTGGTCGGCCTGCTTTGCCTCAGGCCCCTTCCCCTAAGAGCATCTTGGAGGAGGGGGATGTGGGCAGACCAGGAGGCAATGAGAATGAACATTTGGCGCTGGTAGCAGCAGCAATGAGGATGTGTAAGAATGGAACATTTGAACAAAAAAAAACAACACAACTGTCCAGAGGTAGTTTGTGAACAGAGGAAAGATGGAACCAGAACCTTGGGGGGTGGGGAGGAGCAGGAGGGGTGGGAGTGGGCAAGGCTAGCTCCTTGTTATTAGTGCCCCATGTGAGGAAAGGGGAAACCGAGGCCTAGAGTGAAAGCAGATAGAGGGGGTTAGGGGGCTCAGAGCCCTCCTGCCTTCCTTCCAGTACCCCCAAGGGGAGCTGCTCAGCCTAGTACAGAGACCAGGTAAGGTGAAGGAAGAAAGTGGGGGGGGGGGTGAGCCACACCTGGTGAGAACACAGGTTGGTCGGGGGCATCTTGGTCGAGCAGCCCGCCCCACTGGCCACGCCTGCCGGTAGAGTGGAGTGGGGCCTTAGAATGAGATGGGGCTTGGGCCCCTTAAGGCCAGGGGGGCCCTCCTTGGCCCCTGAGAGGGAAGAGTGGGGCAGCAGAAGGGATCCCCAAACCAAGAGCCCAGACAGCAGTGTCCCCACCGCTGAGTAGGGAGGCAGCAGGTGCAGGCTGCAGCTAAGTGGCAAGTCAGCTTTGTCCAGGAGGGCAAGTGTGTGTACAGGCGAGAGGGCTTGCTGGGAACTGAGCCCAAAGGGTAACTGCTCCCCACTTGGGCCTCGGGGACCCCGCAGCGGCTGGTGTGCTGTGTAGTGTGTGTGGTGAGGGTGCAGGTGGGTGGCGGCAGGGAGGGGTGGTGATGCGTGGGCCTAGGGGCGGGGGGCGGTGGGAGCGGAGCTGTCCAGTCCCAGAAGGAAACTGCTCCTGGGCGAGGAGCCGGCGGCACGCTGGTCACTGCTCACTGCTCCTCCTCCGAGGACTCCTGCGAGATGCCCTCCTCTTCCTCCTTCTCCTGCGGGGCAGGCAGCCCATCAAGGGGGTGCCAGGCCTGGCCCCTGCCTCCCCCACCTCCAGAGCTGGGGGGAGGGAGGCAGGCCCAGGCCAGACCCCCACCACCTCCCTCCTGCACTCGCTGGCTCTCCAGAACAGGGATGAGTCAGGGCTGAGTGTGTGGGTGACTCAGCAACCTCCAGAGCCCAGTTTCATTCATAAAAAAAGAAAGAATTTAAAGGGAGGGAAACAAACCACACACACGCTGCTCTCGCAGAGCCAGGCCCCTCTGGCCCATGGTGGGGGTACCCTGCAGAGCACATCATGCACTGAGCCCCAGGAAGAGAGGAAGTGACTGGCTCTTGGTTGAGAGGTGGCAGGGGGGACGGGAAGAGAAGGGGTGACTGGAGGATGCACGAGCCCCCCCTGGTGGATGCAGGGGAAGCAGTGGCCTCCGGCCGTGGACTGGCCCCCACAGAGGGCTGACCCCAGGCCAGGGTGGGGAGGAAAGAGAAGTGTGTGCCTGCGGGGCTCACTCACTGGGTGGGAATGCTGGGACACCACATGGGCCTTTGGCCCCCGTGCCAGGCACAAACTCCAAAACAACTTGTTTCCGGTTACTCACTGCTGGGCCCTTGCCAACACCCCTCTAGCCCCCCTCGCCCCTGTGGCTCAGCTCGAGGAATGAATGCATCCAGAAGCCAAGGGAGCAGGTTGGGGGGTAGGAAAAGGTCAGAGGAAAAGGCTTGGTGGCTGACTACAGCGAACCCTTAAAGTGGTCTCCTGACTCACCTACTTCCACAGCATTACCACTTGAGGCCCAGAAGCAGACGTGCCTCCCTGTGGAGGTGCTTCCATGGACTCCCATCAGCCTGAGTCCAGCCCCAGGCCAGGCTGCTGCTTCCTCCCTCCCCTGGGTCACGGTGGGATCCTGTCCTCCTGGCTGCATCAGGCACAGGCCACATGACCTGAGATTCCCTGGAAGCCTGAGTGTTCTACTGTGTCAGACAGAAACCCCTACACTAGGCCTGGGTGCAGGTATCGCCACCACTCCAGCCTCTGCAGGTCAGGAGAAGCACTTTCTGTGCTGGGTGTGCAGAGCAGGCGTCGCCCATTAACACCCTCCCCAAGCGCCCAGTCACAGCCCCTGCCCCTGCCCCTTCACCTACCAGTTTTTTGGGTCTGCCCCTTGGTTTCCTCCCTGGAGTTGTGGTGGTTTTCTAGGGAAACAGAGAAAAGATGCACCATGTCAAAGATGTTCACCCAAAGAAGTACCCTGGGTGAGGGGGAGGTACAGGGCACCTCACTCCTCACCTCTGCTCAGGACTCACCCCAGTAGGTCCATTGGAGTCGAGCTGGGGGTGACTGGCCAGCCACCACTCCCCCAGCAAATACACAGGCCCCCCCACCCGTGACTCAGAGGATATGAGTCGCATTTTAGAAAAAGTAAAATAAAAACCAAAACTCTGAAGGCTGATGCCGCTGTGAATCTGGCCTTCACCCCTGTCCTCTGGGACAGAGGACAGAGCACCCCAGCACAAAGGCACCACTCAGCCAGGAGTTGGTGGAGTTCTTTCCTTCTCCCCACCTTGCCTTTCTCCAGACCAGGAGCCAGAGGATGTCACTGTTTTCACCGCTGTACTAGTGTCCCAGGCAGGCCCCACCTCACTTCCCCTGATTAGCAAAGACCCACTGCCACCCATTACCCCAGGAGAGGCACCTGTGGCCCTTCTCAGACACCCTCACAGCTGCACCCGGGGGAGGTCCCCGAACCGTCCTCAAGCCTTACCCGGGTCTTAGCAGCGCCCTTGTTTTTGCTCCCCTTTGGTCGGCCCCGAGGTCTCTTAGGTGTTGGCACTTCGCTGGGCTCCTTCTGCAATGACAGGTGGGGCGATCAGACAGGTGGCCCCTGCCCCACCCTCTTCAGAAGACAGAGCCCCCCTGTCCACCCCAGCAGCGTTAGGTCAGCAAGGCATCATCCCAGAATCCTCAGGAACCACAGACAGTGTTAGGCCCCATTCGAGTTCTCAGTTAGATCAGCTCTGGCAAAGCCCCTAACTTCCTCTCCAGAGTAACAGAAGTCTGCCCACATGCAAGGAGCACACTTCATGGCTGAGTCTCAGCTTCCTCGTCTGGCAACACTGCTAAGACTTACCTTGCAGGGCATCGTGCAGCTTTAAGTAAGAATGTACACTCGTGTGACAGCTGTCTAGCGCTGCATCAGGACCACCGCCCGCCCCTCAGATGATGCATGCTGGGGACACAGGAGAGGGTCAAGTACCCCCATCTCCTGCGAGGCTTCTAGAAGGGCTTCTAGTCTCTAACTGGGCTGCTGCCCAGAAGAAACCCCAGAGATCCTTGCTGTTTTTGCCCCTGAATGAGCCAAAGTCAGAAGGAAATGCTTGTGCTGATGCACAAAAGCCAAGCAGCGAAGGCACATCAGCTAGTGTTTCCGGGGCCCAGGGACTGTTGATGGGTTGCTTATACAACTGTGGTCCAGTAACTCCCGACAACCCCTGCACTGACCCCTAACCAAAGGCCAAGGGCAGACTGAAAAGATGTGGGTGCCCCCCAAGACTGTGGGCCTGGAAAGGGGCAGCTGCATTCCACCACACTCCAGACTCCTTATGGATCATGCCAGAAACTGGTCTTTACAGACAACCCTCTACCAGCCAAAGGGGGAAGCTCGAGCTTGGATGTAGAGCTTGAGCTCAGATGTAGAACCACCTCCAGATGTCAGGAGTTCCTGTCCTTTCTTCCCCAGCAAAGCGAGTATCTGGGCTTCCCCGACAGCTGCCCCTCTGCTCAAGGACACATACCAAGAGAAACCAAGACCTCGTTACATGCCAGTGTCCCACAGCCTGACAGCCACTCCCAAGGGCGTCCACAGGTGCCAGGCCAGCCTTCTAACCCTGTAGGACCTTACAGTAGGACCACACCAGTGCTCTACCAGCAACACCCCATTTCCCACTCCCAGGGCTTCATTTCTTTCTACAGAGTCAGGGACAAAGCCTAGTCCAAGGTCACTCAAAACGAAGCCCATGAACAAGTGCTTTTTGATACCAGTGAGATGAGCAAATATGAAAGTGACAAGCATTTAGGAACCTCTGCAGTACTGAGCACTATCACACGACAGATCTAACCCAAACCCCCGGACTTACAGGAACATGTCTTCCTGTTTCTGCAACTCATCCTGACCGTGGTCTGACACCCACACTGGTCCAAAGGAACAGGAATACAGGGTGGGTGTTTCACCAGCATAAGCGCTGGCCTAGTGACCACACAGGACCACTTGTGGCCGCTGTGGCCAGGCTTAGGACTCAAAGTTCTTAGCCCTCTCTTCTCTCCTGAGTGGTCCCGGGAGGGTCTGACCAGGATCAGCATGTGCTGGGGACACACAGACTGCATGGGAAGGACACGTGTATGCGGGAATGATTCTGTACCCCTGTTCCTGGTTCTGCCTGCTGAAATGCTGCCACCTCCCTAGCCCAAAGGGGTAAACTGAGGCAAAGGTTCAGACACCCACCTGACTCCCTACCAGCGCCGTCCCGGGACTCACCGGAGGCTGCTTGCGCGGCCTGCCCCGCCCTCTTTTCTCAGTGCCGTCCTTCTCCTGCTTGGAGGCCAAGGGCTGGCTGGACTTTGAGCTGGACTCACTCATCTTCACTTTTCTACAGAGCAGGTGGAAAAACAATGGCTGGGATGCTGGAAGGCAGGAAAAGTGGTTTTAAACAAAGCATTTTACTTCAAAAGCTACCTTCCACCTATCCCCTCAACACCACCCTTCAAAGTAGGGAGCAGGAAACTCCCTTTCCCCAGGGCCATGCGGGAAGCCCACCCTGCCCACTGTTGCGGAGTCTGTAGGCCCAGGAAGCTGCCACAGGGCAGTGCCACAGGGCACTAGTTCGTGCCCGCAGTCCTGTTAGAAGGGCTCTCTACTATCTAGTCACCAGGCCAGACCTGACTGTGGGCTCAGAATGTCCTGGGCAAAATGTGGGCAAGGGGAAGGTCCTCATGCTGCCAGGGTCCCCCTACCTAGCCTGCTGCTGTCATTTTTCTCCTTAGGAGGAAAAGAATAAGCCCTGGGTAGGCCCACCCCCTTGCAGAAAATACTGCCTATCTGCTAAGGCCCAAGCCTTAAGACCACACAAAAGGGCCACCGTGACACTCCGCAACAAGCACAGCCAGGGTTGGTGCCTACCCACCATCCTCACTCCTCCTGCTGTCTCCCAGGGGACAACTTGGGAAGGAGTTGGAAAGTGGCTGAAATCAGCAGTGGGTGAGGCTGGGGACCCAAAGCTGAAAGATGGGTTTTTTCTCTCCTCTAGGCCCACCTGGACACAGATGAGCTCTTTCCCATGGGTGACGGCTCACACCTTAGGCGGTAAAGCTTTCTCCCAGATGGACCCTTTGAACAAGTGCTAGCTGCCCCTGGAGCCTAGCAAGGCAAACCCTAAAAGCTTCTTGGTCCTTTTCTAGTCTGTCTTTCCTCTTCCTCAAGACCTGTTGGGTTTAATCAGCCTCACTAGTTTTGAGTTATCTAAAACCTTCACTGTAAGGAGCACCTGTACCCTGGGGTTTGGGAGCCTCCTCCTGAGGATTGAAAAGGACAAAGGGCCCCCTCAACAGCTCCATTCCCCCAGTTGTTACTCCCAAGTCACTGTGACCTGGGAAGCATGGGGCCCAACATATTCTTGGCTGCCATTAGCAAAGGGTGGGCCCAAATGCCTGCACTTCTGAAAGCCCCCCATCTGTAAAAGTGGGGGTAGTGATGGTAAGGCACCTGCCTCCACCATCTCTCCACGCTGCTGTGAGCATCAAACCGATAATTAAAAATGCTCAAATGAAAAATCTTCACTCTGATCAAATGAGAACCAAAACAATTGAAAATGACTTTTCGTCGTCCCCCCTTCAGCTATGCAGACAATTTCCAATTTTAACCCAGAAGGAAGAAAATGTTTTTAGCAAAACTTGTTATTTCTGGAGGGCCCCAAGGCTCCCCATCTTCAAGCCTAGAGATGTTCCAGACAGCAGGACTTTGCCTGGTAATTACCCTATTTTTTAGTATTTCAGTCTTGAAGACCCTTTTAAACAAGGTGGTTAGTGATTTATCGGGCTCCGTCATTAGTGGCTTGGCCTACTCTGTAATTACAGGCAGTGATTAGAATCTTATATTACACCACAGGTTCCCCTTCAAACTAAACATCAAAATTAATCAGCTAAATGAGTGCTGACCTCACATGAGTTCTGGGGGAGGCCCCCTCACAGAGGGGGTTCCAGTTGGGAAAGTCAGCTCCTAATACCAGAGAGCCAGGCTGGCTCGTCTGCGATGCTCCAGGAGGGTCTCCCTGGAAGTGCTTGCCTCAATCTGGCGTTCGTGCCCACCTCTGGCTCTGGAACCCTTTAATCCACTGACTGCAGTGCCCCCCAACCCCCACCAACTGAATGGGCCTGAGGCCCTCTCTCTAAGAGATCAACAAATGCTTGTCTCTTCCACCTGTTTCTAAACATCAGCGAAGCTTGGCAAAGTCGCGTTTAGGGCCCAACGCCTTGCCTCAGTTTGTAATGAGACTTTTCTGGTTTCAAGTTTGTACACTCCGGACACAGTATACGCAACGTGTGCTTCGTGAATGCTACGGGAAATCTGCAGGAAAGACCCTAGAATATCATCACGGGACACTCTTGTTTTCTTATTTAAAAAATATATATATATGCCCAGAGAGACCTTCGGATATACCCAAGGCCACACAGCAAGTAGGTTAGCTGGGAAGGCGACCCAGACGCCACTCGCCTTACCGGCCCGAAGGTTAGTTAAGTCCCTGCCGCCCCCTGCCCCAGAGCCAGCTCTGCAAGCGCCTTTGCCGGGCCGTTGCAGGTTGGCCGGCGAGACCAGGGACCAGAGCGCGGGGGGAGGGGCGCAGGCCGTTCTCGTAGGCGCGGGAAACCGGTGCACCCCGACCGCATGCACCGCCACGCGGGTGCACCCGGCCCCACTTCCTGCCAGAGGGGGCACCCAAGCCCGCCTTGGGGCAGGAAACCTGGCCCGCGCGGGGGATAGGGAAGAAAGACACCTCCCCCTCCGCTCCCTCCCCGCAAAATAAAACCCCAGGAAAAGAACTGAAACGGGGAGTCAAAGGACTAGTTCCAACAGCGCCCAGCAAAGCTGAGAAACCAGTTTGTGGGGGCGGAGGGCTGGCCCGGCCCCGGGGGCTGAAGAGGCGCAGGCCTGGCCAGAGGTGGGGTCGGGGTGAAGCCCCAAACCCAGGCCGGCGTTTCGGCCTCATCAGCTGAAGGGGGGAGACCAGGAGAAAGGCCGAGTGGGGGCAGGGTTGAATTGAGGGGTTCCTGCCCACCCCCCTCACTTCTAGAACTTCCCCAGGTTGCGTAGGGCGCTCGGCCCCCCACTCTCCCGCTGCGCCGCAGCCTGTTCCTCTCCCCGCCCCCCCACACCCCGGGCCCGAGCTCGGGCTCGGGCGGGAGCGGCGGCCGCGCGAGGTGCACCAAGCTCAGCCGGGTGCACAACTCGCGCTCGCCGCAGCCGCACGCCCCCTCCCCCATCGCGCGCCTTTCCCGGGTCCCCGCCCCCCGCAGGGCGCCCGCCGCGCGGGGGAAGGGGTGCGGGCGCCCTCCCGCGCCGCCGGGCCCGGCCGCTCGCCCCCGCGCCGCGCGGCCCTCCCCCGCCGGCGGCTCGCGCAGCCCGGGCCTGGGAATAAAGCCGGAGGCGCGCGTTGCAGCCCCCGGCGGCTTGCAGAAGGGGCGGCGTGCAGGCAGGGGCGCGGGCGCCCCCCTCCGCCGCCGCCGCCGCGGGCCCGGGGGACTACTCACCGCGAGCTCGGCCGCCGGCCTGCGGTGCGCGCTCCGAGCTGCCGGGAGCGACGGTGCTGGGCGCTGAGGACCGGCCTGGCTCCGCCGCCGCCGCTGCCGCTGGTAGCAAATGCGGATCTGAAACCGAGAGAGAGAGCCGCTCAGAGACCGCCGCCGCCGCGTGCTCGCCGCCCAGGCCCCCGCGGGGTATTTATATGTCACATCCAGGAGGGGGGACAAAAATATCCCCACTCCCCCGAAGGATGGCGAGGGGCAGGAAGCTAGGCACGGCCCGTGCGCGGCCTCAATAAATAAATAATTCAATTAAATGATAGATATAGAAAAAGGAAGCCACCGGAGGGGCCGCGAACTCACGCCTTCTTGGAGCCGCGCCAGCGCCAGAAATAGCCCGGGCTCGGAGTCCCAATTAGAGGAGCGCAGCCCCGGCTCAGGGGAGCTTAAAAAGAGCGACCCAGGGGCACGGGGGACGGCCCGCCCGCGCCAGCCGTGTCACTGAGGGGGGGCGGGGACATGCAAATGAGCCCGGGGATTTAAAAGGGCGGCCGCCCGCCCGCCTGCCGCCGCCGCCACCGCGCGGGTGGGTGCTTACTGCGGGGAGTGGCGCGCCGCCCTGAGTGCCTGGGGGCGGGCGCGCGGGAGGCCTGGGCTGGCAACGCTGGGTGGCCGCCCACTCCTCTCTGCTCCCGGCCGTGAGACGTGGGAAGGTGCACAGAGGGATCACCTAGGCGTTTTTCGCGGAGGGTGGGGGGAGGGTGGGGACAAGAGGGGTCCCTACTTGTTTGGAACTGGGGTCCCCGGGAGAGTCACCTTTAGGGGCCCCTGGGCTTAACGCCCACCGGCGCGCTGTACTGGGCTGGCGTTCGCGCCAGCGGGGCTCCGGCTGCGGGGAGAGAGTGTAGAGAAAGGCGCCTGTTAAGACAATTCACTGGCGTACCCGGCGCCCCCTTCGCCCAGATACGCGGCTGATAGCTTCCCCTGGGCGGACAGGTGTCAGCTTGTGCATTTCAGTGCCAACCCGCGCGGTTGACTGGTGAAATACAAGTCTTGTGAGATACAAACGTGAAACTTGTGAAACCCAGAGTTTTATTAATTTATTGGTGCCCAGGAGTGAACCATAACCAGGGTAGAGCCTTGAAGCGCAACTGCTCATTTACAGGTAAACCATGCCTCTGGGTGACCTGGCTGGCGTTTGGGAGACTCGCGGCCCACCTTGTGTAGGGTTCCCTCCGCTATTTTTTTCTGAGAGATTCAAAAGCGTGAGTCGCGGGCGCCTGTAAGCACTTTGAGGGCAGGGACTGAGTGCACGCGCGCCATGCCCGCCAAGCTCATCCGCCTGGTGCCTGACTCAACAAAGACTTGTTGCATAAACGAGAAGGAAGCCAACGTGAAAAGATGGCGGGGAGGGCGGTGGGAGAAGAAAGGGCTCTGTCGGAGAGGCGCGCCCTGCAGGCCGGCCCGGGGCCTTCTGGAGCGCACCTCCCCGCCCCTGGTCCCCTAGGCGGCCTTCCACACCTCCCGTGATGCAGGGAATTGCAATGCAGCCCAGTGACACACGGCTGTGACTCATGTTTTTCTTTGCTCCCCTTCTTCCTCCCTGGTCAGCCGAGGCCCGGGCCCAGCCCCCTCCTCAGGGGGCGAGCTGGCGGTGGAGGGGGGGACGCCAGGAAAGCCCGGAGTGGAGGCGGGGTGGCGAAGCAGAGGGGCCGGGCCTCCTAGTTTCAGGAATGTTTCAGGAATGTTTCCGGTGGGGGTGGGGAGCAGAGCCGGAGTGGGCCCAGCCCCCACCCGAGGCCGCGGGCGGGCGCCCCGGGCCGGGGGCAGCACGTGCTCTGCAGGGCGGGGGCCGGGGTACCCGGGCGGGAAGGCGTTGGGGGCCTATAGAGCGGGTTCAAAGGGGAGGACGGGGGCCCGGGGCCGGCGGGGCTGAGGGTGGGCCAGGAGGCCGCCCTCCGCGAGCTGACTCCCTGCCCAGGTGAAAGGCGGTTCCTGAGAAGTCCCTGGGCCGCCCCTGGAGGGGAGAGGAAGTCACCGAAGGGCGGCTGGAGGGGAGAGGAGGGTGGAGGGGGAACGCGAGGAGAGGCTGGGGGAGGGGCAGCCTGCCCCTTTGTCTGGAGCCGGTGGGTGGGGGTGGGGCGGGGTGGAAGGCGCGCTTGCTCCCTCCATCTTTGTGCCCTGCTTGCTGAGCCCGCGCTTAGTAGGCCGCGAGTGGAGTTGGCCGGAGGACCTTGAGTTGCTAGCTCGAGAACCTTTGCTGCGTTGAATGGAAGAACGCTCCGTCAGTTCTCACTCTAGCCTCCTCAGGTCACTGGCCCCAGCCGGCAACGCGGGCTCACACGTCTGGGCCAGGATTGGTCTTCACAGAACGCGCGCCCCTAGGTATCACCCACCCCTAAGTCCCCCAGCCATCTAGGCCAGGGATCTGGGGCTGATTGCCTGGGAATCCCAGGGAGGGTCCTCGCAGCCCCCTCCCCCAGGCGCATCCAACCTCGGGGCCGCTCCCACTGTCCTTGTGTGGCAGGTGGAGGTCCCAGAGAGGGAGAGAGATTTCCGCCTCTAGTGGGCTTTGGGAAAACTTAGCCAACTTTTTGGCCCACTTCTATCAAGTCGACTTGATCTTATTTTTCCTACTCTAATTTTTTACTCGTCCTGATTTCCTCAGCGACTTGTTTTTTACCTTGTATTATGTATATTTTTGTAAGCCACCTCAAACTCTGGAAGGAGGTGGGTATAAATAAATTTGTAGGCAAATATAGTAGCTTGTTCCTTTCCAGGATTACCCACACCCTTGAAATCCAAATAACTCTCTACCCACTGACCTCCACCTCCCTGCTTTCTGGATTGCAAGTGTCCAGAATTCACTTCCTTTCCTCTTAAAATATTAAGCAAGAATGAGTGGTCAAAATAAAAAGATGAATAAGACATAGTCCTTGGCCCAGCAAACTTCATGTCTGGGGAAACCAGGAACATGACCAGAGAAAGCTGAGTAAAAATGCAGGAGATTGCACGAGACAGGAAGAATTCATCCATTCAGTATCTTTTGAGGCCCTGCCTACTATGTACCAGGAACTGGCCCAAACTGCAATATAATCAGTTAGCAAAGCAAAATTCCCTGCACTTTTGAAACCTAGAGGATCAGATGCTTAAAGATAGATTTAGTAAGTGCTGCTGGAAGAACAGCAATGGCTGTGGGAGTCAAAGAAGTGTGGAGTAGATGGGCTTGACAGGCCTTAATGGGGTTTGGACAGGTGGGTGGCTGGCAGAGAGAAGGAGCTATTCTAGGCCTGGGAAGTAAATCAGGTTTGTTAGTCTGAGGGGTCCCGGACCCATGAGGGCTGATTGCTGTTAGAACCAAGCTTGCCCACAGGAAGCATTTTTTTATTGTCAAAGTTGGGATATATATATGATAGTTTTGCAAGGACAATCGAATGACCTTCAGTGAACCCAACAGGAATGTCCAAGCAATGGGGAGTTCAGCCAATTTTTCAGGACAAATGAGTTATTTAAGAACATTTTCACCTGGGCTGTTGAAATTGTTTTTGATTCCTTAGTTCTTACCTGGCCTTGCTTGAGGGAGTTGTAGGGGTTTCAGAGTCTCCCACTCTTGGCTTAGAAATGCAGTGGTAGGTTGGCATGGCTCTTAGTATTTCCTGCGGGCTCATGTCTCATTGCATCTCTCTAGCCAGCCTATTTGCTTATCATGTTACCTCTTATTAATCAGTCAACAGCAGTTCTTAAGAGTAGAAGAGATCAGTGTGAATGCTTTAATTTTAATGGTTGAATTAGCTCAAGTTTTCCAAAAGGCAGGGGGATAAGATATGATGATGTCCTGTGTGTACAGCCTCCATGGTAGGCAGATTCAGGGAGGCAGGGAAAAGAGGAACAAAAATTGTCTGACCTGTTGTCCAAAGCAGGACAGTTTTGTTTTGTTTTTTTTTTTAAAAAGATTTATTTATGCATAGAACAACTAGGGTATAGGCTAGAGGTATGGGGGGAGGGGGGCAGGTGAGAGGACCCACCCCAAACAGTGGGAAGCAGAACAGGCAGATGGACTGAAACACACTGCTAGGGGAGCAGTGGGTGAGGCAGGAGAGGTCTGCTGCGCCATGTGGGTCCGCTCCCTGACCGGAGGCAGGGGTCGAACTCATGCTACAACGCTACGTTTTGCTTCATAGCATGTCAAAGCAGGACAGTTTATAGTAAACTTTATTGACAAAAATGCACAAATCTGTGTGTAGCTCAGTGCATTTTTATGAAATGGACACTGTTTGTCACCAGCACTGAGATCAAGAAACAGAATATCCACCACTCTTTAAACACCATCGTTGTTTCACCCTTTCTGTACATTGTTTGGGTAGAGTCATACCTAACATAGTCTAGGTTATTCTCCCTTGTTCAATGTTATGTCTGAGATTTATCCGTTACTGCATTTGGCTGCAGAATACAATGAATCCTATGTATATAGTCTGACTGTACCGAAATTTATTTAACCATTCTGTTGAAGGGCATTTGGATAGTTTCTGGTTTGGAGCTATCACAAAGAGTGTTCCTATGAATGTTCTAGAATATGTCTTGCTGATTAGATATGCAAATTTCTGTGGGGAAATGTGCCGAGGAGAGGAATTACTGGCTCATAGGCTAGATATGCTCAGCTTTCACAGACAAACAATACACTTAGAAGTAAAACGGAACAGGGGCCTCCCTGGTGGCGCAGTGGGTTAAGCAACGCATTATGAAGCAAGCCGCAACCACTGCAGCATGAGTTCGATCCCTGCCAGGATGGGAGGGAGGTAACCCACATGGCACAGCAGACCTCTCCTGCCTCGCCCGCTGCTCCCCTCAGTGGTGTATTTCCGTAGGTCTGCCTGTTCTGTTCCCCACTCTGTCTCTCACTGCCCCTGTACCTCAGTGCTTGTATGCATAATAAATAAATCTTAAAAAGAAGTGACCAGACAATAGGTGAAAACCTGGTCTGACTCATTCCAGCCATCCAGTTGACCCAATTAAGCAGGTAGAGAGTCACTTTGGCACACAGTTGACCACTCTCCTAGCGAGTCACCCAGCTACTAGTACATCTGGTCATCTGGCAGGATCAAGCCCTGCTGACCATGAGCTCTCATGCCAGGAAGCCTGGCAGGCCTGAAGTGGGAGGAGGGCCTCTTCTGGTTCCAACTTTCTAGGGAAAAATTCTCCAGTGAATAGGAGGGCCCAGAAGGCAGACACCAGCTCTGCTCCCCCAGCTCTGAAGCAGCATCTACCTTCCAGGGTCCCAGGACACCATTTATCAACCTTCTTCAGGTCTGGGATCCAAGAACACTCAGCAACATTCCATTTGGGGCAGGGGTGGGGGTGGGGTGGAGGGAGGAACAGGGGAAGAAGACCTGAAGAATTGGGCAAGCAAGCACATGCTAAATGCGTATATACTCATATCCCCCATCACCCCAACCAGATCAGTAATGCTGTTGCCCCCATTTAGAACCTGTGTTCTGAGGGATTATTAAATAGCTTGAGATTTTACCTCTTTTTTGCAGTGGAAAGTTTTGCCTTCCACTGCCTGTATTCCAGGCTGGATAGCCTTGCTGCCCAGGTTGGCCAGGCATCGAGATGGGCACTGGGGGGCATGACCTTGAAGTAGCTACATTCCTTGTCTCTAAAGGGGCTTACTTTGGGTGGGGTTGGTGGGGCCGCGGGGGGTGGTGGTCAAACACACGTAACAGTAACAGTAATTTCCTCAGTGTGATTGGAGCCTGGTGTGGGTGATCACCCCAGGAAGCCCTGGGATGCAGGTGCAGGTGGGAGTGGCAGGGCATCTGACATGGGGAGGGGTTGTGACTGGGACAGCAAGGTGGGCTGGCATGAAGCACCATACTGCATGCTCTTTTGTTTTTGTTTTTTTAAAGATCTATTTATTTATGCATACAAGAACTGGGGTGTAGGTCAGAGATGTGAGGGTCTCACCAGAGACAGAGTGGGGAGCAGAACAGGCAGATTGACTAAAGTACACTGCTGGGGGGAGCAGCGGACAAGAGAGGAGAGGTCTGCGCCATGTTGAGTCATCTCCCTGGCCAGGGATCGAACGTGGCTACATGCTCTTTTGAAGCTCTTTTGGCTTAGGTCCCACCAAAGAAAGAATGAAATGTGGAGGGAGGAGGAAATGTTGCTGTGTGAACTGTGGAGACACAGGTTTTCTCCAGAATATCCAGCCCCCAGCCACCAGCTTTGTGGTGGTCAAAAGACATGTCCAGAGGCCTCCCTGGTGGCGCAAGGGGTTAAACACCACACTATGAAGCATCCACAGCCACTGCAGCGCGAGTTTGATCCCTGGCCAGGGAGAGGACCCACATGGCTTAGCAGACCTCTCCTGCCTCTTCTGCTGCTGCCCTAGGCAGTGTGTTTCAGTCAGTCTGCCTGTTCTGCTCCCAACTCTGTCTGGTGGATCTTCTCACCTCTGGGACTCTGGCCTGTGCCCCAGCTCTTGTATGCACAAATAAATAAATCTTTAAAAATTTAAAAAAAAAAAGAGAGGGAGAAAGACATGTCTATTGGGAGAGCGACCTGCCCCTGGCTTATAGCTTGGCCATTTAGGTTTCTTACCCCTATCAGGGCAGAGGCAGGCAGTTCAGTGGCAGCGTCCCAGGAGGCCCCAACTGGAGCCAGCGCCTCCATTTCTGCTGTTCTGGTTTTTTAAAAAGATTTACTTTATTTATTTATGCATATAAGAACTGGGGTGTAGGCCAGAGGTGGGGGGAGGGTGAGAGGATTCACCAGAGACAGAGTGGGGAACAGAACAGGTAGATCTACTGAAATACACTGCTGAGGGGAGCAGCTAGTGCTGAGACTTAACCCCTGCGCCATCATGGAGGCCCCTCTGCCAATGTTTTTTTAAGTACCTAATTTCCAGGGCTTAAATCTTTCTACCTAAATCATAAGGGGTGTCTGTCCTCTGCTCAAATTCCTTCATGGGCTCTCATCTCACACAGAATAAAAGCAAAAGGCCTCACAAAGCCATGCAATTCCCCCCAACACATACACACGAACACACACACACACACTCCACCTACCTGTTGCTCTGCTTCGGGCACACCAGTCTGCTGGGGCTCCCCAGGCCTGACAGGCATGTGTTCTTCCCTGGATCTCTGCACTCGCAGCTTCCTCTGAGATTTCCCCCTGGATATCCTCAAGGCTCTCCTCTCACTGCTGTCCTGTCTGTTCACTATTACCTGTCCACCCAGTTTCAATTGCACATCTCCCCCTGTACTCCCCTGTCTACTGTACGGTACTTTCCCCCCGCTAAACTTATTAGTTTCTAGCATACCCTATAATCAACTTGTCTGTTGAACTAATAACAATAAATGTAATATGTATGGTATTTTCTGTCCGGTTCTCCCCAACGAAATGTCAGCTCCACTAGGGCAGGGAATCTCATCTGTGATGTGCACTGGGCTATCCCCAAGGGCCTAACAAGGATTCAAGCTTAGAAAATGGGTTAAATGAAGAATGATTAGCCAAAGTGATTTCTGTAATCTGCAAAGGCCAAGCTGCAGCGAGCGCATTGGGTTGGGAATAGGACATATGTCCCCAAAAGTCAAGATGGAGAAAAGGGCAAGGGACTCTACAAACGGTCATGAGAGTGACAGAGTAACCCATCCTGAGATGGCTTCTGTACCCTCTGAGGACACCTGATTTTTGATTTATCTGCTTAAAAACACTGCAACATCATCATCAACTGATCTCCTGCAGACAGGCTCATTTCTTTTTTTTTTTTTAAGATTTATTTACTTATGCATACAAGAACTAGAGTACAGGCCAGAGGTATGTGTGGGGGTGGTGAGAAGATTCACCAGAGACAGAGTGGGGACAGAACAGTCAGATTGTCTGAAGCACACTGCTGAGGGGAGCAGCGGGCGAGGCAGGAGAGGTCTGCTGCGCCATGTGGGTCACCTCTCTGGTCAGGGTTTGAACTCGTGATGCAGTGGCTACAGATGTTCATAAGGTGGTGCTTAACACCTTGTGCCACCAGGGAAGCACCTCACAGACTCATCTCCCTAGGCACTATCTTTATGCTTGCCACCAATCATGGGAAATTTGTTTTTTCCCTTGGTCTCGGGTTTTGCCGTCACGAGCTGACAGTCATTTGACAACCATTTTGGCGCTCTGGCTGAGGCAGGCTAGTTGGGTTGCTTGTTGGTGACCAGATCACGGTGGGTGGCAGCTCCCCAAGTGCATTTTGGGTGAGTATAAGGTTTACGCTTTGCATAGGACAAGGCAGTTTTGTTTCCCTTTGGTCTAAGGAACTATTGACTTTGTACAATGCAGCAGGTTCTGCAGGTAAAATGCCCTCCAGCTTGCTGCCGCCTCCCACTTAAGAATGGCTGCAAATTCACACACTTTAAAGTTGTTTAGCCTATGAAAGCACCTGGGGGTGAACCTGTGGACGGAAGTAGCCTGACTGTGTAGCCTGACTGTGGTTGTAGGTCTGTGACCCTATTCTCCCAGGGCTGGGAAGTGTCCTGGAGTCTGGCTGGAGGCCCTCCCTGGGTTTGTCTCCCCAGGCCGCGTGCCAGCAGGGTTGGATGTCCATGTCAGCACATTAGCCAGCTCAAGGTCTTGGAGATTCACATCCTGGAGATTTAGCCCCCTGCTTCCACTGATGTCACACGCAGTTTAAGGAGCGTTCCTTATGGTCTTTGACATGTTTCTCCTCTGTTCCTTGCCTGTTCTCTAAGTAGAGTGAGAATGTCCTGGCCTAGGGAAGGGGAGCAGTGATGTCTGGGGCCTTTAAGAGTGGCCACTGTAGGTACCAGCCTTGGGGACACTCTCCTACCCAAAATGGGGAGCTGCCTTGAACCCCAGCTGGTTTCTTCTGTCTCTGTAGGCAGAGATGTCCTAGATCATGCAGCCCTCTGTCCCCTCCAGACAGTCCTGAGCCTTTCTAAGGACTGAGACTGTGGACAGGGGGTCTCCTAACTGGGAATGGTCAGGAGGGGGTGCTACCGGCTGAGCCCAGAAGCACATGGATGCCAGACTGTGACTTGCTACCCCACAAGTTGTGGGGAGGGTCTGAGAAGGGAAAGGAGAGTAGATTGGAGGTCCGAGGGAGGGGGCCTAGGATAAGAGGGGGGTAGGCTGGGGGCGGAGGGAGGAGCCAACCGCTGGCCAGGGATTTGTCGGAATCCTCCAGGGCTTTGTTTTGTTCTCCACTCTCGCAAGCTTCGCACTAGGGCCTAAGGGGCCCTTGGCGCTCGGCAAAAGTTTGGTGAATGGATGGATGAATGAGAGCGAAGGGGTTGGGGGAGGGGCGGAGGAAGTGGGTAGCTGGGGGGAGGGGAGAGCGGCAGGGTGGGGGAAGGGAGGTAGCCACTGGCGGGAGAGTGGAGGAGGAGGGAGGCGGGTTGAGCTGGGCGAGCCTGCCGGTCTGGAATCTGGCTAGGAGATGGCGGCAGGGAGTGGCTCAGCCGGCTGCCCTCGCACCAGCCTGGCTTTAACCTGCGCTTGCTACCTGCTCACTCAATCTCCGAGTTTTACCCCCAGCCCCATCCCATAAACCCTGGGGGTCCCCGTCCTCCAAGGCCTAGTCTTCACTGTGAATATTGGCGGGGGGACGGTTTCCTTTGTTTTCTTACTGTCGTTCTTACTTGATAGGAACCCAATCACTGGGGTCTATGGCCCTCAGGGATTAGGATACCTGAGTGGCCGGGGTCAGGGAGGTTGGGGGTACAGTTTGATGACAAACTCACGCAGGCCCCCTGTTAGCTCTGAGTTTGAGGTCAGGATGGCTGGAAGTACAGCACGCGGATCTGGAGCGTCTGGGGTGCGTCTCTGGGGGCTGGCAGGTGAGCGGGTTAGCAGCTCCCAGGGACTCCTGCGGCAAGCCAAGGCGCTCTGCCAGAGCAGAGCCAGGCAGGAGCTGCTGACAGCTGGGTTTCTGGGTCACCACCCTGGGTGTCCTGTCAGTCCCCAGACCTTGGTGGGGGGGGGGCGGGGGCGGGTATGGTAGGTTAGGGTGGGTCTGCATCCCCAAAACCATGGCTGCTGCCTTCTTTGTTTGGGCCCCTCTGGGTCTGTTCCCATCCCCCACTTGCAACTTTGCCTGAGGTTCTCCCCCATCCCCCAGAAAGTGGCTCATTGTTGATCCCCATACATCCCTTGGGCTTGTGGGGCTACTGGCCCCCCTGCTCTGGAGGAGGTGGGGTAGATAAAGTTGACCCAGAGCCTGGTCCACAGTAACCCCTTGGCTTAGAGCCCTCTCTCCTCCACCCTGCCCCTGTGGTCTGTCTTTACTTCTGTGTGTCTCTGTCTCTACTCAGCCGTTTTGCTCTTGATGGAAGAGAGCTTGGGAGTAACATTGTTCTGGGCAGAAACCCTTCTCCCAGCAACCAAAGAGGGATTTCACTTTCCATACAGAGAGGTTGGCTCCTTGTGCCCCACCCAACCCGGCATTGACCTGGGTGGCTCAAGAGTTTGAAGTATCCATTATACACACGGTGAAACTGAGGCCCAGAGAGATGACCTTGCTGTAGCAACGGGGAGAAGTGGACATAGAAGAAAGGATTGGGAGTGCAGTGGTGGGCTAGGCTGCTTGGGGTGGTCATTAAAGGGGTGGATTGGAGGGGATGCAACTCTGAGATTAGGGGGCTGTGCCCTGGCACTGCCAAAGACTGCTGGAGGCAGGGGGATAAAAATAATATTTAATGAGTGCCTAAGTTTTTGTCTTAGTCACATTACTCCAGTCCACACAGCAAGAGTGATGTCCCCATTTCAAAGATGAAAACGGGTTCAGCAGGATCAGGTGATTTGCCAAGACCAGTAGCTACCTTTGCAGGTCTCACTTCTTTGACTCCTGCTCCACACCAACTTGACTCTACCTACCTCCCCTCCTTTCCTTTTTCATTCCATAACTCTTCAGCTGTGCTGCCCATAGCCATTGCCACTGGGCACAGGTGGCTTGAGGCTAAAGTGTGGCAAGTCTGAAAGTGTGTTAAGTACTCATTGGATTTCCAAGGCTTAGTACAAAAAAAAAAAAAAAAACACAAAAAACTAGAAGTACTGTTTTGAGGGGTTTATTAATTACAGTTTGAAATGATAATACTTGGGTATATTGGATTAAATAAAATATATCATTCAAGTTAATTTTGTGTTTCTTTTTATCATTTTAATATGGATACTAGAAAACATTACATATGTGCTTCCCCTCCTATTTTTTGGTCTAGATCATTCCATTATTGTTTATTGTCTCCCTCACACACCCAGAATGTCAGCTGTTGTAGGGCAAGGGTCAACATAGTTCATTCATTTATCGTTCATGGTGGTATCCCAGGTTTTCGGTGCCTGGCTGGGGTTTTTATTCATGTAAAAAATTTTTTTCTGGCTCGAGTTTCTAATAGGCATTTGATAAATATTTGTTTAATTGAATGTAGCTGATCTGATTTTAGGTCAGTCTCCAGCTTAGGAGAGCCTGAAAACCCTTTCAGCCCTTTTGGATCCCAAGCTGCCCCAAAGGGTCCTTAGGACAACAACCTGTCCTCACCTGTGTGGGGAAATGGGTCTGGGGTCTGACCATAGGTGAGCATGCTGGCTGGGGCACCTGCCAGGAAGCTTTGAAGCTGGGAGAGGCTCTGTCCTGTGTAGGCGCAGGGGACACACTGTGAGGGCCGCGGGTACCCCAATTTCTTCCCTGTCCCAGCCCCGCCCCGCCTGCCTCCGAGCGCTGGAGACCCAGCGCGCCCACCCCCTGTGCGCGCAGCTGGAGAGTAGTGGTCCAGGTGGGGTTGGGGTACGCACGTAGTGGAGAGAGGGTAGGTGGGCGTGGGCGTGGCTGGGCTCACACGAGGTCACCGTGTTAAAGGAGCGGTCTGAGCACTTTCTCTTTCCCTCGATTCGATCGCGGTGCCGAAAGCCCCTTCCGCAGGGACTTCCCTCTGCGCCTGACTCACGCTGCCTCATGCGTGTGACTCAGGCCGGGCGCCGCGCCAGCTCTGCTTGGCCCGCCCCGCGGCCCTGCCCTGGAGCCTGTCGCTGGGAGCCGAGGGACGAGTGGGTGACTGGACGCGGGGAGCGTGGGGACGGGGTCCGGGGGAGGAGGAGGTGGAGGGCGTAGGGCCGAGAGCGGCGTCGCGCGTGAGGGAGGAGATGAAGACTCAGAGCCCAGTGACCCAAGCTAGAGGAGAGTCGTGGAGAAACTGAGCTGGGGATAAGGGTGGAGAGGGAATGAGATGTCGGAGAGCTCACTCCATGAAAGACAGAGAAATGAGGGTCAGAGACCAAAAGAGATATAAGAAGACTGGTAAAATGAGAGAAAGATGAAAAGTAGAGAAGACAGATCAAAGGAAAGAATAGGCCAAGGCGGATAGAAAGGGGAGTGAGGAAACAAGGACCAGGGAGGCCTCAGGAAAGAGACAGGAGCTGGGGCGCTGGGTCTTCCAGAGTTCTGGGGGCACCTCCGGACGCTGGTGGTCCCGCCCTGGGAACCTCTGGGAGAGACCAGGGCCCCTGAGCTTGCCTTCACTTCAGCGCCTCCCCGCCAGCTCTGTGATAGAGGGCAAGTTACTTCATGTCTCTGGGACTTAATCTTCTCATCTGCAAAATGGGAGGAGATGGTGGTGAATAAGCCTGTCTCCTGGTGCTTGTGTCCCCCCCTTTAGCCACTCCCTCCCCTCCTCATCCAGCCCAGCTCCAACCTCTTGGTCTGGGTCCACTTGCTAGCTGAGTTTCTGTTGGACCAGAGACAAGGAGTGAAGTCAGGGTACTCTTCCCTGTCATGGCCCTGATTCGATCCTGGGTCTGTCTGGCTGCAGCTGGGCAAACACATCTGCCCTGTGTCTTTTAGCCCTGGGAGTCTCAGTGCCATTCTAGCCATTGCTGGCCCCAATGCCACAAGGCCCCTTCTCTTTTTTTCCTTTTTTTTTTTTTTTTTCTTTCACAAGGCCCCTTCTTGATCCCCCTCACCCTTCAACAACCTTGTAAACATCCCCCCTCCCCCATTAAAGACTCAGTAGGGTTCCATTTCCTGCCAGGCCCCTGGCTGTTGCTCCTCTGGATGAGCACTCAGTGAGGCAGCATGGTGCTGGGCACCCAGGAAATCACAGCTCGTCATTATCCTGTAACTTCCTTCCAAGGGACTAGGGATGGGCATTGATGAGAACCCTCAGCAGAGTGATATATGGCATTAAAAAGCACTTGGGTCCCTATTAGCTTTATAAGTCATCACAGTGAGTCTGTGAAGCAGGTGTGGGGCTATTAGCTTCATTTACATGAGAACGAAGTTCTTGCATTTAGGAAGCAACACAATGGATGGAATAAGACAGTGTGACTGGCTTCCTGTGAGTGATAAGTCAGGTCTCAGAGGGGGCCCATATCAACAACACAATAAGACGTATTAACTTCTCAAATGCTGGGCAGAGTTCTGACGTGCTTTTGTTAACTCGTTTAATCCCTACAACAGCTTTTTGAGGTGGTTGCTGTCTTACAGCCATTTTAGGGTTGAGGTCACTGAGGCACAGAGAGGCTGGGTTACTTTCTCAAGGCCACACAGCAGAGCTGGACCATAACAACAGTCTGAATCTAAATCCATCACTCTAAACTACTCCTAGGTACCTGGTTGGGTACCTTGGGGAGGGGCAAGCAGGGTTAGCACACCTGCATTCTAGGTAAAGTAGATGAAACCTTGGGGAAGAACCTTGTGTAGTGGGTTTCAAAAATAACCAGTCAGGCTGTACTGCTGGTACAGGATAGAAAGAAGGAGCAGCAGAATTTGACAGTGAAAGGAGTAAAAGGGAGCTGATATTGGAACTCTCACCTGTCAGTCAGGAGCATGTGCTTTAGTCTAAAAGTAGTAGGGAGTCATGGAAGGTTTTTAGCAAGGGTGAGGTAGGTTGCATTTTAACAAGGATTACTTTACCATGCAAGGGAAATACCGTTTTCCTCCTGTCAAATGGCAGAGCATTAAAAGGATCCTCCCCAGTGCTGGCAGTGTTTCAGCACTCAGTGTGTTCCTAGTAGCTGATGGGAATGAGTTGGTTTGACCTTTCTGGAAAGCAGCTGAGATGTGTAGTGTGTGGTACTTTTTAAAAGAGGGTTTAGCCCCTTAAGTTGCAAATCTTATTTCTAGGAGTCTCTCCTCTTACATAGTTAGAATTATGGGGTCAGATTTCTGCCCCAGAATCTGAAATTCATTCATCATTAGTAATAGTGATAATAATAAAAGAAAATAACATAAATGTCCAATAAGACAGATTGCTAAAATCGAGTAAGGGATCATAGTGTTTCATATCAATCAAATTAAATTTTTTTCAAATTAGAAATGCTAAAGACTCTTAGAACTCTTAGAAGTATTAACATGGCCACAAGGTACAAGATCAACACACAAAAATCAATCATATTTCTACATGTCAGCCACGAGCAATTGGAAATTGAAATTTAAGAAGTAGAAGTAGAAATACTACTTATAACAGTTCCAAAAAGAGAGAAAGGAACAAAGAAATAATTGGGTGTAACTCTTTAACAAAACATAACAGGATGTCTATTCTGAAAACTACAAAATGTCCATGAGAGAAATCACAAGATCTAAATAAATGGAGAACAATACCATATTCATGAATTGATGTATTTCTTCCCAAATTGACTATTAGTTTCCTAGAGCTGATTGTATTAGTTTCCCAGGACAGATGTAACAAAATACCACAAACCCAGTGGATTAAAACCACACAAGTTTGGGCTTCCCTGTGGCACAGGGGTTAAGTCTCAGCATGAAGCTAGCCAAAGCCAAGATCCCAGATCCCCTGCCAGGGAGAGAACCCACATGGCACAGCAGACCTCTCCTGTCTCCCCTGCTACTCCCCGCAGCAGTATATTTCAGTAGCTCTACCTGTTCTGCTCCCCACTCTGTCTCTGGTGAGTCCTCTCACCCCCCACAGCCACCTCTTGCCTATACCCCAGCTCCTGTATGCATCAATCAAAAAATAAAACTTTAAAAAATAAAAGTTTATTAAAAAACTACAGAAGTTTCTCTCACAAAACGTCATCAGGGTCCCGCTTTATGAAGCCTCTGGAGGAGCCATCTTCCTTGCTGTTTTAGCATCTGGTGTTTTGTCCACAATCCTTGGATTCCTTGACTTGTAGCTGCAGTACTTTCCTGGTCACATGACCTTCCTGTGCACCTGTGTTCTGAAAGGGACCTCAGGCCTCTTGGCTTAAGGACCCTCGCTCCTCCACTCTGAACTCAACTAATTACATTCATGATGTCCTGTGCCCATCTAAAGTCACACTCTAAGGTGACGTGTTGACCCATGTTAGGACTTCAACATGTCTTTGTGTGGGACACAGTTCAATCCATCACATTGATCTACATATAACACAAGTCCGATCAGATCCCAGCAGGAATTTTTGCAGGTATAAACAAGCTCATTCTAAAATTTACATGGAGGGCCTCCCTGGTGGCCCAGGGGGTTGAGCACCACGCTGTGAAGCATCTGTAACACAGCAGCCCAAGTTCAATCCCCGGCCAGGGAGGGGACCCACATGGCACAGCAGACCTCTCCCGCCTGGCCTGCTGCTCCCCTCAGCAGTGTGTTTTTCGGTTGATCTGCCTGTTCTGCTCCCCACTCTGTCTCTGGTGAATCCTCTCACTTCCTGCGCCTCTGACCTGTACCCCAGCTCTTGTATGCATAAATAAATCTTTAAAAAAAATAAATAAAATTTACATGGAAAGACAATTTTGAAAAAGAAGAATAAAGTTGGAGGAATTATATTTTCTGATTTTAAGATGACCGTGGGGCTTGCAATAGTAATCAAGAGTGTGGTGCTGTCAGAGAAATGGACACAGGAATCGATGGAAGGGAACAGAGCCCAGAAACAGACCCACACAAATGTGGCCGATTGATTTTGACGAAGGTGCAGAAGCAATTCAATGAAGAACAGATAATAGTCTTTCCAACAAATGGTTAAACAACTGGAGTCCTCTATGAAAAAAAAAAAAAAAGACAAAGAACCTTATCCTAAACCTCACTTCATACTCAGATTAATTCAAAATGAATTTTACATCTAAATGGAAAAACTAAAACCACAAAATATCTAGAAGAAAACAAAAAAAAAATCATGAACTGGAACTAATCAAAGAGTTTTTAAACAAAAGAGTTCTTAAACATGACACTAAAAGCACGAGTCAGGGCCTCTCTGGTGGCACAAGGGGTTGAGCGCCGCACTGTGGGGCTTCCGCAGCCACTGCAGTGCGAGGTCAATCCTCAGCCAGGGAGGGGACCCACATGGCCAGCAGACCTCTCCTGCCTCGCCCACTGCCCTGCTCTCACCACCAATCCCCCGCCCTGGCCTGAACCCCAGCTCTTATGTGCATAAATAAATAAATGTCTTAAAATAAAAAATACAAAGTCATAAAAGAAAAGGATAAATTGGACTTTATCAACTTATCAATAGTGATTTTTTTAAAGATTTATTTATTTATGCATATAAGAGCTGGGGTACAGGCCAGAGTCCCGGGTGGTGAGAGGATTCACCAGAGACAGAATGGGGAGCAGAACAGGCAGACTGGCTGAAACACACTGTGGAGGGCAGCAGCAGGTGAGGCAGGAGAGGTCTGCTACGCCATGTGGGTCGGGTCCCCTTCCTGGCTGGCAGCAGGGATCGAACTCATGCTGCAGTGGCTGCAGTTTGCTTCATAGTGTGTTGCTTAGCCAACTGCGCCACCAGGGAGGCCCCTCAATAGTGATTTTGAAAGACACGGTCAAGAGAATGCAAAGCCTGAGAGGCAATATTTACAAGTCACATATTTAACCAAAGATTTGCCTTCAATAATACATTTTTAAAAAATTCAATAGTAACAAAACGACCAACAGGAAAAATTGTTGTACAGAAACTTCACCCAAGGGGATATGCAGATGGCAGATAACTGCCAGCACAGATACTCAGCATCATGGGATGATTCAGATTAAAGCCACGGTGACCCAGCAACCACTGCTACATACTTACCCTAAGGAAAGGAAAACGTACCTTCACATCTACCTTTACTCTCGAGAACATTGAGAGCAGCTCTCTTCCCAGTCACCAAAATCCAGTGGCATCCACAGCCGGGGGAGCGGATAAGAGAACTGTGTGTGGATTAGGGACTGCTGGTGCCTCCACCACTAGTGCTGCTCAGCAGGAGGGAGGAAGGAGTTCTTGCTACACATGACAACACAGATGTCGACGCCAGTCCTTCCTGCCATTCTAGAAAAGCCAAAGCATGAGGATGAGAACAGACTGAGGAAAACTGGTTGCCAGGCACTGAGAGGGGCAACGGTGTTGCCATCAGGACTGGCATGAAGAGTTTTTGGCATGAGTGACTCGTTCTGAGTCCTGATGGTGCTGGCCATATGCACCCACACATGTGTGATGCCTCTACTGTACATCCCAGAGTTCACTGTTACTCTAGGATCATTTTTCTAAGATTTATTTTATTTATTTATGTCTACAAAAACTGGGGTACAGGCCAGATGTACAAGGGTTAGAGAATTCACCAGAGACAGAGTGGGGAGCAGAACAGGCAGATCTATTGAAATACATTGCTGATGGGAGCAGCAGGCCAGGCAGGAGAGGTCTGCTGTGCCATGTGGGTCAGCTCCCTGGCAAGGGATCAAACTCGTGCTGCAGTGGCTGAGGATAGCTTCATAGTGCTGTGTCTTTAACCCCTGTGCCACCAGGGAGTCCCCTCTATGATAATTTAAAAAATAACTTGATCCAGTTGGATAATTGATGAAGCAAGTATAACATGCTTGGTGGGAGGTTCTAGGTGGTGGAAGTGAGCAGTCACTAACAATTCGCAATGCTGCAGGCTTGGAGTTCTTTTTCTGCTGAGGTTAATTGGTTTACAACACTGTGTATAATTTATAGGTGCATATCTATTCAAATGTATGTCACCATGTTTGGAAGTTTTTATAATAAAATCTTGGTGGAAAACTATATCCAGGATGAACCTGCTTGTTTTTGTTATTTATTTTAAAGATTTATTTATTTATACATACAAGAGCTGGGGTACAGGCCAGAGGTGTGGGGGTGAGAGGATTTACCAGAGAAAGAGTGGGGAAGAGAACAGGCAGATCAATTGAAATACACTGCTGAGGGGAGCAGCAGGCCAGGCAGGAGAGGTCTGCTGTGCCATGTGGGTCCCCTCCCTGGCCATGGATTAAACTCACCCTGCTGTGCCGCAGATGCTTCACAGTGCATTGCTCAACCTACGGAGCCTCCAGGGAGGCCCTGAACCTGTTTGTTTTTAAAATCTCTCTATCTACAGGTGCCCCCGCCCCGGTGGTGCAAGGAGTTAAGTCTCAAAGATGTGAAGCTATCCACAGCCACTGCAGCACCTTGGATCTCCAGGCAGAGTTGACACACATGGTGCAGCAGATCTCTCCTGCCTTGCCCACTGGTCCCCTCAGCAGTGTGCTTCAGTGGATCCACCTGTTCTGCTCCCCACTCTGTCTCTGGTGAATCCTTTCACTGCCCCCTACCTCTGGCCTGCACCCCCAGCTCTTGTATGCATAAATACATCTTTTTAAAAAATCTGTCTACATATATGTGTGTAGGAGGAAGATTGAAGTCATCATACTAACATATTGATGGATCCCTCTGAAAAGTGAAATCATGGGTCATTAAAATAGTCTGTGTATCTTCCTGCATGTTCTCTAATGAATGCATATTATATTATTTAGAGAGAGAAGCAGGTGTATTTTATTTATTTTTAATGCCCCCCTTACATGTGTAATCCACGCTTATAATAAGTTCAAATGGTATAAGAATAGGTAACCCCCCAGAGGGAAAGACCTTCATACTCACTCCCAGCTCTTAAGATTCTGTGAATATCCTAATCTTTCATCGTGTGGCCTCATTTAAAAACCAACCAGCTCAGTCATGTTTCATCTTTGTTCCTCGTTACTATCACCTAACAATAAAAGTTTTATATTTACAAGGAAGAAACCTGTCTCTTTTCTATATATTCAAGGCCCAGAACATAAGCTGCAAAGAAAATATAATAATTTTTCCTGATGCCAAGAATTGAACTAGCGAAGAGTTTGTCTCCTCGAAACATGGGGTCACCTTTCTTTGCTGTTCTAAGAGCTATCACTCTAAATATTTGTTTTCAATTTCTTTTGTAACTTAGGTCAAAACTGGAATGCTCCTTTGTTGTCTGCTTGTGTGCATCACGTCCCTAATTATAAAATAACACCTGCTGAGGAAACCCCGGGCCAGTGTGGGGTCTGCCTATGGAGCAGTCACCAGCTTTCTGTGATCTCTCTCTCATCCATAGTAGTCTATGCTGTATTTCTTTATATTGACGAACAAGTCAAAACGATCATAAAACCCTGTTACCAGGGCAGGTAGAGGGTGCAGCTAAATCTGTTGGTGGTCCCACGTGCCAGACCTCCTCTTCCTAAGTACTAACCTTCTGTATCTTCTAGCTGAGCACCTGGTGACCCTCAAAAATAGACTGTTTTCAGGGCCTCCCTAGCGGCGCAGCGGTTTGAGTGCCGCACTGTGAAGCATCTGCAACACAGCAACACGAGTTTGATCCCCCACCAGGAAGGGGACCCACATGGCACAGCAGACCTCTCCTGCCTCACCTGCTGCTGCCTTTAGCAATGTGTTTCGGTTGATCTGCCTGTTTTGCTCCCCACTCTGTTTCTGGTCAATCCTCTCACCCCCGCCTCCACATCTCTGGCCTATATCCCAACTCTTTTTTTTTTTTTTTTTTAAAGATTTATTTATTTATGCATACAAGTACTGGGGTACAGGCCAGAGGTGTGGGGGGTGAGAGGATTCACCACAGACAGAGCA
>JAGFMF010011803.1:15736100-15747563 GCA_019455555.1 Galemys pyrenaicus
GGAAGCACACTGCTGAGGGGAGCAGTGGGCACAGCAGGAGAGGTCTGCTGCGCCATGTGGGTCCCCTCCCTGGCCGGCAGCAGGGATCGAACTCGTGCTATAGTGGCTGCTGTTTGCTTCATAGTGCGTTGCTTAACCCACTGCGCCACCAGGGAGGCCCCAGTTATACCTTTCTAATGGTCAGAATGTGGACACGATGGCTGGAGCACAGGTAGCCGTTTTGGACCATGAGGAGCCGTTGGGAATGACAGCAGCACAACGCAGATCAGGCAGGTACAAAGCCCCAGGGCTCCTGCACTGTGGCACACCGAGCCAGCCCTGGCCTGCTGCCTTGACTCCTTGAACATGAGTGAGAAATACCCTTTGTCCAGTGTAATCCACTGGTAGTTTAAGATTTTATTTGCAGCCTTATATATGGCAGGAGACTCCACAAGGAGGCTCCTTCAGTAATTAAATGGATAAAGGTTGAGGGCCTGAACCGTGGTGGGAGGTGGATTCCAGAGACATTTGTCTGGGACATGCCAACTTCCCATGATTGAGGGATCTTAATGGGGGTTGCTGGTTGCATTGACCTGGAGATCAGCCAAAGTGCCTGAGCAGGAGCCAAAGGGTCAGAGATATAAAGATGCCCATAGTCACACAGCCGGGAGGGGCTGCATTCAGAATGGGGTTTGTTGTTATCTGCTGAGGAGGGGTGAATTACTCCACAGCTTGGTGTGCAGGAATCAGGGACCTGGGTGTTTCTAGCCTGGGGTCTGACATGAGACGCAGTGAGACTGGCCAGGGCTGCAGCCATCTGAAGGTCTGATGGGGGCAGAGGGAGCACTTGTGAGGCGGTGCCCTTGCAGAGCTGTTGGCAGGAGGCCTCAGAAACTCCCCACATGGGCTTTTCCATTACATTGCCGCTCCTGCACCTCCATGGTGGCCCAAGGGGTTAAGCGCTGCACTGTGGGGCATCTGCAGCCACTGAAGCATGAGTTCGATCCCCGGCCATGGAGGGGACCCACATGGCAGAGCAGACCTCTCCTGCTTCCCCGCTGCTCCCCTCAACAGTGGATTTCAGTCAATCTGCCTGTTCTGTTCCCCACTCCATTCTGGTGAATCCTCTCACTCCCCCGCACTTCTGGCCTGTACCCCAGTTCTCTCACACATAAATAAATAAATCTTTTTAAAAAATAAGTTGAGAAGAGGAGGAGGGTCATTTGAAGATCTCAGGGTGATAAAACCCCTGACTTTGTCCTAAATGTCCCCTCCCTATCTTGTTCAAAGTGCCTAAGTTCCCCTGTTAGAATCACATTTGACTTAAAAACCAGTGTTTTCAAAAGCTCTCCTTCAAATTTGCACCCGGTGTGTTCTGTGGGTGGGTAATAGAGCATCCCATTAGTCCTGATGAACCGAACTGACAAACCATCTGTCACCCATAGCCTCAATCTACACCGAAAGCTCCCAGTGTGTCACCAGGTTTCGCTCCTCAGGGTGCCCACCCCCACCCCCGAGTCACCACCTGGTGGTCCAAGTTCCTCTCTGAGCAACCACACTCTCAAGGTTGTATAGCCTTCCCCTGACAAATCTTACCCCTCCCAGGGCCGACCTCAGTCTCTGCTAAGGCTTCCCATGGGTGGGGGAGGGGGAGAATATGTAGTAGAATAAGCTCCCATTGAGCCTCAAAGGGATATGGGTCATGCCTCCATCCCTCTCTTCCCTGTATCACCCCAATAGAAATGCAGGGACCCTTCTCTCGAACTTTCTCCAGTGGAATGTAGGAGCAGCTGTGCTGGGGAAGTGAGGTGGCGTCACACAGCTCAAAGCTGGAAGAGACCCCACCGAGCAACTGGCCCAGTCCTCTGCTGAAGGGCAGGTCAGGTACTGAGACCCATGGCTTTGGATGAAGAGAACCCTTAACCGAGCAACTTCACCCCACCCCCTCGCATAAAGCCAGCTCTCATGGGGAAGCACCACCAAGGCCTTTTGCACCAGGTGGACCCATAACACTTGCAGAAGGAAAGTAGGTTAGCAAGATTCAGGATGACTCAACATGAACACCTCATTCAAATGACTTCAGCAATGCGAACAATACTGCTTTCCTGGCGGCCAGAGGGAAAGTGACTCCAGTGCTGGTTAACTGAGGACTGCTTTCCTGGCGGCCAGAGGGAAAGTGACTCCAGTGCTGGTTAACTGAGTGGCTCAAAGGTGTCATCAAGGACTAAGGCTATTTTCGGCCTTCATCTCTGCCCTTGCCAAGGTGAGACATGGTTTTCCCCACGGTCACAAGATGGCTGCCCGTCACCAAACATCACGTTTAAACATAATGACGTACAGTGAAAGAAGGGACTGATACACACACCTGTCCTAGATTACCTGCCTACCTCTCACTGGGTTTCCCTTATGGGAACAGACTTAAACTGTGACCCAGTTTAAGTCTCTTATTTTTGGTCTTCTTACATCTCAACTAAATCCTGCCCTAATCACATGGTCCTTGTTGCCCTTGTCCTCTTGCTCGTTCTGCTCTAGCAGCAGTGGTGCGATTGAGTCCTACACACCAAGTTCAGGAATGTCTCAGGGCCTTTGCACATGCTCTCCTGGAGCACTGTCCCCACCCTCTTTTTCAGACTGTCTCTGGTTCATCCATGAAGCCTTGGCTGGGATGTCCTGTCCTCAGGGGAGGCTTCCCTGCCTGTGAAGGCATCCCTACGGTTTTACCATCCAGAGCAGATAGACTGAGAAAAAAAAATGCTCCTCTATACATTACTTTCAATAATAACCATGACATGATTAACAATAGTGCGCAAAAGAAATGTAGGGAAATTTTACTTTTATTGGATTTCATATATATATATAATCATCATAGTAAAAACAAAGTAAAACAACTACACAAAGGAAGTAAAAGTAATGGATTAATCCTTTTAAATTATATCTTTTTTTTTTATACAAAAGATGCATATCTACATCTACTGCTGGAATGGAAACTAATATTACTTCTGTTTACCTGTTTTCCAGACTTTTACAAACTTATCAATGACTTCATCAGAACAAACTTCATATATTTATGTTCAAGAAATAGTGTGGGGCCCGCCCTGGTGGTGCAGTGGGTTAAGCAACGCACTATGAGGCAAACCGCAGCCACTGCAGCACGAGTTCGATCCCTGCCGCCGGCCAGGGAGGGGACCCACATGGTGCAGCAGACCTCTCCTGCCTCACCTGCTGCTCCCCTCAGCAGTGTACTTCCGTTGATCTGCCTGTTCTGCTCCCCGCTCTCTGTGGTGAATCCTCTCACTACCACCCCCACACCTCTGGCCTGTACCCCAGTGCTTGTACGCATAAATAAATAAATCTTTAAAAAAAAACAAAAAGAAATAGTGTGGGCCATTGCAGCAAGATTCCACCTCCCATCCCCAGGGATCTGACCCACATGGCAAGACCTCTCCTGTCACCTGCTGCTCCCCTCAGCAGTGTATTTCAGTCAGTCTGCCTGTTCTGCTCCGCACTCTGCACCTGGTGAATCCTCTCACCTCCTGCTACTCTGGCCTGTACCCCAGCTCTCGTATGCGTAAATAAATACATCTTTAAAAAATATTAAGTGTAAGTTTTTCGAAGAAATTTTGAAGAAATCCATTTTACAGTAAGTTCCAGAAATCGCAGTACTATGTCTGTTATTCAAGATTGGTTTTAGCGGTTTTCAAATATCTTCCCAGTTGGAAAATTTTATTTTATTTAATATTTATTTGTTTATGCATACAAGAGCTGGGGTACAGGCCAGAGGTGTAGGGGATGAGAGGATTCACCAGAGACAGAGCCAGGAACAGAACAGGCAGACTGACTGAAACACACTGCTGAGGGGAGCAATGGGCAAGGCAGGAGAGGTCTGCTGTGCCATGTGGGTCACTTTTGGTCACCAGCCAGAGGCAGGCATCGAACTCGCGCTGCAGTGGCTGCGGTCTGCTTCATAGTGCATTGCTTAAACCATTGTGCCACCAGGGAGGCCCCCCAGTTGGAAAATTTTCAAAAAGTGCGTCCAAATGGTCACACTGAACGTTGCTAGCAATACTTTTTACAAACCCATCGCTTAAGGGAAGGGCAGCAAGGATCCAAGATGCAACTTTCCTCTGAAGCGAGTGTGAACAATTCTGAATTCACGTGACCAGAGGCGCCGGGTACCCGCGTGCGGGGACTGTCTACGGGACTGGGAATTCTCCCAATTAACTTCCAAGTAGAACACAATGCTTATTAAAGGATAAGTAATAAAAACGTGCTAATTTGAAACACACATTATTAAAAGTCAACAGTAAGTGAAATAATTGTTGAGGTCTTAACCAACAAAAGGATGTGGGGGGAGGACATTGCTTAGAATTGCTGGTGCACAGTGATAATAAAAAACAGACTGACTTTTAGTGGGTTCTTACTGTTTTAAAATTGGTCCCTGACACGCCCCCTCTCCTTGCCTGCATCCGGGCACAGGCTAGCAGGACTCCACCCTCCTTTGGCTGCCCTCCTCGCAGCCACTGCGATTCCCTCAGGGGCACTTATTACCTCAAGTGCCAGTGGGTCGGTGCCAGGACTTCTTTGTCGTTTGAACCCCGCCCCCCGCCCGACTGTCTGCTCCGTGCGGGGTCCCGGGGCCGGGCAAGGCAGTGTCCCTGTCCCCGCAGCTGCCAGCCCTGGGCACACACTTGTCGAGGGAATGCAGCGAAGAACTTGGCGCCGAGCGCAGCTCAGGAACCACGGCCACTCACTCAGCTCCGCGCACACTTGCAGGCAGAAACGCCACAAACGTTGAGCGTCACCACATTTGGTGTCAGCAAAACACCGCCTCTTCTCAAGCTCTCGTGGTTCCCTTGGGTCAAGCCACCTTCCCCCCCATCCTGGATCTGGTGGGGGGTAGAGAAGGGGGACCCTGTCTTCCCCAGCAGTCATTCCTGGAGGGCAGCACTCACATCTCATTCATCTCTGAGGTCCCTTGACCCCCAAGAGAGGGCCCGGTACCAAACAGGAGTGAAAAATCTTCCTTCAGTAACCAGTTTCCCCGGGATCCACAACGCCAGTAATTTTCTTTCATGTACACTCTGGTTTCCTGTAGTTCCAGCAGCTCTCCAGGGTGGCTGTGAGCCCCCCTCAGGACAGTGGGGTGCGGGAAGACTGGGTGGCTAGCTCAGGGGCACACAGCCTAAGTGCACAGCAGTATTAGTCCACGTCCGTGGGGCTCGCGTCCTTTTTCCTTCCACGGCTCCACGTGGCTCCCCAGTCAGGGGCTGAAAGTGTGAGGGAGGGACTCCAGTTCGGGGGTGGGGCTGGGTGGAGCTGGGAGCCGGAGGCCCTTGGGTTTCAGGTTAGGCACGTGCCGGGTGCCGGCTGCCTCCAGGCCAGCACTGTGATCATCACCTCTGTCCTTCCAAGGAGTTGAGGTGCCCAGGTGTGGCTGGGGAGGGCTGGGGTGAAGGATAGGGCGGCAGATGAGCGCTCGGGTGGCGGGAGCGCGCACCGCCGAGGGCTGCGCGGCCGGAGCCGAGAGCGGGATCCTTCCAGCTCTGGGAACGGCCAGTGATCGGCGCATCCCCATAAAGATTAGGGCCGCGCGCAGGCGGAGCTGGGCGCCAGAGGTGCTCTGCCGACGACAATGTATTCTATTGTTTCTCTACGTCCTGTTTTCCTCCCCCCTTTCACAATCCAGGAGGAGCAAAGTTCATCCCAACGGGCCTGCGGGGGAGGGTGTGCTGCACACCTGACGGGGGCAGCTTTCGGACCCCAGATTACGCCGCAGCGTTCCAGTCTCCAGGTCGCCCTGTAGCGAAGCGGTTCCCAGGCTCCTTCCACGAAAATGTCCAGGCGTCTCCACGCCTGATCCGCCCCTCCCGGCTCGCGGCACCCAAGTCTACTCTGCTGTGATCCAGGGCGCCAGAGCGGGAGGGGTGCGGCTGAGCAGGTACGGGTCTGCTGCAGCCCGAGACTTGGGGTAGGGAGGTGTAGCCCGGATGGGTCGGCTTGAGAGGATCAGGAGCTTTCCTGGCGCCACCTCGTGGTAGTGGTCGGAGTTGCCGCGCTGCTCTGAAGGAGTCTGTGGCCGCAGGGCGCCTGGGCTGGGCATGGGCCAGTTTGGGCAAGGGCTGAGACACTGTGATGAGCCCCCACTCCTTGCGCCTATTTTTTTTTTTCTATTAATATAATTAAAAAAAATTACATATACTTGCCATCAATTGTAATTCCCATGTATTCCCCATCACCATCTCACCAGTGCACCATCACCTCAGTCCCTCCTGCTCCCATCTTCCCTCAACCCTCCCCACCTTGTGCTTATTTTTGAGGGATAACTAAGGCCCTGAGATCCCCCTGGGGCCTATGGTGAGGTAAAAGGTGGATAGGGAAGCTGTAATGGGGGGTCCAGTCCAGTGAGCAGGGATATGGGGGTGAGGACCCATCCTGGGGATGGAGGAGAAAAACTACACAGTAACCACTTTGTGGCTCTCTTTATCATGAGTGGGCTCTCACAGCCTTTCCAGATGTTCATCTGTGAGGCCCAGGTGAGACCCCTAGTCTGGTTGTGGCCTATCTCTTTTCTAAAGATTTATTTATTTATGCATACAAGAACTGGGGTGTAGGCCAGAGGTGCAGAGAGGTGAGAGGATTCACCAGAGGCAGAGTGGGGAGCAGAAGAGGTAGGTCCACTGAAGTACACTGCTGAGGGGAGCAGCGGGGAGGCAGGAGAGGTCTACTATGCCATGTGGGTCAGCTCCCTGGGGGGGATGGATATCAAGCCACAGCAGTGATAGAGCTGAGCCTTAACCCCGTGCCACCAGAGATGGCCCCGTGACCACTCTCTCTTGACCCTTGAGGATGGGTGGGGGCAGCTGGGACCAGCACAGCTCTGACTGCTGCCCAGGACTGGGGCTCTGACAGTGACTGTGGGACCAAGACAAGCTCCCTGCTTACCTGTGGGTCTCTGTGTCAAGGCAGCGTAGGTGTCAGCAGTGCAGGGTCTGTTCGCTGTCAAGCCCTCCAGGCCAGGCAGCCTGGGGCAAGGAGCAGCAGTGTGGGGGACTCTGGGCCGCAATGGACTCCCCAGGGTGCCCCAGGACCAGGGCTGTGCAGGTCCTCCTTGGAGGGAAAGGGCAGTCTGGGGGTGACCCTCAGGTGGTGGCCACAGGTCAGTGGACTGGAGCCCCAGCCCTCAGCAAGCCTGCCACCGGTGGTCCAGGCTCGGCCCTGTAGCTGTCTCTCTGGCTTGACTTCTGGCCTTGGACTTTTTACCCTGTTACTTCTCACCTTGTTTTGCACTGGCTCTTGTGACTTCCTGCCTTTTGGGCACTCTTTTTTACACACTCATTTCTTTCTCTTTTTTTACACGCTCATTTCTTCCTGGACCAAACCAAAACTTTAAAAAATTTCATCCTAGAATTTGTATACGAATGAATGAAAAAGGAGGTCCATTTACAAATTGGGCAGAAGCTAGAGCTAGTTGTGAAGAAGGGCCAAGCAGGAGCCGCCCTATTGGCACAAGGGGTTAAGCACCGCACTGTGAAGCATTTGCAGCCACTGCAGCAGGAGTTCGATCCCTGGCCAGGGCGGGGACCCACATGGTGCAGCAGACCTCTCCTGCCTCGCCCGCTGCTCCCCTCAGCAGTGTGTTTCAGTCAGTCTGCCTGCTCTGTTCCCCACTTTGTCTCTGGTGAATCCTCTTCTCCCACTGCACCTCTGGCCTACACCCCAGTTCTTGTATGCATAAAAAAAAAAAAAAAGAAGTGCCAAGCAAAGCTGTCAGAGGAAGGTAAACTGGATAGAGCTGGTCACGCGGCCTTGGCTTTCCCAACAGGGGACATGCGCCCTTCTGGAGACATCGGTTTGTCAGGTCATGAAAGAGTCCTGAAAACTTGGGGCTCCCTGCAGGTGTGTGGTCTGGCCCACCTCTGCGTGTCTAGTGCGAAGCGGGGAGGAAGGCTCCTCTGGACGTCCACTTCTCAGTACGCAGTGGTCAAAGCATGAGGGACCCCGCTGAGCCAGGCTAGACAACGCCTTTCACGGATGATCAAGAGCAGGTGGGCACTGGACTAGGCTCCCTTTTTGTACATTGAGTTTTCTATAACCAGCCCTTATTATTTTATCTGGGGAGAGTGTAGACTAGATTTTATTTATTTTAGAAGATGGCAAAGCATCTCCGTGGTCTGGCTGGAACCCTGGGCTTTTCCTTCCCCACTTTTCTGGGCATCTCTTCCCCTCTGTGGTGGGGGACCCTCTCCCCTGTACCCCCTGCCATCCAGCCTACTCCTTCCTATTGGTGGAGAACATCCTCTAACTCTGTGAGAAGGGCTGGTGGGTGGAAAACTTCTCCAGACAAGGCAGCTCCCCCAAAGCCTCTGGTTTACCCTCCCACTGGACTGCTCGTTTGTCTGGCTATAGAGCGCGTGTGTGGGTGCTTCAGAATGTTGAAGCCATGATTGCCTTCTGATCCACTCTTGGGTGTGACTGGGGGCTTTCGAGAGTGGCCCGTGTTCTCTGCTCAAGTTTCTTTTTTTAAAAAGATTTATTTATTTATGCATACAAGCACTGGGGTACAGGCCAGAGTCACGGGAGGTGAGAGAATTCACCAGAGACAGAGCAGGGAGCAGAACAGGCAGATGGACTGAAACACACTGCTGAGGGGAGCAGCAGGTGAGACAGGAAAGGTCTGCTGGGCCATGTGGGTCCCCTCCCTGGCTGGGGGTGGGCAGGGATCGAACTCATGCTGCAGTGGCTGCAGTTTGCTTCATAGTGAGTTTCTTAACTCACTGCACCACCAGGGAGGCCCCTCTTTTTTTTTTTTTAAAGAGAAGTTTGTCATGGTGTTAAGGGTAGCTGAAACCAAAGACACTTACAGGTGGTGCCCCCTGGAGGGGGTTACTTGGGAGGATAGCTAGCCCCAGGGAAATGCTAAAAAGTATGGCATTTTGGGGTGGAGACTCTGATGAGAAATATAAGGGACTACAGAAGCAGTCCCCAGGATTCAGTGTTCAGAGTCAGTGTTTGGGGTCCAGCGACTTGGGGTCGACTATTTCGGCCTCAGCCTTGCTGATCTTGCAGAGGCTGGTGCTGGCCTCAGAAGGATGCCTCAGCCAGCCTCAGAGAGGAGGAGTTCAGAGGCTTTGCAAGTGGCTGAGCAACTGAAACTGTTTCCCATTTTGCTGCTGTTACAGCCAGAGCTGGGGGCCTCACTGAGCTGCGTGAGTGTGGCCATTTGTTGGGTCATTTGTCTGCTGCAGCTGCTGTTTTGAATGTCACTGGTCTGATGCTGTGCTGGGGCATCTTGGCAGCTCCAGGAGCGTCTCTTGTTGCATCTTCTGTTGTCTTTGCGAGTTGGAACCCGGCCTACAGTCTGGCTGCCGTGTGTCCACAGTGCAGGGAGACGCCATCTTAGCTGCTGTTTTTTTTTTTTTAAAGATTTATTCATTTATGCATACAGGAACCGGGATACAGGCCAGAGGTGTGTGTGGGGGAGCGGTGAGAGGATTCACCAGAGACAGAGCTGGGAACAGAACAGGCAGATCAACAGACACACACTGCCGAGGGCAGCAGTGGACAAGGCAGGAGAGGTCTGCTGCACCATGTGGGTCCCCTCCCTGGCCGGCAGCAGGGATTGAACTCGTGCTGCAGTGGCTGCGGTTTGCTTCATAGTGCGTTGCTTAACCCACTGCACACCTGGAAGGCCCTTAGCTGCTTTTCTTTAGAACTAAATAACACTGGGAACGGCTTCAGGTGAGGTAAATGGCCATTTTTTGCCTCGGTAACTCTTTGTTTTCCCCTAGGGTGTTAAATAAATCTTTCTGTTGCTGTTCTCTGAGCCTGAGTAGTCTTACAGTTGTGCGTATGGGTGAAGAGCTCGGACAGTGATCGGTGAACCACTTTGGGCAGTTGGCCAGTTTTAGTGACCCTTGCTGCCCGGTATCAACAGCAAGAACAAAAGCCACCTTGGCTTCCCTCTTTCTCACTCTCTGAAGTATTTCTTTTTTTTTTAAATATTTATTTCTTTATTCACACAAGCACTGGGGTACAGGCCAGAAGTGCGGGGGGTGAGAGGATCCACCAGAGACAGAGTGGGGAGCAGAACAGGCAGATCCGCTGAAACACACTGCTGAGGGGAGCAGCGGGTGAGGCAGGAGAGGTCTTCCACCCCAAGTAGGTCACCCCCCTGGCCGGCAGCTGGGATGAACTCGTGCTGCAGTAGCTGTGGTTTGCTTCATAGTGCGTTGCTTAACCCACTGCACCACCAGGGAGGGCCCTCTCTCTGAAGTATTTTTTCATTTCCTAACATTTGACAGTTTAGAGGCCTCCCTGGTGGCTCAAGAGTGCCGCACTGTGGGGCTTCTGTGGCCACTGCAGCGTGAGTTCGATCCCCGGCCAGGAAGGAGACCCACATTGCACAGCAGACCTCTTCTCTCTCACCCATTATATTGACTTATGTGAGGACCTGGGGTCTCCCTGGTTGCAGGAAAAGGGGGCAAGGTCAGGACCTTATGCTTGTCCATGTGGCTCTGGGTCTGCTTCTTGAGCCTCCACCAGATGCAGCCCCTCCGAGGGTCCCTCACAGGCCTGGGTCTAACTGCTGAGCAGGGGCCACTGTTCCCAGGGCCCCAGGCTGCCCCGCCCGAGTTCTGTGCTCACACCTTTGTTCTACACTGTCTGGGTGCTTGTATACGGAACGGTCTAGGAAGATAGAGCAGCGTGTCTCCAGAGCAGAAGGCAGGCTTGTCTGCTGTCCAGTAGAATAATGTCATCTTCCAGAACAAGTTGAGAAGGTTCGGCTGTGGCTCCAGCAGAGTGCTGATGGCCGAGACCTTCCCGTCAACTTGGGAAATGACACCCATATCCACACACCTGGTCGTGGTGGGTGTTTTGGCCGTGAGGATGAGGTATTGGAGGATGAGGGGACTGTTGGGGGCACCAAGGCCTTCTGCAGTGTATTGCAGTGTTGCCAGCCTCAGCAGAGAGGGACATCCCAGCGGGTGCAACCCTGGGGGGCTGAGGAGGAGCAGGAGTGGGAGGGAAGGGAGCCAAGGGATGGACAGCTACTTATTTCTTTATTTTTTTTAAGATTTTATTTATTTGTGCATACAAGAGCTGAGATACAGTCCAGAGTCACGGAGCCCTGAGAGGACTCACCAGAGACAGAATGGGGAGCAGAATAGGCAGATCAACTGAAACACACTGCTGAGGGGAGCAGCGGGCGAGGCGGGAGAGGTCTGCTGCCCATGTGGGTCAGCTCCCTGGCTGGGGATCAAACTTGTGCTGCAGAGGCTATGGAAGCCCCACAGTGCGGTGCTCAACCCCCTGTACCACTAGGGAGGCCCATAGTCATTTCTGAATTCTTTGAATAAACGTCACTTTTTTTTTTTATAATTTTTTATTTTTTTTTTAGATTTATTTATTTATGCACACAAGCACTGGGGTACAGGCCAGAGGTGTGGGGGGTGAGAGGATTCACCACAGAGAGCAGGGAGCAGA
>JAGFMF010011803.1:15749154-15798713 GCA_019455555.1 Galemys pyrenaicus
CTCCCCACTCTGTCTGTGGTGAATCCTCTCACCCCCCACACCTCTGGCCTGTACCCCAGTGCTTGTATGCATAAATAAATAAATCTTTAAAAAAAAAATGTGGTCAAAAATACATAAAAATCACCATCTTGGCCATTTTTAGCTTCTTTGATCACACTCCCTAAGTTTGGAGAGATTGCCTATCTGAGGAAGACAGAAATACACTCCCATTCTCTCTTGCAAAGAGAGCAGGGGTGTGACCAGGCTCGGCCTGTCAGGCAGGAGGGCGGGCACTGCAGCAGACCTCTCCTGCCTCGCCTACTGCTCCCCTCCACAGTGTATTTCAGTAGATTCAGCTGTCTGCTCCCCACTCTGTCTCTGGTGCATCTCTGGCCTATACCCCAATTCTTGTATGCATAAGTAAATATAAAATAAATCTTTTAAAAAATGCTTACGAACTTAACAGAATATGTAGTTGAACAACCAATGATGTAAGACCCGATGGGGGTTGAGGATTACAGAATGGTGGCTAAATTGTAGAAACTTCCAGTTTGAAGTTAAATAAGCCTAGGAATATAATGTGCATTGATGCTGGAGGTGGTGACTGCAGTTAACACTGCCAATGACATGCAGGAAAGTTGTTTTTTATTTATTTATATAGAAGAACTGGGGTACAGGTCAGAGGTGTGTGGGTGGTGGTGGTGAGAGTATTCACCAGAGACAGAGTGGGGAGCACAACAGCTGGATCTACTGAAATACACTGCTGAGGGGAGCAGCGGGTGAGACAGGAGAGGTCTGCTGTGCCATTGAACTCCGTGCTGCAGTGGCTGCTGTTTGCCTCCTAGTGCGATGCTTAACCCACTGTGCCACCAGGGAGAGCCCCGAGACTCAACTTCTAAGCCACAAGGGAGGCCTTAGGGAAGTTGTTAAGTGTAAACCCTAAGAATCCTCATCACAAGGAGAGAAATTTTTTCTTTTTTGCTATATTTTTTGATTGTATCTTTATGAGATGATGGAAACTGACTAAACTTATTGCATTAATTATGTCACAACACAGATAAGTGAAACTACCATGCTGGACACTTAAATGTATACAGAGACATGTCAGTGTATCTCAATAAAACTGGAGGAAGAAAAGGACTGGCATTTGGATGCTAGCCACGCCCTCCTGCCCTGCGGGCTTTGTCCTCTGTTTTGGGCTGTGCTTCTCTCCTTGTGCCCTCAAATTCTACCTTTTAGTTGTTACTTTACAGTGGGGTCTGTGGGTGACCTTGCAGGCTCACCCCTAGCTTTGCCAACTCTTTCCTTGTGAGCTTCAGACCCCTGGCCATGCATCCTCAGCGCAGGTCTGAGAATCGTGCGGTTTTGTTTTGTTGGAAACTTTTAGATGCTTATGAATATAACACACGGATAGGAAAGAACATAGGGCAGAAATGGGCAGAGTGGTTAGCCAGTAAACACTAGAAGCTCCGTCACGTCTGTCACTGTTCCTCTTCCATCATGCTTTGATGTTAGTCATGGCCTTGTTTTTCTCATTAGTTTCACTTATATATCCATCTGCTATAGTAAGAAGGGTTTTGCCTATTTTTGAATTTATTTACTTATTTTTTTTAAGGTTTATTTATACATACAAGAACTGGGGTACAGGCCAGAGTTATGGGGGGTGAGAGGAGTCACCAGCGACAGAGTGGGGAGCAGAACAGGCAGATGGACTGAAATACACTTCTGAGAGGAGCAGTGGGCAAGGCAGGAGAGGTCTGCTGAGCCATGGGGGGCCCTCCCTGGCCGGTGGCAGGGATTGTACTCGTGCTGCTGTGGCTGCGGTTTGCTTCATGGTGCTCTGCTTAAACCACTGCACCAGAAGGGAGGTTCCTATTTTTGAATTTTATACAGGTGGAATCACACCACATGTAATCATGTGTGTGTCTCTCTTGTGATGATGGGTGCGGATTGTTCCAGCAAGGCTACCACGAGCACTTACAAATCTTTTCTCTCTCTCCATCCCTTCCATTCTCTCTCTCTCTCTCTCTCTCTCACACACACACACACACACACGATATCACCCAGTTTACATTCATTTATACTCACACTCTTATTTACACTTCCACCACATCCTCAACAATACCTGGTCTTATCAGATGTAAACACTGTTACGTAACCATGATTTTATTTCAGCCTGGTGTTTGAAAGGATGATTTTATTGGGCATGTAATTGTAACCTGACACTTATTCTCCCTTTGGGAGCTAGTATTTTCAACATGATAAATGACATGTAGATACAGAAATAATACTTGAAGGATTATTTTGCTGTCTCTGACATGTGTTATAACTTCTGTTTTGGTGGATCCGTTCTCTTCCTCTGGCTGCTTTTACGGTCTCTTTGTCTTTGATGTTTTGTGGTTTCTAGGTGTGGCTTCTCTTTATTTGATTTTTAGAAAATATGCTTTCTTTGTGGATCTATGTTGGTAATCACTTCTGGAGATTTTTTTAACGGTTCTCTCTTAAATATTCCATCTCCTTTCTGCCCACCCCACCCCCCACCCTCTGTGAGATTCTGTTCTTATTCTATCCTCCAGATCTCTCAAACTTCTCATTTCCAGGTAATATCTTTGGCTATAGCATCAGCATACTAATTCTCCTTTCAACTATGTCTAATATGCCTTCAATAAAATTTTAAATTTTAACCATTACATTTTTCATTTCTTGTAGTTCTGTTAAAAAATCCCCCTGTTCATTCCTAATTGTCTTTTGTTGACTGATTTCCTTGTGGCTGCCTCCTTTATTTTTAAAAGGCATTTCAAAAACATGTTCTATATTTGGTTTCGGAAAATCCTCAGATCCTTAGGAATCTAAATCTGCAGTTCATTGTTCCTGGTCACGTACAAACATTGCCCTGTCTCCTTGCCTGGTGGTCTCTGATTGTGAGTCATCATTGGCTTAAGTTGGTAGTTCCGTGGGACCCCTCTGGGGGTTGGGGCCCCATAGGCAACATTTGTTGCTCTACTTTTCCCGGTACTGGGAGGAACCACTGATCTGTGCTGGCTTTAATCTCACTTTCAGTGAGGGCATCCCAAGCTCCTGTTCTCTATTCTGGGCTGGCTTAAAGTTCAGTTCAGTTAACAGAGGGAAATTTATCTGGTTGCTTGCTGTTCCAGCTTCCCAGGCCCAGTCCTTATCCAGGAGGGCATATTCTTGGAGATATCCCTGCTGTCTTCAGATCAGCTGCATCACAAGAAATACAAGGACTTATCTGTCCTCCTCAACCATGCTGCCACATTGCCAGCAACAGACAATCTTTGCAGCTGAAAAAGCGGAGAAGGCTCTGAGGCCAGAGAGCCCCCCAAAGCCCCAAGAGGCCAAAAGGCCACAAACCACAATCAAGGGCTAGAGCAACAGGGGCTACAGCCTAACAGAGGACAGTGCCCGGTACAGGTCACTGTCTGTGGGTTCTCACCCGCGAGCATAATTGCAAGAGACCTCAGGAGCAACAGGAGCAACAACCATGGGGTTTATTTACAAACAGGGGAAACAAGAACACTTACGTATCCACAAGAGGCCGCTTCATCCAGACCGCATCTGTGATGGTCGTCACCGGTCACCAGGCGTGCCTGGCAGCACTGGCCAGTAGCGATGACCACTGCTTGGCTTGCGGAGGCGGTGTCAGGACACTGTGTTACAGCTCTTGTGAGTTCTTGGTTTATACCAACAACGAACAGCTCTTTGAGACAGCAGGCCAGGGCCTTGGGTGCTCCTCCAGTCAGTGTCAGAGGTAGGACCGAGGCCCAGTCTCTGCAGAGTCCTTCAGCCTCTCTCCCTTCCTCAGAGAGCGGCTGCTGGAGGCTTCCTCCTTTCTTCAGAGGCTGGAACCATCTTCTCCTCTTTAGGGCTCTCCTCTTCCTCTGCAGGGGCTCTTCCTCCGGGCTGCTGCTGTTCTGTGTTCTTCCCCGTCTGCTCCTCCTTGTGTCTGATGACTCCCATTGAATCAATGCTCCCTAGGCTCCCTCTGACCCTGCCTTATATTCACTTTCAGGGTGCCCCCCTCCACAGTCTGATTGGAACATCTTTCAGTCCTGCACCTGATTGGTCTGTTCCATGATCCAGATCCAGGAAGTGCACTTTACACAAAAGTGCTCTGCCACCACTGACTTGTGGTGAGAGGTGGAGTCGTGGCAACAAAGCATCAGTCAACCCACAGCTTACACCTAATTGGTCTGTTCCACGATCCAGGCAGCACACTGCTACATAAAAGGTTTCTGAGGAGCGACTGCCACACTAACTTGCAGGGGAGCAGCACAAAACTGCTTCTGCCTGCTGCAGCCCCGTAACACAGCCTCTATTAATTCCCTTTCTATGTAAGCCATCCTGCATGGGTTCTGTTGTTTGCATTAAAGACCAAATATTAAAGTTGATTTTCCCTGGTGGTTTTAAAAGGTTATTCTTTTGTCTTCAAGAAGAGTGGCTCCTTCTTCTTTTTTTTCAAAAAATTTTTTAAAAATTTTATTTTATGCATACAAGAGCTGGGGTGTAGGCCAAAGGTGTAGAGGGTGAGAAGATTCACCAGAGACAGAGTGGGGAGCAGAACATGCGGATCCCCTGAAATTACACTGCTGAGAGGGAGATGCCGGGGAGACAGAAGAGGTCTGCTGTGCCATGTGGGTCAGCTCCCTGGCTCGGGATTGAACTCATGCTGCAGTGGCTGCAGATGCTTCACAGTGCTGAGAATTAACACTTGCACCACCAGGGAGGCCTGAGTGGCTCCTTCTTTTGGGGAATGATAAGACTCGTTTTTTCTTCCAGCCCAGTCACATGACTGGCAATCAAGAAACTCTGACTCTCAGCTATAGGCGCAGGCAGGTCACATGACCCAGGACGGCCAGTCAGAGCCCTTCCCTGTGAATTTCCGAATCTGAATTGGGAAGAGGCACTTTCTGTACCTGGCTGCTCCATAGGGATGTGAGTCAAGTGAGGCTTAGTCATGCTTCCCACACTGGGGGGGAAAGACTGCAGAGAATGACGTGAACATGCAAACATATGAACCTCGGGGAGAGGGTGGGGTTCGCATTAGAGCCCTGATGTCTGTGGCCAGTGGTCTGACCATGTGGGCCGCACTTCTTCCCCGTGTAGCTTAGCTTCCCTCTCCGGCAGTCTTGCCTTTTCCATAGTGGGATGATGGATAGTTATCGTCTTGTTTTCCACCTTTTTAAATTTTAAAAAATATTTTATTATCTCTCTATGTTTTTATTTATTTATTTTAAGATTTATTTATTTATGCAGACAAGAGCTGGGGTACAGGCCAGAGTCTTGGGAGGTGAGAGGATTCACCAAGACAGAGTGGGGAGCAGAACAGCAGAATGACTGAAACACACTGCTGAGGGGAGCGATGGGTAAGGCAGGAAGAGGTCTGCTGCGTCTTGTGGGTCCCCTACCTGACCAGAGGCAGCAGGGATCGAACTCGTGCTGTAGTGGCTGTGTTTTGCTTCATAGTGCATCGCTTAACCCACTGCGCCACCAGAGAGGGTCCCTCTTTAAATTTTTAAATTAAAAAAAAAAAAATGTAGTACAGGTTTTCCCTGCTATCTGAAAGTAGAGCATGTCTATGAAAACTTTCCTAAGCTGGGCCTCCCTGGTGGCGCAAGGGGTTGAGCGCCACACTGTGGGGCTTCCGCAGCCACTGCAGCAGGAGTTAAATCCCCAATCAGGGAAGTGACCCATGGCACCCTCTCCTGCCTCCCCCTGCAGCTCCCCTCAGCAGTGTATTTCAGTCGATCTGCCTGTTATGCTCCCCACTCTGTCTCTGGTGAATCCCCTCCACTGCACCTCTTGCCTGTACCCCAGCTCTTACATGCATAAATAAATAAAATATTTTAAAAAAGAGAAAACTTTCCTAAGCTAAAATGGCATAAAAAAAGTAATTACCATTAATTTACATGGAAAATTTTTGAGCATTCCCAGACTCTCAAAATAACCTACTAACCATACCAAATAACACATAAAACCTAAAATAACACTCATGTATATAGTAAAAGCAGGAAAGACATACACAGCCTGTGTGAAGTTGTTCTCGGAAGGAGTTGGTAAGGCCACTCTCTCTGGTTGGGGTACATGCTGCTTCTAATACAGCTGCTGCAAAATCAAGGCTGAACACTACTTTCAATTTTTGCCTTTTAATGTAAAAAGCAAAAATCCTCTTTGGGTTTCTCTAGTTGGTGAAAATTGGTACTAATGAAGATCTTTCATAAAAACAAAGAAACTAATGTTAACTTTAGAAAAGCAGATGAGGGGCCTCCCTGGTGGCACAAGGGGTTGAACACCGCACTGTGAAGCATCCACAGCCGCTGCAAGCACAAATTCGATCCCTGGCCAGGGCGGGGACCCACATGGCTCAGCAGACTTCTCTTGCCTTGCCCGCTGCTCTCCTCAGCAGTGTATTTCGTCATCTGCCTGTTCTGTTCCCTTCTCTGACTCTGGTGAGTCCTCTCACACCTCTGACCTGTACCCTAGTTCTTGCACGCATAAATAAATAAATCTTAAAAAAGAAGAAAAAGAAAAGAAGATGATGCCTGTATTTATTGCTTTGGTAAAGCAAATAATCTCACCCCAATTGGCTTTCGTAGGATGAGATTTCCACATACTGGATTTAGCTAAAGCAGATCTGTGGCACTGGTGAGGAATCACGAGCCCATCCTGTTGATGGCGGGGAGGACACACGCCTTCTCCTGGACTTGCTTGGGCTGTGTCTGTGGTGATCCTGCTGATGGGGCGACGGTTCCAGGCTCCCCGGACCAGTGCCAGTCCCTGCCACTGCCTCACAGGTTTATGATGTTTTAGAGAACACCTTGATCAGCTTGGTGTCTTCAGTGCCCAGCACTGAACTGGCAAGAAATGTTTTGATCAAGAAACTTATGCCAGACCTCAAATCCAGAGGGTAACTATTCTGTGCCCCAATTGTTGGGCTCAGCATGAGGCCCCAAATGGGGTGGGCATAGGGACAGGGGCGTGGGGTGAGCGGCCCCTGGAGTGAAGCTAAGCACCTACTAGCTGGGTGTGGCATGGTGACTGCAGATGTGGAAGAGGGAGCCCTCGGGGCTGGCTACCCCACCTAGGGAGTCTTATCCCCTGGTCTAGGAGAAAGGAGAGGCCTCTAGCTCGAACCAGGTAGACATAGGGCCACATGCTGACCCTCCTTCCGATATTTCTGCTGTCGGGGCCAGACTCAGCCAGGATCAACTGACAGCAAAAGGTCCTTGGAGCAAAGCCCCTGTACATGGAGTGGAAGGAGGAGGCCCTACCAGGGCAGAGAGAACCTGCTCTCCCTCCCCAGTTCCACGCCCAGCCTGGCTGAGAACACCAGGTCAGCAGGCTGAGGAGTTGTTTCCCTTATCATTGTGTTTGAAGGCCCCCTTTTATTTATTTATTTATTTATTTGTTTGTTTGTTTGTTTTTTCTTAAAGATTTATTTATTTATGCATACAAGCACTGGGGTACAGGCCAGAGGTGTGGGGGGGTGAGCGGATTCACCACAGAGAGCGGGGAGCAGAACAGGCAGATCAACGGCAGTACACTGCTGAGGGGAGCAGTGGGCACAGCAGGAGAGGTCTGCCGCGCCATGTGGGTCCCCTCCCTGGCCAGCATCAGGATTGAACTCGCGCTGCAGTGGCTGTGGTTTGCTTCATAGTGCATTGCTTAACCGACTGCGCCACCAGGGAGGCCCTGAAGGCCTCCTTTTAAAAAAATATATATAAAAAAAAAGTTTATGCATACAAGAACTGGTGCATACAAGGTGTGGGGGGGTTGGTGGTGAGAGGAGTCACCTAGATAGAGCAGGGAGCAGAACAGGTAGATTTACTGAAATACACTGCTGAGGGGAGCAGTTGGTGAGACAGGAGAGGTCTGCTGCGCCATGTGGGTCCCCTCCCTGGCTGGGGATCGAACTTGTGCTGCAGTGACTATGGATAGCTTCATAGTGTTAACCCCTTTATTTTCTCAAAACCTTTAACTTAAGCCTCCAGTTTGCTGGGTGAACAGGGGTGCAGCCATCAGAAGATGTGTGTGCTGGTGGAAGATGTCTCCAAAGACAAACTTTGCGAAACTTTTTCTCACCTATGAATGGGAGAGATGCTATTTACCTGACAGGATGTTGAGGGGGAGAAAGGAGACACTGCAGAAGATATAGCACAGTATCTGGAACACAGAAGGTGCTTAATAAATCGTAGGCATTATTCTATCTTCTCCCTCATGCCCACCCTGGTTCCAAGCACCAAGGAATAAGTTGTAACTCCGGAGAAATGAAGTCTAAATGGCCAAACGGGGTGTTGGAGTGCCCTCTGCTGGCCTTTGGTGCCAGAAGCAGAGTGGAAAACTATTTCAAGCCTGCAAGAGGCCGGCCAGGGTCACTCTGCAGAAGCGATCACAGTCCTCTCAGCGCCCTGGGCCCAGGTGAGGACGGAGCTGCCCCTTTGTCCTGACTCTTTCACAGGAAGAGAGAGTAGCTTCCGCTCCTGTATGCAGAGGCATCCCTAGCCGCCCCTGCTCATTCGTAATGGCAGGGACCCCCAGGACCGATGCTGAGAGGGTCTCCTGCTGCCACATTCTGGTGCTGGAAGTGAGGCTGGAGGAAGGGACACAGGAGGTGAGGGAAGAGGCCCCAAGACTAGCTCCCCCACCTCACAGTCCACTATGGTGGTGGTGACCTGCAGCTCCCCCATCTGTCCTCGGCTGCCATGGGGAGCCAGAGCACTTCACTGCCGCTGAGAGCTGCTCCCAGCCGGAAGGGACCCAGACCACACCTGGTGGTTGAATCTGAGACCCAGGGTCCTGCCTGTTCTTCCCTTTGCCTCTCCACCCACCCCAGACTTCCACCCTGCTGAGTTACTCCTCCCAGTGGCTTGATTTTATTTATTTATTTTTTAAAGATTTATTTATTTATGCACACAAGACCTGGGGTATAGGCCAGAGTCCAGGGCGGTGAGAGGATTCACCAGAGACACAGCAGGGAGCAGAACAGGCAGATGGACTGAAACACACTGCTGAGGGGAGCAGCGGGCACAGCAGGAGAGGTCTGCTGCGCCATGTGGGTCCCCTCCCTGGCTGGCAGCAGGGATTGAACTCGCGCTGCAGTGGCTGCGGTTTGCTTCATAGTGCGTTGCTTAACCCACTGTGCCACCAGGGAGGCCCTGCTTGATTGTTTTTTAAAGAGAGATTTATTTATTTATGCATACAAGAACGGGGTACAGGCCAGAGGTGTTGGGAGGGGAGAGGATTCACCAGCGACAGAGTCCAGTTGCTTGGTCTGTCCTTTGCTTTTTGCTTTGCAAAGCTGAAGGCGTGGGCTAGAAGGAACAGAAGCTCCTTCAGCTAAAAAGGGGGCCCGTGGTTAGGAATAGGGAGGGGCATGAATGGGTTTCCAGAAGGAGCTCATGTTTCCTCCTTCCTTGCTGGTGGCAGGTTTCTCTTTCCACTCGGCTGAGGCTGCAGGGCGGTGACATCCCAGGTCCAGGCACAAGAGTCAAGACTTTGTTTTTCTTGTCTCAGTTCTCGGGAGAAAACTCCCGCGTTTTTTTTTTTAAAGAGAGATTTATTTATTTATTTATGCATACAACAATGGGGTACAGGCCAGAGGTGTGTGTGTGGGGTGAGTGAGAGGATCCACCAGAGACAGAGTGGGGAGCAGAACAGGCAGATGGACTGAAACACACTGCTGAGGGGAGCAGTGGGGGAGGCAGGAGAGGTCTGCTGTGCCATGTGGGTCAGCTCCCCGGCCAGAGGCAGCAGGGATCGAACTTGTGCTGCAGTGGTTGCAGTTTGCGTCACAGTGAGTTGCTTAACCCACTGCGCCACCAGGGAGGGCCCACTCCTGCATTTTTGTGGGGCAGCTTTGTGGGGAAAGGGGGCACCCAAAGTGCCTATCATAATAGGCTCCTCACAGGTCTGGAAGGCCCCCTCCCCCTCTAGCTTCCTTGTCTTCACTGGGGTCTGCCTGCAGTACCTCCTCTGGGTTCCCGGGGTCTCATGGCTTCCCCCCACACAGTGGACTATTCAGAATCCCCTTCCTTGATTTCCCTCCCACCACCACGTCTTACATGACCCCAGCTTCCTGGCTGCAGTGAGGGGTCTGGAAGAGGTACCTGATGCCGTTTCCCAATCCTGTTATGGGGCCAAAGCTTAGTGGACCTGGGAGAAGAGACTGAATCTCCTTCCTGTGGAGTTTTTGAGACTGGGGTGCACAGAGTGCTAGCGATCCCACTTTCATGCAGAAAGTAGCAAAATTTCCAACTCAGGAATGATTCAAGGCCATGTGGCAGGAGATCTGTGCTTCTCATCTTTAGGTGAGATCCACCAGCCTGTTTTTTTTTTTTAAAGACTTATTTATTTATGCATACAAGAACTGGGGTACAGGCCAGCAATATGGAGGGTGGGAAGATTCACCAGAGACAGAGTGGGGAGCAGAACAGGCAGACTGACTGAAACACACTGCTGAGGAGAGCAGGGGACAAGGCAGGAGAGGTCTTCTGAGCCATGTGGGTCCCCTCCCTGGCCAGGGATCGAACTCGGACCACAGTGGCTGTGGATGCCTCACAGTGCGCTGTTTAATCCCTTGAGCCACTGGGCAGGTTGCCCCTCCTTCTCATGGGGCCAGGGTCTGGTAAGACTGAGGGTGGAGGGGTGGGCTTATCCACCAGGAGGGACTAATCAAAGACCAGCCACCCCCACCACTGACTGAAAGATGAGGCTCCCTGAAACTGCTGCCTCCTTCTCTGTCCTCCCTGACACCTGGCTAGCCAACTGTGGGGTCCCCCCACCAATTCTGTAAGCCAGGAGCTTCCAACAAAGTCTGCCTTCTTTCATTTTCTTTTCTTTTCTTTTTTTTTAAGATTTATTTATTTATGCACACAAGAGCTGGGGTACAGGCCAGAGTCCAGGGTGGTGAGAGGATTCACCAGAGACAGAGTGGGGAGCAGAACAGGCAGATGGACTGAAACACACTGCTGAGGGGAGCAGCGGGCAAGACAGGAGAGGTCTGCTGTGCCACGTGGGTCCCCTCCCTGGCCGACGGCAGGGATCAAACTCGTGCTGCAGTGGCTGTGGTTTGCTTAACAGTGCGTTGCTTCACCCACTGTGCCACCAGGGAGGCCCATTCTTTCATTTTCTAATGCACCATCTGGTCCCATGTACTCTTTATTTTGAAGAATTTCAAAAGTTGCAAAGTTGAAAGAACAAGCAATGAACATTCCTGCTTCCTCAGAGCCATCAGCTGGTATGTTTCACCACATTTACTGGCACATGCACACTCACACTTTGATTATCCCTTTTTGAATCATTTTCAAATAACACTCCATCCCTAAACTCCTTAGCACTTTCTCACAGTCTCCAGTTATCTATTGTTGCAAAACTGGGTGACTAAAAACACCGCCACTTATCCCTTGCTTTATTATCCCTTGCTTATTATCTTGCTTTTGTGGGCCAGGCCCTCAGCGGGGTGCCGGAGCAGAGGCGCCCTCCTGTGGTGGCCGCTGGGTCAACAGGTTGAGACAAGGGCCTCAGCGGGCACAGCTGGCCAGAACACCTCCCAGTGGCCTCTCCAGGTGCCCTGGGCTGTCTCAAGGCGTGGTAGCTGGGCCCAGGAGTCAGGGCGGGGGAAGCAGGAAGTGGATGCTGCCAGGTTCTTCAGGCCTGGTCCCAAACACTGGCTGTGTCACTTCCACCCTATTGGTAAAATAGTCACAGAGCTTGTCCAGGGCGGGACCTAGGCTTGCCTGTTGCTTGGTGGAATGTCAAAGAATTTTGGGGCTATGTTTTATTTTATTTTAAAGATTTATTTATTTGCATATTCGAACTGGGGTACAGGCCAGGAGTGTGTGTGTGTGTGTGTGTGTGTGTGTGTGTGTGAGAGAGAGAGAGAGAGAGAGAGAGAGAGGATTCACCAGAGACAGAGTGGGGAGCAGAACAGGCAGAGTGACTGAAATACACTGCTGAGGGGAGCAGCAGGTGAGGCAGGAGAGGTCTACTGCACCACGTGGGTCCCCTCTCTGGCCGGGGATTCAACTCATGCTACAGTTTCTGCAGATGCCTCACAGTGCTGAGACTTAACCCCTTGTGCCACCAGTAAGGCCCAATTACATGTGTTTTGGATCGTTATCTTCTTTAACCATCTCTTTATTTTGCTTTTTTCACATTGTTATTGATTTTATTTTTCTTCTTTCATTCCTTTTATGATATGGATTCTTTTCATTATATTTTGGTTGCACTGAATTTCCTTCAAGTACCTTCAATCACCTCACTTCTGAGGTGATTTTGACTTTTTCTTCAGCCTCTTTTTTTAAAAAAGATTTATTTTTATTTATTTATTCATACAAGAGCTGGGGTACAGGCCAGAGGTTTGGAGGGGTGGTGGTGATGAGAGGATTCACCAGAGACAGAATGGGGAGCAGAACAGGCAGACTGACTGAAACACACTGCTGAGGGCGGCAGTGGGCGAGGCAGGAGAGGTCTGCTGCGCCATGTGGGTCACCCCCCTGGCGGGGGTTTGAACTGGTGCTGCAGTGGCTACAGTGTAGCTTCATAGTGCTGAGGCTTAAACCCCTTGTGCCACCAGGGAGGCCCCTTTTTCTTCCATATCTTTCCTGATTTTTGTTAGCTGTCATTTCCTGCTTCTCATGTTTGGTCCATTTCTGTTTATATTTTAAAATTTCTGACTTAAAGTGTTTGTGTGTGCAATGCTTGTTTAGAATTGGAACATTGTATTAGTGTTTTCATCTGCCTCCTGGTGTTTTTCTGGAGAATTTTCATTCGCTGAATTATTTGGATACTCAGTTTCTATTTTTTTCTTCTAAAAGATTTGTCTGAATATTGTCTTCTTTTTTCTGTACATGTTGGAGTATCTTCTATTTCCCTTGCCCAGAAATAACAGGCATTTGCAGAGAGGACAAGAGGTTTGGATGACTTACTAAGTTTCTTAGTTCAAGCACACCTTCTTCTATTGGAGCAAGTGACATTTTAAAAAAATCAATGACAGGGGTCTCCCTGGTGGCGCAGTGGGTTAAGCAACGCACTATGAAGCAGACCACAGCCACTGCAGCGCAAGTTCGATCCCTGCTGCCGGCCAGGGAGGGGACCCACATGGCACAGCAGACCTCTCCTGCAATGCCCGCTGCTCCCCTCAGCAGAGTATTTCAGTAGATCTACCTGTTCTGCTCCCTGTTCTCTGTGGTGAATTCTCTCACCCCCCCCACACCTCTGGCCTGTACCCCAGTGCTTGTATGCATAAATAAATAAATCTTAAAAAAAAAAGTTTAAAAAAAAATCAATGACATTTTTTGGGGGAGGAGGGACTGATTTATCTTTTAACTTGGTGACTCTTCTTGTTTCTCTAAGACCCTTAACCTTCACAGCTCACTCCCTTTTCTCCACTCACCAGTAAGCCTCAAGGAACACCTTTTCCTTCTAAGTTATCCCTTGTCACCCAGAAGCAGTGCTTTCTCAAGACAGTCACTGGTCCTGTACATCCTCGGACACCTTCCTGTCGCTTCCGCCAGTGCTCTGGGCCATTGGACGTCAAACCTTTCCTCAGTATTTCCCCACTCAGGGCAGGGTGCTGCAGTGTTTCTTTCATTTGTCCTCCCATCCGGCTCTCGCTGCCCTCTTCTCTCTTTTTTTTTAAAGATTTATTTATTTGTGCATACAAGAGCTGGGGTACAGGCCAGAGGTGCAGGGAGGTGAGAGAATCCACCAGACAGAGCAGGGGGCAGAACAGGCAGATCAACTGAAACACACTGCTGAGGGGAGCAGCAGGCGAGGCAGGAGAGGTCTGCCTGCACCATGTGGGTCCCCTCCCCAGCCGGTGGCAGGGATCGAACTCGTGCTGCAGTGGCTGCTGTTTGCTTCACATTGCGTTGCTTAATCCACTGCGCCACCAGGGAGGGCCCCCTCTTCTCTTTTGCATGGTATCTTCATCTGACTTTCTGCTTGCGGGGTCCAGTCTCTGTCCTGTCATTTTCAGAGGTCTGTTCTTCTACTTCATTGTAGATGGAAGTTGCAATACTATTTTCTGGTGAGGCAGAAGACAGGCTGGGTGATTCTATTTGCTCTTTGTGTTCTGCATGGTTTGGGGAGAATGTGGAGGGAGATTTGGATTTCGCTATAATCTTTTTTTTAAAAAGATTTTCTTTTTTTTTATATAAGAAGTGGGATATAGGCCAGATAGGCCAGAGGTGTAGGGGGTGAGAGGATTCAGCAAAGACAGAGTTGGGAGCAGAACAGGTGGATCTACTGAAATACACTGCTGAAGGGAATAGTGGGCAAGGCAGGAGAGGTCTGCTGTGCCATGTGGGTCTGCTCCCTGGCTGGGGATCAAACTCATGCTGCAGTGGCTGCAGGTACTTCATAGTGCAGTACTTAACCCTTGTGCCACCAGGGACGCCCCAATTTTGCTATACTCTTAAGGAACCTGGAACTCGGTCCAAGTTCTCTTAGTGAAACAGCAGTGACCACCAGCCACTTAAACATGAGTTACCGGGCCTCCCTGGTGGTGCAGCGCACTGTGAAGCAAACTGCAGCCACTGCAGCAGGAGTTCGGTCCTTGCTGCCGGCCAGGGAGGGGACCCACATGGCACAGCAGACCTCTCCTGCCTTGCCCGCTGCTCCCTCAGCAGTGTGTTTTGGTCAGTCTGCCTGTTCTGTTCCCGGCTATGTCTCTGGTGAATCCTCTCACCAGACTCTGACCTGCACCCCAGCTCTTGTATGCATAAGTAAATAAAATATTTAAAAAACAAAACATGAGTTACCAAGTCAGTTCTAATATTTTGTTTCATTTTTGTTTACAAGTCATCCTGTTGCTTGCAAGCAAAGAATCTTACCTGTAACATGTTTCCTGCTGCCTGGATGGAGCTGGGCCACAAGGCAATGTAGGTTTGGGCTGAAGGAGCTTTGGAGCTTTTGCTTTAAGCCATCCTGAGGCCAGGGGGCATTTCTGGGCAGTTTCAGAAATCTCTTTGTTTATTGAAACTTTTTAAGGGGCCTCCCTGGTAGCGCAGCAGGTTGAGCGCCACACTGTGAAACATGGTGGCACAGCAACGCGAGTTCTATCCCCAGCCAGGGAGGGGACCCACATGGCACAGCAGATCTCTTCTGCCTCGCCTGCTGCTGCCCTCAGCAGTGCGTTTCAGTCCATCTGCCTGTTCTGCTCCCCACTCTGTCTCTGGTAAATCTTCTCACTTCTCTGGCCTGTACCCAGCTGTTGTATGCATAAATAAATAAATCTTTAAAAAAAAAGATTTGTTTTTATTTATTTATGTATACAAAAACTGGGGTGTAGCCTAGAGGTGCAGGGGCTAAGAGGATTCACCAGAGACAGAGTGGGGAGCAGAACAAGCAGACAGACGGAAATACACTGCTGAGGGGAGCAGCAAAAGAGGCAGGAGAGGTCTGCTGCGCCATGTGGGTCCCCTCCCTGGCTGGGGATCGAACCTATGCTGCGGTGGCTGGCGATTGCTTGATAGCAGTGAAACTTTAATCCCTGTGCCCCTTGGGGAGGCCCCTTGTTGAGACTTACTGAGCTAATGTGCCTATGTCAGTAGCATCCAGATTTAGGACAGAACATACAAGCCCCAGATACTCCTCGCTCCACTTTGGATCTCTAGCCACCTGAAAGGTAACCAGCGTTTATCTGTTGTTTTTGTTGGTTTGTTTTGCAACTTCAGCTGGGTTGCTAGGGAGTCGAACAGGAATTAAGTGGTGCTTGGGGACGCCAGCGGTCTTTGCTAAGGACATGGGTCACATACTTGCAGAGCGTGACAATGTCAAGGATCGGTGTCCCCGGGAGGAGTCCCTAGAACCACATATTGGACGACAGAGAAGACTCCTGACGCTTATTTCCCCTCCTCCGACCCTCCACCCCTTTGACTCTCCCTCATTCTCCCTCATCTCAGATGCCTCGTTTTGTTTATTAGTTACCGGTAGTTTTTATGCGTATTTTGCTTTGAGGAGTCATCTGCTATGTCTATGTCCAGTATTTGTCATTCTGATTTGCTTTCCAATACATAATTTCCTCATATTCCTTTCATTTTGCTATAAATGGTAACACTTTATCTTTCCTTATAAAACTAATAATACTCCACTGTCGGGTACACTACATCTCAATCCAGTCTCCCTCAACACGTCTTTAGGCTGTTTCCATGTCCTCGCTATTGTAAATAATGCTGCAATAAACATTGTGGAGCATATCATTGTTTGAGCTGATGGTCTCATGTTCTTCAGAGAAATGCCCAAGAGTGGGATTGCTGGGTCGTATGGTATTTCCATTTTCAGTTTTCTCAGCTAAGTCCAGCTGGCTTTCCAAAACAGCTCCACCAGTTCACATTCCCACCAACAATGTCATAGGGTTCCTCTTTCTTTGCATCCTCCCCAGCACTTGCTGTTGGGTGTCTTTTTAATACGTGCCATTCTCATGGGTGTGAGATGCTCTTTTTTTTTTTTAAGATTTATTTCTTAATGCATATAAGAGCTGGGGTGCAGGCCAGAGGTGCGAGGGGTGAGAAGATTCATTAGAGACAGAGTGGGGAGCAGAACAGGCAGACAGACTGAAATGCACTGCTGAGGGGAGCAGCGGGCGAGGCAGGAGAGGTGTGTGTGCCATGTGGGTCCCCTCCCTGGCCGGGAATGGAACTCGTGCTGCGGTGGCTGGCAATGCTTCTTAGTATGGTGTTAACCCCTTGCACCACCAGAGAGGCCCCTGCATTGCTCTTCTTAAAAGCAATGGCCCTTTTCCCGTCTACCGACCTTCTGGATATCCTTTTTGATGAACTCTGCTCATTTATTAATTGGATTTTTAAAAATTGCTAAATTGAATAAGTTTTTTATATCCTGGATATTAATCCTTGTCAGTTGTTTAGCGTGTGAATGCTTCCTCCCATTCAGTAGGATGTCTTTTTAATCTACTTATATTTCTTCCTCTGTGTAAAAGCTTTTTAATTTAAGGTAAACACCAGTTGTTTATTTTTGCCGTTATTTCCCTTGTCATAGGGTTCTTCTTCAAAAACATCTATAGCACTGATGTCATGAAGCATATGGCCGATGTTTTCTTCTATTCATTTTATTTTTGCAGTTTTTTTTTTTAAAGATTTTATTTATTTATGCATACAAGCACTGGGGCACAGGCCAGAGGTGTGGGGGGTGAGAAGATTCACCACAGAGAGCGGGGAGCAGAACAGGCAGATCAATGGAAGTACACTGCTGAGGGGAGCAGCGGGCAAGACAGGAGAGGTCTGCTGTGCCATGTGGGTCCCCTTCTGGCCGGCAGCAGGGATCGAACTCGTGCTGCAGTGACTGTGGTTTGCTTCATAGTGCGTTGCTTAACCCACTGCGCCACCAGGGAGGCCCTATTTTTGCAGTTTTATGTCTAAGTCTTTAATCCATTTAGAATTTCATTTTGCGCATGGTGTTAGAGCATGATCCAACTTCACTTTTAAAATGTATTGCAGTCCAGTTTCCTCATTTGTCACAGAGACTCTCCTTTCACCACTGTATGGTCATGGCTCCTTTATCATGAAGTAAGTATTTCTATATATGTGAATCTATTTCTAGGCTTTTCATTTTGACATTGACCTGTTTTTATATTTTGTATGAATGGACTCACACAGCATGCATACTTGGATTCGCTTTTTTGCTCAATATTGTGTCTGTGAATGTCATCTGTGTTGCACAGATTCAAGATATATTTTGGAGTGGAACTGACAGGACTTGGAGATTCATTGAGTGCCCTTGGCCAAACCACTTGTCTGAATTTAATCCCTCCCTATCTGTAAAATGGGACGGATATGGTGACAGTACCCAGCTATCGGTGCAGCTGGAACACTAGGATTCTTGAAAGGGCCTAGAATAGGGTCCCAGGGCCTCTACCCTGACTGTCTAAAAGTTGCAGTTGTGATCTTGAGCACTTGACTTTGGTCTGCCCTAGTGGGTGAAACACACACAGAGCTCTCTCCACTCATGCACCCCTTGCCATTTGCACCTCCAAATGTGGAAACAGTTTTATGCCTGAGATGTCCATCTATCTAGCTCTCCATTCTGTCTTTCAGAGCCCAGTCTTGGGTGTCCCTGTATTTTCAGTAAAAATATTACCTGAGGGCCTCTCTGGTGGTGCAACGGGTTGAGCAATGCACTGTGAACCATCTGCAGCCACTGCAGCACGAGTTCCATCCCCAGCCAGGGAGCTGACCCACATGGCACAGCAGACCTCTTCTGCCTGTCGGCTGCTCCCCTCAGCAGTGTGTTTCAGCGGATCTACCTGTTCTGCTCTCCACTCTGTCTCTGGTGAAGCCTCTCACCCCCACACCTATGGCCTTTACTCATTTCTTGTATGCATAAGTAAATAAATCTTTAAAAAAATTACCATAATAAGGATGTAGGTCTGTGATTGCCTCTTTCATTTAGTTGTGCGGTGATCCAGTTTGCGCAGGCACGCACAGGGGTTCCGCCCCAGCTCAGCCTCTGTGAAGGCAGGGCCATCCCAGGCACCTCTCAGGGCCGGTGAGGAAGACAGGGGCTGCCCCAGACAAGGCCGGAACCGGTGGTGGCTGCGCCATGATTTCAGAAGTGGCTGCACTTTGCATCCTCAGGAGGAGGAAGCCTGACCCTCCCAGGGGTTCTGATATAATTGATTTGTGGGTGCACGAACATCGGGACTTTTAAAATCTTTTCAGGTGACTCTAATGTGCCAACCACGTTTCCGGTACAAAGTGGGGGCAAGTAAATGCTGACATTGGGAGAGAGAAGCCCGAGCAGGTTTGGGAGCAGGTTTGGTCACTTCCTGTAGCCAGCGGACCCCCCCAGCCGCCCTTTCACACCACTGTCCCCCTACCGCCCCACCCCCACCCCTCCACCCCAAAGCAAAACCTCTTTACTCTGCCTTGGGTCACGGAAGAATCCATGACGTCTCTCACCTGCCATCTCCTGATCCAGGTGGGCCCGGGCCCTTCTGGGCTTGGGAGCGCCTATCGGGAGGCTCCTCTCCTTCCCACCCGTCAGGGCAGGTGAGCCCGCAGCGCACGAATCGAATCGGAGGGGGCGGCGGCCCAGCTGGGAAACAGCCCTGAAATAGACCCCCAGCCGCCCCCGCCGGCTCCTCCCAGAATCTGCTCAGGTGAAAAACAACCCGCTCAGTCGACTGTCTTTCTGGGCGTAGGAGAGAGGCGGCTCCAAGCTCAGCGGGCCGTGCAGACCCCGTGTGGGTCCGGCTCAGGACAGCCCCGACCCACCCCACAGCATCCCAGCGTGCAGTGAGAGCGCCCAGCCACCGGGCGGCGCTGCTGGCCCGCGATGGGGAGCCTTCGCGGTGGCTGGGGCGGTCGGCCAGGCTGGTGGGCAGGAGATCCAGCGCGGGGCTCTCCTAAAAGAGGCTCCTCACGGACCATTTCGGCCTGGGGCTCCCCAAGAGGTGGTCTCCTTGCATTTGGGACTGGGTGGAGTGGGGTCGATTGGGCCTTTCGTCCTGAGGAGGGTAAGACAGGGCGCCAGCACAGGCCGGTCCATAAACCCTTTTGCAGGAGCTGGCAGAAGAAGTGGGGCCATCTTTTCTGCTGCTTTTTGTCCCACACTTCCTGCATTCTGAACTTGGGAGCTGGGGAAGGTGAGGACTGTCTGTCCATCTGACCATTCATCTGAGCGGCCATCACCCATCTGCCCACGGGAATTTGTTGCCCACAACTATAAATTAGCCAGATGGAAGAAATAGTGTGGTGAATGGGGGGCAGTGGGAGAGTGTAAAAGATTATCCTTCCCAATCTGGGGGAGGCAGATGAATGGAATGGATGTACTGGAATTCTAGATTAGGGGTGGTGGGTCTAGACGGTCAGAGAGGGGGTTTCTGGGTAAGAAGTTAAGGTGATTCGGCCAGAGGTAGGAGGGAGAATGGAGGGCCAGGGTCTGTGGCTAAGGGGATAGGGAAGGGAAGGGTGTGGTCCAGAACCAGTGAGGTGAGGGTCCCAGTGGGGACTGAACGCAAGTGTACTGGACACAGGTGGAGGAAGAACCTCACCTTTAACCACCGTAACCAGGAGTATGGAGCCAGGTTGAGCTGTTTTGAGCACCCGGGCACTGGCCCCCGGGAACATATGGGGGGGGTCTTTCATGGCCCGAGCTGCTACTTTTGTGCCCCCAGGGGTCCTCCTGCTCTGTTCTCCCTGCTTACACACTGCCCTGGGGAGTGGGTCTGCTCTCAGCCAGAACCTCTGCAGTGAGTGGGGAAAGCCTTTGCCCCCGGAGCCGGTGACTTGGGCTCTGCCAGCAGGCGGGAGCACTGGTGGGTTAATGCAACGTCTGAGTCCCCTCTGCTCCTGAGGCCCCTAGAGCGCTGGGACCAGAGAAGCCATAAGTTGAAGGGAAAGGAGTTCAGGGCAGGGGCTGTCAGCAGCGGGGCCAGGGACAGTGGCCAGACAGCTCTGCAGTGACCCTGCTGTGCACTGCTGGGCTCACGGCTCCCCGTTCCTGAGCCTCAGTTACTCATCAGTACCCTGAGGGGTTGGTTCAGGGAGGGCTGAGGGAAGGCCCTGGTATGGGCATGTAGGGGTAGACTTGGGGGTTGGGAGGGTGGCAAGTCCGGGGGTCCTCTGGGTAGTGGTGTAGCTACCCACAGCCACACCCAGGCCTGCTGAGCTCCACCTCCCCACCCCAGCCACTCCCCCACCTGACTCTTCCCTGCCCCCCCATGTCTTCACTTGTGGGGGCTTCCTGCCCCACTCCAGCTGGATGGAGTTCTATTAATATTTCAGTTTGATGAATTAAAGATTCTTTTCTACCCTCCTCCTTCTGATGTCCCAGGAGGGAATTAAAAGAGCATCCGATCCAATCAAACGCCATTAAGATGCAGCCCACGAGGGTAGAAGCGGGGCGGATGTGGGTTTTTCTTTTTCAGCTCTGCCTCATCCTCTTTGGGAGGTCCGGGTGATGTGTTGGTCTTTGTGGGGCGGGTACAGGAGGCAAGAGAAAACTGAGGTGAAGGAGGAGAGTGAGAGGTGTTTGCACAATGCTGCTGCCTCATTAGAGGGGAGCAGAGCCCCCTGAGAGTGGCTGGGCTTCCCAGCAGGCAGGGCAGCTGTGACCCCGGACCCCCGACCATGACAGCTCATCACATGTTTTCTGGGTCAGTGCAGCTCTCCAGCTCTCCATGGGGGGTGTGCAGATACTTCAGCAGCCAAGACAGAAAACCTGTGCGACAGCACGAGTGAAATCGATACTTCTTGAGTCTACTCCTAGGAGGTCCTGGGATTGTCTTCTGGCCGGTCAACTGTCTGAGACCCCAACCACTGGGGCTTCCGGCCAGCCCCGTCCAGAAGGTTCCCAAGGGGGGTCCAAGGGGTTGACAGAAGATCCCTCCAGGGATTCCCAGCTTAACTGTCAATCAGCCAGCTGTGCTGTGGTCCTTGCCCTGCCTCCAAGTGTCTGGCTCCATCTGGAAGACTCTTGCCCCCAGACACCGCTGAGGCTGCGAACAGGGATGGATGCCTCACACTTGAAAAGCATTTCTGCATCCCAGCCTCTCCTTTCATCCCAGAAACAGCCTGGAGCGAGTCAGGCAGCATCACTTCTGTATTTGACAGCTGAGGACACTGAGGCTCAAACTCGGGGAGTGGCATGGGACACGTGCTTGTTAGAACAGTGGGTGCTGTGGACTGTGTCTGCCACCAGGGCGGTCCGTGAGTGTGAGGCTGAGATCAGAGACGTGTGGAAGAGGACCGGTAGGAAGCCCATGAAGCCGACCCAGAGAAGGGGCTGTGGGCCAAGCAGAGGCATTCCCTGCCCAGGCCAGGTGCCCCTCCCCATACTCTCCTGGGCCTCCTGCAGGCCTCCTCCCCAAGCCTGGTGGCTCCCAAGGCCTGCTGGATTGCGGTTCCTCCTCCCGCCCCCTCGTGCCTGTCACCTGGCGGCCCCTCCTGCCTCCCAGAACCCTCCACTCAGCAGAAGGAGCAGGCTGGCCACGAGGCATGGACAGGCATTGGGGCTTTTAAATGTTAATTGTATTTTGACATCTTGGCTTGTGACATCTATCTAATGACATCCTGGAGGCTGACAGCCCCCGGACATATGGAGAGAGAGGGATGATAAATAGTTTTAAATTGTAGCGGCAAAGAGGTTTGAAAATCCTGAGTCTTGAAAAAGAGAAGGGAAGAGAGGGCGTTGGAGCAAGTGGAAATCAAGGAGAAAGAGGAAGCATCTTTTATTTTTTTTAAAAAGATTTAAAAGATTTATTTATTTATGCATACAAGCACTGTTGTACAGGCCAGAGGTGTGGGGGGGGGGGTGAGAGGATTCACCACAGAGAGCGGGGAGCAGAACAGGCAGATCAACTGAAGTGCACTGCTGAGGGGAGCAGCAGGCAAGGCAGGAGAGGTCTGCCGTGCCATGTGGGTCCCCTCCCTGGCCGGCAGCAGGGATCGAACTCGCGCTGCAGTGGCTGCGGTTTGCTTCACAGTGCGTTGCTTAACCCACTGCGCCACCAGGGAGGCCCCAGGAAGCATCTTTTAAGGGGGTCAGTCATTCATTTGTTTAACAAGCGAACATTTATTGGGCACCTACTGAATACTTGCAGCCTGTGTAGAGTCATGCGCCTAGCCTGACAGGGTCTCACTCCTGCCCTGGCTCTCAGTTCTTCTAAATTCTGTTCTTCTGTGTGGGTCCCAGTGTTACCCCAGCAGGCCCTCCCTTCCTGCCCACCTTTGAACTTGAACTTGAGATAGCATTGCTGTCTGCTCTGCTTTTCCTTCCTCCTATCCCTTCTTCAGCCCTACAGGTGGGGAGATTGAGACTGAGGAAGGGAAGGGAAGGGAGGGGAGGAAAGAAGAAGGACGGGAAGAGAAGGGGGAGCATCATCTTTCAGTCAGGGCGCCCCAGAGTAGACCTTTAAAGAAGTTAATTGACCTTGGGCCACTTCTCTCCCTTCTCCCAACAGCTCTTCTTTGTCCACCCACTTGGTGATGGTGACGGTCCTTCCCCTATGCCATACCCTCCCAGCAGGTAGGAAGAGCTAGAGACAGGGACCCCAGCCTGGCCTTGTGCTGCCTGTCTTGCACCCCCATTCTTGTGGGATGCCTCTGCAGCATGTATTAAGATCCTTCCATCCTAAATTCTTTAATGCCTCACCAGGATTCTGCGTCTGGTCCTGAGGACTGGGTTTAGCAGAGCTGGATTCGGAATTTCCTCTTTCTGCTCTGTCCAGGTTCTCTCTTTCCACTTACTGGGTGTGTGGGAGGACACCCATGTGAATGTGCGTTGGAAAGACCTTGGTCTAAATGGGGTGGTTATAGGTGTACAGATCTTTATTAGAGACTCCCGGGGCCAGATCTGTTTGGAATTTAGAAAGATAATATGGTGAAAATATTACATATTATACAACACCCCCAAGAGTCTTGGGGCAGTATCCCCAAAACAATCTGCTCACTTGCGTTCCCACAGTGAATCAGTATCTTCCACCAAGGGGGCCAGAAAATGACAGTGATTTGAATTTACAACAGGTTTTGCTGCCAGATGAGTTTGCCCAAAACTTACGGACAAACTTGTAGTTTTCAGGGCAGTTTGGATTTTAGACCTGTGAAAAGGTAATTGCTGCTTTAGCCAACCCATTACTCCAAGCCTGAGCCTTGAGGAAGTTTCAGGGATTGTAGGGCTCTTGAGGGGTTAGATCCATACTGTCTAAGGAAAGAGTAGATCTTGGGGGTCCCTCTTCTGCTCAGCCTCAGTGATGTCAGAGCCCAGGACTGGGGAATTTCAGAGTACTGTGCCCTTGAGACTTAATACCTCCTCAGGCCACAGGAGAAGAGCCTGTGGTGCCTGGTCCCCAAGTGAGACAGAGGACACCCCCCCATGCTTGCTCCCCAGGGCCTACCCCCTGACCCCAGCCCGAGGACACCTTAGCTCCTCCAGGCTGCAGGGTGACTTATGAGTCTCTGGACAGCCTGGGGCCATTGCATTATTTTTGCAGTCAGCTCTTCATCCTGGAAATGTCCTGCCAGGGGACAGTTATTGTTTAAACAAACTCCCTCATCAGAGACATTTCCATCTAATGGCCTGGTTTAGGGGGAACTCAAATTGAAACCCATCAGCCACAGAGGCTGAGTCAGTGGCTGGGTCAACTTGACATGGGGACATTTATCAGGTGTTCAAGGCCTGCCAGGCCTTCCCCTGCCCTCACATCTTCCAACTCTCTTTGATAAATTTGAACAAATCCTAAACTTCAGGACTTTCAAAGACAATTGCCTCTCTTAGTAGGATTCTTTTTTTTTTTTTTTAAAAAAGATTTATTTATTTATGCATGCAAGAGCTGGGATACAGGCCAGAGAAGTGGGAGGTGAGAGGACTCACCAGAGACAGAGTGGGGAGTAGAACAGGCAGATCGACAGAAATACACTGCTGAGGGGAGCAGCGGGCGAGGCAGGAGAGGTCTGCTGCACCATGTGTATCCCCTTCCTGGTTGGGGATCGAACTCATGCTGCTGTTGGATCACTGCAGATGCTTTACAGTGTGGCACTCAACTCACTGCGGTGCCAGGGAGGCCCCTCTTATTAGGATTCTTCTGAAATGAAGAAGTCTCAGAAGCAGCTTGGCAGGTGTGAGTTGTCCACGTAGTAGGTGGGAAGGGACAGACAAGTGTTTTCCCTTACCAGGGAGGCCGAATAAGAGGAAGGAGGGATCTGTTGTGCAGCAGGAGGGAGCTAGGGCAGAACTCAGGAAGAACTTCCAGGTCACAGAGGCATGAAACACAGGTGCAGGACTCTGTACTACGACTGCTTCTGTACTACCATCTATCTCTTTCTCTCCTCCCCACCAAGCCCGGTGCCCCATTGCTTTGCGGTCTCTCCTTTGCTTTGGGTTAGCCTGTGCCCATAGCCACTGGTGGACTAGCCTGGCCTGCATGCCACGCAAGTATTAGTCAGTCCAGCTTCCATTAAAAGTTTCAGACGGCACCCAACCCCAAATCCCAGCATCCCAAGAAGGACCTTAGCCCTGGAGCCTGGGAAGTCTGGAAGGGCCCAGGATGGCCGCCCAGCAGAGCTAGGCCTCAGGCTGGGAACCTTCAAACTGGACGAGTCCACGCACTTAGCCATCTGCCAGCTAACAGTGTTTCTTTTTTTAACCCCTGAAAAATATAGCCTGTCCAGCCTTCTGTGACACAGCTGCTGGGGGCGGGATAATTATGGCCGGAGTAAAGGCAACGCAGAGGGGTGGGGCGGGGGAGAGTGGCTGGGTGGGTTTTGGTTCTCAGTAAGCCACGGCCTGTGTTATTTTCAGTTTAATTCACCCATCCACCCATTCATTCAACGAAAGGGTATTGCGGACTATATTTTGTGTTAAAAATCACAGCGGGTCCCACTTAAAGGCACCTAGACACGGGGCCGGTGCTGAGCGCACAGTATTCCCTGTCCTTTCAGCGGCTGCCTTGCCAGTGGGACCAGCGCCAGTCCTTAAGTTACCGTTACATGCATCAGACAAGGGCCCTCCTCTTTGGGGCAGACACAGCCTCAGGATAGGAGGTGTCACTTGTCAAGCCCCGGTGGGCTGAATTGGGGCCTCCTGGCACCACTCCAACTGAGTGGCTTTTTTTTTTTTTAAAGATTTATTTATTTATGCATACAAGCACTGTTGTACAGGCCAGAGGCGTGGGGGGGGGTGAGAGGATTCACCAGAGACAGAGCAGGGAGCAGAACAGGCAGATCAACAGAAGTACACTGTTGAGGGCAGCAGCAGGCGAGGCAGGAGAGGTCTGCTGTGCCATGTGGGTCCCCTCCCTGGCCGGCAGCAGGGATCGAACTCGTGCTGCAGTGGCTGCAGTATGCTTCATAGTGTGTTGCTTAACCCACTGCGCTACCAGGGAGGCCCAAGTGGCTTCTTGACAGCTCCAGGCCGTCCTGCCCTGGGATCCCCTTCATGGGTGTCCAGGTAGGGGTTGGAGGACCCAGCAGGATGACCCAGGCACCTGTGGGTTAGGCTCTCAAGGACAGGCTGTTCCCGAGCATGTGGCCTCTCCAGAGGTGACGAGTTTCCTGCAAGCTGAGAGCAGTGCACACTTGGCTGGGCAGAGCCGCTGGACGGGCGTTTTTGTGGCCTTAGCTTACATCTCTATAAAACGCGTCACGCTGAGGTGCATGTGGCCACTCCTCAAGGGCAGGGCGGTGTTCAGTCATTGGTGTATTCCCCGGGCCGGCTGGGACTGGAGCAGGAGCTCCCTTAGCTGTTGGCTGCGCTAAAAAATAAATAAATAAAAAAGGTATGCGTGACGCCCTTCTATCAGAGACCCCGGTCTGACCGGGTAAATGACACATGTTTGGGGCCAACCTTACATGTGCTAGCACAGAGTCCACACTTTGCCTGTATTTATTCATTCATCAAACCGTGAGCTCACACAGTGGGTCAGGCACAGTGCCAGGCACTAGATGAACCACAGTGACAGGATGGCGTACTGACCTGGCGTGGTCTGGAATTCTGGGGGAGTGGGGCCCTGGGCTGTTCTTCAGGAAGGGGGAAGGTTTACTGGATAAAAGGCAATGAGGGACAAAGGGTCATCTTATCCCAGGCACCCCCCTGACCTGTAAGAATTTTTTCTTTGGAAATTAGGGGTTGGGATGTATGTGGGGGCTGGGGGACTGAGCCCCCCCAGGCCTGGGAACAGTTGAGCCTCGAGTGGCATTTTGCAGGGCAGCCCGGAGCCCCGAGGTTCCGGTGAGGAGGACTGGCCTGCTTCTCCAGGCCTTCTGCCAGCCACCCTGAACCCCAGCTCCCTGGGCCTGTGCTGAGCACCCTCCTCGGGACAAGGACAGTCAAACGTCACAGCTCTAATTGAAGTCACTTCTGCAGTCTGGGAGGAGATGCTCTTGCAATCCTAAGAGGGCTGCTTGGTTCCCTCCCTCTCTTCCTCCCTCTGCCTCCCAGGCCGGCCCTCTCTTGGGATTTTTCACAGCGCCCCCTGGCAAGGAGGAGAACCGGAGCTCTCGCTCGTGAGGTAATTCTTCCTTAGGCTTATTCCAGCCTGCGGGCCAGGCCACCTGTTACACTTTGCAAATCCTGCTGGAGAGAGACCTGCGGGCTGTGGGCCAAGGGACGGAGCTTCCGCTAGCCCGGAGGGGTTCTGGAGTGGAGGAGTCTCAGTTGAAAGGTGCCCCCCTACAGGCTGTGACCAGTCTCCCCCGCCCCTCCCCGCAAATGTGCTGGAACCAGGAGCAGCGAGGTGTGCAATGAATATGCCACAGGGGGGCACACGCCACGTGCGTGCGGATGTGTGAGAAGCAGCCCTGAGAGTGGGGGTTCTAGTGACGCACGGGGGTAGGGAGGAGCGCAACCCGTTGGCATCGCTGTGCTTTGCTGTACTTCTCAGGGTGTGTGTCGGGAGGCTATGTCCCCTGACTCTCCGCCTTTGGGGTCAGCAGGGGTCTCTGCCACGTCCTCTGGATCAGGGAGACCCCCTTGCGCGGGGGGGGAGGGAGAGAAAAGAGGGGCTTCCAGGAGAGGGCGTCCGTGGGGTTTGGTGGGAGGGGAAGCAGCCCGCGGGGTGGGTGTGGAGGGGTAACCGGGCACTTTGCTAGCTCCAGGCTTCCGGCGGTGGAGATGCGGGGTCGGGGGTGGGCTCCCAGGTGCTCTCTCTTTAAAAGCCCGGCGGAAGCGCTGCGCGCTCGGCCCGCACTCGGAGCGCAAACTTGCCAGGCTGTGCTCGCGCCTTCCAGAGTGCAGCAGCGGCTGCGGGCGCCGGGGCTGAGCGGCTGCGGTCCCCTCGCCCCCTAGTGCTCCCGGGCGCTCCTGCCCCCTCCCGCAGCCTCCCTCTCCGCGTCTTCCCCGCTTCTCTGTCTCTCGCTCTCAGTCTCTCGCTCCCTCTCCCGCTCGCTCTCCAGCGCGCTCTCTCGCTCGCTCTCATTTTTTCCTGCTGCTGCTGCTGCCGCTGCCGCGGCGCCGCCGGGCGCCCGCATCTCGGCTGGCTGCGCTCGTTGGTCGGCTCCCGCTCCACTCCCTTCCAGCCCGGAGCCCTCGGCGGGACCCCGCTCCTCAGAGCTGCTTCTCGGGCTCCCGCCGGCTCGGACGCCGGGCTCCGCGGCGCCCGGAGCAGGGCTTGGCGCGGCTGCCTAGCTCGCTTGCTAGCTCTCGCCGGAGCAGCCGCCGAACGCCGCGCGCTTGGCGGCAGCTCCGGCCGGGCGGCCGCCAGCTCATCCCCGCTGCGTCCCGGACTCCGGGCGGCTCCGCGCCGGGCTTGGTCCGCAGCGTCAGCGCCGCCCGCCGCGGCCCGGACTCTGGGCACCGCGAGAACCAAGCCTCCGGCCGCCGCCTCCCTGCGCCCCCGGGGCAGGCGGGCGCGCCAACGACCCCTCGCCGCGGCTCAGACCTCGCCGGCGCGCGGTGAGTTGTGGCCCGCGGGGGACGGGCAGAGGGGACTGTGCCCTCCGGCCTCTGGGGCGCGGGCTGCGGCGGGGACACCGGGGCTCCGGAGGTGGCCTCTGACCGGCTCCCGCGCTTGGGGCGGCCCGGAACGGTGCCCTCACGGCTGGAGGGAGCGGGTCCGGGGCTGGAGGCTCGTCCCTCGGGACTGGGGCCGGTTTTCCGATTGCCCCCCGCGAGGGAGCGGGGCAGCAGCTTTTTTGCGGGCCGGGGGAAAGTGTCTGTGTGTGGGGGTTATGTCAGGCTCCACTGGATGGTGGGTCGTGCTAGCTCCCAGGTGGGGGCGGCGACATTAGCACCCCCACCCCCGCAGCGGAGAGGCAGGGCAGGCGAGGGGAGCGGGGCATCCTTTGCACCCCTGCCTCATGACTCCGGGCGCCAGCCTCGAGCGTCGCGTCCCGCTCCTGTGCCTGCCCCAGTGCCGCTTGAGCCACCGGCCGGAGCCCCGCGCCTGCTTGCCGGTGGCGAAGGGGATTGGGACGGTGCCCAGGGCCGGGGGGTCTTCCCAAGACCCCAGTACTTAAGGGTGGGACGCTCTCCGGACACTTGGGACTGACATTTTGAGGGACCCCGATGAACCCATATCTCTACGTGTAGACCAAGAGAGAGACACGGACTCTGTCTGTGTGTGTGTGTGTGTGTGCGCGCGCGCGCGCGTGCGCGTGCGTGTGTTGGGGGGGTCCCCTCTGGGGTCGGGCTTCCCCGTCGCCTGAGAACTGAAGGCGCCCCCTCCCCGCGCGGGGGCGGGGCTGGAGGTGGAGGCGGGTACAGAGAGGCGCCCCCGCACTGGGGTGGTCTGAGGCTGTTTGTGCTGAAATGGGGCAGCAGCGGTGGTGCCGGTGCCGGGAGTCCCGAGGCTCGAACCAGCGAGCGCCCCCTGCCCCAAGGCCATGAGAGACATCCCCGCCCTCAACACCCCCGTCCTTTTGGAGGAAGCTCCTTGCTTCTTTCCCTCCTCTCCTTACCACCCCTGCCCCTGGGGTGGAAGGGAGCTGATGTTCCACTGAACTGGGCTTGCCTACTGGGGTGCCCAGAGCCACGTGTGTGTTGGAGCGGTTGTTAGTCTGTCTGCTCCTCTGTCAGTTTGGCAGAAAACCCTGGTGTTGGGAAGAGGGAGTACTGTGTGTGTGTGTGTGTGTGTGTGTGTGTTTCCAGCATATTCCCTCCCCTCCTCCATAGGGGTGACAGTGGGCCTCAGGACAGGCAGGATGGCTAGGTCTTGAAGGGTCTCGGGGTGGACACCACAGCCCCACAGCCTGCTCCTCAGCCTGCATCCTGGGGCCAGCTCAGGGTAGAAGCCAAATGTTCTAATTCCCACTTTCCTCAGGGTGTGCCTGGGGCCTGCCCCACTTCCCTCCCCAAAGCCACCTGGGGTTGGGGCCTGGTATGCCTGCCTGGCACCTCAGGGTCTAGAGGTGGGACAACTTCTGTGAAGAACTGAGAACCTGTGGTGGCTTTCCTGAGGTGGCAGAGAGGATTCCCACAGGGGAGCCTGGAGGCTCCGGGGCGAGGTTGCTTATGGCAGGGGGTATCACCTGTCCTGGGGGTGGGTGCTGAGGGCCCTGAAGAGGACCTGGCTGTGGCGGAGAATCGGAGTCAGATTCCTGTCCCTCTCCCTGGCCTCCAAAGACCACTTCATGAAGGACCTTTTAGCCCTTAGGGTTGTGGGATTTGTGAGCTTCTGTACCTCTTCCTAGCCCTTATGAATGCCTACCCACTTATGAATTAGGGTTCACCATCCCTGCCCCCCACTTTTGTCCTTTCAACCCTAAACTTGCCCCATCTGTTACTACTTTCATATCAGTGACAAAAATACCCCAAAAGCTACCCTCCCCAGGCCTTATCACTTCACAGGCTATCCCTCCTGGGACACTCAAGAGAGACCCAGAGAGGAGGAGGGCAGTAAGATGGCAGTACTTAACCCAGAGCAGTGCTCTCCCTGTGGTGGCTTTTCAGGAGAGAGATGTGTGGTATTTGGGGTGGGGGGGGGCAAACACCACTTGGTGTGAAACAGGTCCGGAGAGGCAGAGGTGGGAGGTAGGAGCGTGTCAGGAGTTGAGCTGCTTTCTCGGCCTCAGTGGCCTAGTGTAGGCCGAGCAGCCCTTCCTTCCTCCTCCCTCCTCCCCCAACCTGCGTCTGGGCGGCTTCATTCTGTTGGAGGCGTGATGTCTCCAGGAGGGAGCGCCTTGCACAGCGGCAGTCAGGCTGCCCGAGGTAGGTGAGAGAGTGGCGAGTGAGTGCGCAGGCAAGTGAGCCAATGAGTGAGCAGTATGCTAGCCGGGAGGCTCAGGCATGAGAAGCCCTGTAGCCCCCGCCCCCATCCTGAGGGATCCTCCTTTTAGGATGCTTGGCCACACCTGTACCTGCCCTGCTGCAGGGGGGACAACTGGCAGGAAAAGATGCAACTAGAACCCACTGCCTTCTGAGCTTTGTAATTACAGCCAGTGCACACATCCTCTCCCCTAGACAAGTGTGGAATCACAACCCCTAATTACCACCCACCCCAAGACATGCCTGCCTACCCCTGCCGTCCTCCTCTCCGAGGCCTAGAGCCCAACTCTGCACTGGGCAGATCCTGCTGGCAGCCTGGGCAGCTGGGCCTGCTGGCTCCGGGCTGGAAGGTTAGCTCCCTTCTGCAGAGTGCAAACGCCCTTTGTGGCCCCGGAGGAGTCATGGGGGCGCTGGCATCTGGGCTGCAGCCCCGCTTGCTGGGGCTCGCAGAAGAGCTGCGGGCTGACCTGAGGGAGGAGGCTGAGGGGCTTCCCTGGGTGGGGGAGCAGAGCACGCCGCCGGCTTTCTGGTGGTTCCACCCAGGTGTGGGTTCCTGGAAGGAGCAGGGAAGACTTGTTTTGTTGTCTACCCTACTCTATTTAGCAGGGGACTATCAAAAATTCATTTCGAGATTTTGTTGCCTTTGGCCCTGGCAGAGTGCAGACTGCTTTTTCTCCAGCTCCGGGGAGCTCCATTTCTCTCCTCACTGCTCTATCTCTGGGCATCCTCTGGCCTCCCTCTGCCTCTCCACTGTCTCCCTGCTGCCTTGCACCGAAGGCAAGGCTTGGAGCTCTGTTTGCACAGCCAGCCTCCTCCCTCCTGTCCTGGACACAGGCTCTGGGGCCTTCTGCCTCAGTTGCCTTCTGCTCCACCCTCACTGGGCCTGCTCTTGAAAGGAAGACATTTGAAAGAACTTGCTTAGAAAAGAGGAAGCCTTCCAGCATCCAACCGGCCCCCGGAGGAGGCCACCTACCTGCCGCCTAGCCCTCTGACCTGAGGGGGGCTCTTCCAGCCCATCTGTGTTTCTCTTGGCTCCTTGGAAAAATGAGCACCGCAAGGATAGTAAAAATCACTCCTTAAATTAAAGCTGATGACTCCCATCGAAATGCTTTATTATTAACCTCACCGTTGAGCAATCTTGTGGCAGCAGTGAGGCATAAATATATGTGCGTACATGTATATTAAATAAATCGGGGAACGCAGTACATAATGACATTATCTGGACCCCATTCAATTAAGGTAGATAATATCTGCTCTAATTGGGAAGTGCCAGCCTGTAATGACAGCGCATGCCATCTTGGGGCTGATGCACGCTGACAAGCAGACCGTGTGTCTACTTCAGTCTCTGTTCTTCTGGAGGAAGCTCCGGTGGCCTTTGCTGTGATGGTGGAGAGTCCCAGGACAGCTCAGCCAGCTGTGTCTGTTCCAGGCTGCACCGCCGGCCTCAGGCCCAGGAGGCTGGGTCCTGCCCAGCCCCTGACACTGGACCCTCCTGGCTACCCCTGCGCCCCTCGGAGTGGCAGAAACTCACCCCTGGGCCTGTTTTCTGGTTGAGACCAGGGCTTCTAGTAAAAATACTGTTGCTGCTACAGGGCTATTTTTAGATTTGAATATAGATGTAAAGATTGGGGACTTGACCTGGATTCTTTAGTTTCTGGCCGTGTCTCAGATGTTACTGCCCCTTCTCCAAGCGTGGCCTCAGTGGCCTGGGAATGGAATGCTCACCCACAGTTGTGGCTCTGTCCATGGTAGTGGAGACAATAGCGCTTGAATGTTGACTCCCTGAGTAGGCCCCAGCTTTCCAGGGTAGTGCTGGGGGCTGGGCTGGCTCTGATTTAAGGAGGGGGAGACAGGAAGAAGGAAGAAAGAGGAAGAAACGACATTAGTGGCAAAGCCCGTAATAGCAACAGCTGCAAAAAAAGACACTGCCCACTTGGGTCTTGTGCCAGAAAACTGGGGGTGCTGGTGGCATGGGGGGTGGGAGTGAGACACCCAGGGGTCCTTGCTCCTGTGTTCGGTACCCTCTCTGACCTTTCTTGCCTCTCCCCCTTTCCACTGCTCTCTGGTCCCACTGGCCTCCTCACGGTTCCTTGCACACTGACACCCAAGCACATGCCCAGGGCTTTTGCATGTTTTCTCTGAGATCCTCTTCTCCCAGGTACCCAGGGTTCACACCTTTACTATTTTAAATTTATGCTCAAATGCCACCTCCTTGGAGAAGCCTTCCCTGATTACTTTTTTCCAAAAAAATTTCCCTTTTTCTTACCTGCCTTATCTTTCCTCATGGTCCCTTGGGTTCCCCAAGTGTCTCGTATCTCTGTGCGGATACATTTATTGTCTCCTGTGGTTCCTCCGCTGGGACACTGGCTCTGCCCAGCAGGTGTTTGTGTCTGTTTTGCTCTGGTTTTTCCAGTGTCCTGAGCAGAGCCTGGTGTAGTAGATGCTCAGCACGTATTTGAATGACACATTGAACTTTTGAATGGTTGTGGCAGAAGGGTTTGGGTTCCATGCCTGACCACTTGAGAGGGCTGTAAGAATTCAGGGTAAAATCTGAGTGCTACTCTGTGAAGCTGGAATGCTGGAGCAGCCCCCAGCCCTGGGCTCTGCTTCAGTGGGGGTGGCTCCTGTGCTGGCTCTGGGACCTAACTTTGTTCACTTACTGAGAATTCTCTGTGTTCTCAGTCTAGGGCTAGAAATGGAAATATGCCCTAGAAAAGGGAAGTGCCATTCATGCAAGCCCTTAATGTGCTCCCAGGCTCATCAGTGTCAAATAACACACACACACACACACACACACACACACTTTATGGTACTAACTATGGAGGATGGAGATAAAGGAGCAATCAGAGCAAACTTCCTGGAAGAGGAGGCTCTAGTTGCTACTTGAAGGGCATACCTCACAGGAAGGAGGCTGGAGGGAACCCTAGGGTGGGGGAAGTGCCAACAACCTATCTGAAGTCCTTCCCTCTGTGGGAATTTCCATGGGAGTTTAGCTAAGGATTGACTTCTTCCATTCCTCCTCATCACCTTCCCTTCTTCCCTTCCTAACATATTTCTCTAGTGCCCACCGCTAGGGAACTAGCACAGAACAGTTACTTAGAGTCAGGCTCTTGTTTTGGTGGAATCGGGAGGGGGACAGTTCATGAAGGTCTGGGGCTGCTGAACTTGGGTGAATCCTTGATTAGGCTGGGGAGCTGGGGCAGCTCAGAGGGAGGGAGTGAAAGGAAGGGGGGGTGGGGACCTCTGTGCCCTCCTTGTTCTCACCTGGAGTGGATGGTATCTGCAAACAGGGAAGCTCTTTCTCTTAACATGGATACAGACTACCCTGGGAGAGAAGGGTGGAAGAGCCCCGAGTCCTTCACCAATGCCACATCATTCATTCACTTACACAAGCCCTGATCGGGTGCCAGTGCCAGGCTAGCCTGGGATGCAGAGACTTGGGGACGAGGATGACATAATCTCCCATGGACTGGGCTGCTTCTCGCTGGCGATCAGACAGTGGACGTTGTCACGGGTGCGGCCGAGGTGGAGTGAGACTTCTTATGACCAGCTCCCTGGGCAGAGACTGTCCAGCACACATCTCTGCCCAGTCAGTGTTGGGGGTGGTCCCCAGAGGGGTGAGAGGAAGGGGGCTATAGAGGTAGCCTACAGTTGGCGGGGGTGTCTCAGACCCTGGGGCTTGGCTTCTGTGGGGTGCGGGTAGTATGGGAAGGTGGGGAGAGGTCAGCGGTTCTCCCTCATTTTCCCCTTTGAGGAGCAAAGCTGCTGGTTCTGCCTTTTGGAGGCATGTGAGATGTGGGTGATGAGGCATCTAAACAGCTCGGGAGATTCAAAACAGACTCCACTCATCCATTCACAATTCCCCAGCTTTTCTGAGCACCTGGCTGGGCTGGGCTTGGCAAAGGCAAAGGCAAAGGCAAAGGTGAATAGAGAGGAATAAATGCTGGCGGGAACTGGGAAGCTGGGGGGAGGGACCTCCAGGGGCCGGGTGCCTGGTTCCAGGCAGTGGTGGGGGGACGGTTGGGGAACCCTACAGCTCTCGCTGAAAGCAGCAAGGAACACTCTACTTATGGCCCCACCCCAGGGGGCTGAGTACACAGTCTGTGGTCCCCAATTCCACCAGCCCCTCCCCATCCCATGTTGTTTTGGTGTTGGGGTTTCCTTCTATTTCCTCAATTTTGAATAAAAGGAAAGTTCAGGAAAAATTAATTTGGAGTTTAGTGAAATCAAGGTATCTTTCTTTGGATCTATTGTTGTTTTGTGGTTTGTGGTTCATTTGGCTCAGGCCCTGGCTGCAGAGGGAAGGAGTTAAGTCAGATGTGAGGAAGGCACAGAACTTGTGCTTGTTTGCCTGTGGAAACAACTGAGGCAGGCGCTGGACTTTCTCTCTGCAGCTGCTCAGGTATCAGAGGCCCTCAGGTGTGTGTGTGTGTGTGTGTGTGTGTGTTGGGGGTGGGGGGTGGGCGGGGCAGGGTAGAAGCAGTCTCCATTCTGGCTCCCTTCCCCTCACAGTGCTGTTCACTGTCGAGAATGTTCTGGAAAACCTTGCTGGCCAGTAAGATTGCTGTGGAGATGACCGCATTCTCTTCCCTGTGTTCCTTGTTTCCTTCCTGCTGAGCTCTGTCCTCCCCAGGAGCCTGAGAATCTAGCTGGGCCAGAGAGCGAAGTGAACCCAGGGCCCTGGAAGAGAAGGGAGAGGCTGGGAGCAGGGAGTGGGGAAGAGACCTGGTGGGCCTCGGACCTAAGCCACCCTGGTGATTCTGCCTGGGGAAGGGCCCCCCCAGCTATCCCAGGTTCGAGCTTGTCTGACTGCTTTGGAATGGGAGGTAGTCTGAGGGCTCTAAGCCTCCCCACCCCAGTTCCTCTCTCCCTTGCAGAGGGAGGCACCCCTTGGGGATCAGCCTTGACTCCTCCAACCTCCCTTCCCCCCATCCTCAGCCTGTGCTCTTGGTGGCTCCTTTCACTTACTGGGTATTTTTACTTTTCCCTTGTTCTTGTTACATGATCAAAGGAAGGAGGGGAGTCTAAAAGAGGCAGTGGTTTGCCCAGCTCTTTGGAGAAGCTCAGAAAAGGCAGGGCTGCTAGGACTGAGGAATGGGGTGGGATCTGCCATAGGTGGGGCTGGGGCCTGTGGAGGAGGCCTTGTGGCTGTCTGATCAGGTTGGGGCTCGCCTGCTTCCTTGGGGTTTTGATTCTAATCCTGGAAGTATTTACCTTTCTCCTCTCTGAGGCCTCCTCCATGTGGCCTCTGTCCTTTCTGCTGTGTGTGTGTGTGTATGTGTGGTGTGCATGCGGTGTGGGTATGGTGTGTGCTTTGTGTGTGTGTCTCTGTGTGCACACTGCTCAGTTAGGGGTGCTTAGGCTTCCAGCAGAAGCCAGTGTTGAGCCCTCAGGAAAGATCTAGAAGCCTGAGCCGGAAAGATCTGGAACCCCACTGTCAAAGGCTGCCATGCTTTGGTCTCCCGGCCTGAATTTGCCCTGCTGCAGCCTCAGCACATGGCCTGTCACAGTGCCAAAAATCCCTCTGTTTGAAATTCAGGAAAACCAAGTCTGAACCTCCAGGATGTCAGAACTGGGTAGGGCCTGCGAGACGTCCGGGCCGGTGTGTGGTGTGTGCAGGGCCCTGGCGGCCTGCACAGGCGCAGTGCCCCTGGGCCTCAGCTCCTCGCTGTGAGACAGGGATGAATAGACTGCCTGGGCCACAGGGGTGGAGGCCTCTCTGGGGAGATGGGAGCAAAGTGCAGGGGCCCGGCTGGCGTATTGCAGTGTGCCGGGCCTGTGGTTTGCTGTTCTCTTACCACAGGGTCCTGTTGGCACTGGGCCAGGACAGTGCTTCCCAGGTGGGCTGCGCCTGCCGCTGCATCTCTGACCCTGTGTGGGTGCAGGCTAGTAGGTGACTCCCTCACGTGTGACCATGAATGAGCCCCTCAGGGCCGGACTGTCCGTTTTACAGGTTTTGAAACTGAGGGGCACATGCGCCTCCAGCAGGGTGGGAGCGGTACGGTGGGGGTTGTCTTTTCCAGGCTCTGTCTGCTGTGTTGCGGGTGCTGGCCTCAGCCAGAGTAGCCCACGCCCGCTCACGCTCTGCAGCTGGCTGGGAAGGAGTGTGTCAGCTCCCTCGGAGGGAGGGCGTAGTGATGATGACGGTCCCTGCAGGTGTGGCTGCCCCCTCCCCTGGGTTTGAGCAGCTTCTCAGCCTTCCCCAGAGCTCTGATCCCAGACCCGGACCGCCAGCTCCTGGCCTCAGGAGGAGGGTGGCAGGACGGGCCTTCCCCAGCGCTGTCTCCTGTGACTGGTGCTGACTCTGAGCTCTGACCCAATCCACTTGCTGTGTGCTATTGGGTCACCTGCAGAATGGGGTCAAAGAGGATTAACAGTGTCTTCCTAGCCTCGGAGGAACTAATGAAAGAGGGAGCATTTTGATGAGGGATGACTATGAGGGTGCTTGACAGTGAAGCTGAGGACCTATGACCTGAAGCTGGACTCTGGGTGCTGCACCCTCTTCTCCCTGCCCCTTCCCTCAGAACTGGACCGGTAGGACCTCTGTGGGGGGTTACAGGAGGGGTGCAGGTGGCTCTGAGACTACTGCTTGGTCTTGGTGCAGGGGCCACATCTCCAGGGAAACCTCCCAGTCCGAGCACAGAGCCCCCTCTCCCAACTTTAGGGAAACTGAGTCACAAAACGGCTTTGCTGGTCTTCTTTGACAAACCCAGGGGAAGGGGGCCTCCAGGACCCCCTCAGCTCAGCCCCTGGTCAAGCCCTGACTCAGCTTTCAGTCCTCCCTGTGGCCTCCTAAATTGAGGAGAGGGAGGTTGCTGGCTTTGAGCAGGGAGGCTGGGGTGAGGGAAGAAACCCCAGGGGAAATTAGCCCAAATTAGCAGTGAGAATGAGGAAGAGCTGGTGTTCTCTCCTCTAACCTTGCAGATAAATATTTAATCACAACAACAATAATAATGACGATGATCATAATAATGTGCAGTAGCTTAGGCCGTAACCTGAGCCCAGCTCTCAGAGGGAGGAAGTGGGGAGAGAGGAGTGATCAAGAAATTGAGAGATTAAGAAAGAAACAGGGAGGGGGAGGGAGGCCCAGCAAGCACAGGGGAAGCTGACTCTCGGGTCTGGAGCCCCAGTGTACCCTCTGCTGGGGCAGCAGCGGGAGCAGCTGGGGTGGAAGGGCCCACCTCATACTCCCTGACTCAGGAAGAGTGTCCTTGGCCCCCGCAGCCGCAGCTTCCCCTTCGCCTTCAGGAGAGCAGTTCCTCGCTTGAGATCTTCTCCGGAGGGCCTTATTCACATCCCTCACCTCTGGGTCCCCCAAAAGCCGAGTGTCTCTGGAGCAGAGCTGGGAAGCCAGGCTCTAGCTGGGGCTCTGCTGCAAAACGTTCTCCCTCTTCGGCCTTGGTTTCCTCATCTCTAACATGGAGTCGGGCCTGGTGGGGCTGGTTTCTTTCTATTCCGAGGGCCAGGGTTGAGGATGGTTCCTCTCTCCCCAGGCCGGTGTGAGGCTGTGCCCTGGGAGCATGCTCTCTGAGGCCCAGGGTTCTGATGGTGGCGGCTACATGCCTTGAGAAATCTTCAAACATGACCTAATTTCTGCCTTCAACTCTCCCATTTGAACCAAAGTTGAGCCCAGCTGGGAGGAAACCAAGTTCAGGAGGTTTGTGAGTCTTTGGTGATAACCTCTAGCATTTCTTTCTCAGGCTCTTGATGAGAGATCAGAATAGCTAATGTCTTCTTTGGACTTCTGTTTGATTCTCTCTCTCTCTCTCTCTTCTAAGGAGGAGAGCACTGGAGCCGTTTTCCCTTTGATGCCAAGATATGCCAAGCTAGGAATACTCCCTCTGCACCAGCATCTCCCAAGAAGAGAACTGCAGGACGTGGGGACTGAGACCAGAGCTTCGTTTCACTCCAGCCACTGCTTGCTGTCTGTGCACATGGGCCGTGCTGGCAGCTGAGCACGGTCTGAGTGACCAAGAGCCAGAGCATGGTGCACCCTGTTGGCCACCTTCAGCCACCCTGCTGCTAAGTTGCCCTGGACAGTCTTCGGGGGCTGCTCTGCCCATGCCCGCCCAGGCCGTGGGGTCAGGAGCCTGCCAAGGCTAGGAGTAGACCTGCCTTTCATGGGTCTCTAGGGACTTCCGAGATGCCTGGGAAGAGAGGCTGGGGCTGGTGGTGGGCCCGGCTGCCCCTTTGCCTACTCCTCAGCCTTTATGGCCCCTGGGTGCCTTCCTCCCTCGGGAAGCCCAAGGGTCATCCCCACATGAATTCCATCCGCATAGACGGGGACATTACACTGGGAGGCTTGTTCCCGGTGCATGGCCGGGGCTCAGAGGGCAAGGCCTGTGGAGAGCTTAAAAAGGAAAAGGGCATCCACCGGCTGGAGGCCATGCTCTTTGCTCTGGATCGCATCAACAATGACCCGGACCTGCTGCCCAATATCACGCTGGGCGCCCGCATTCTGGACACCTGCTCCAGGGACACCCACGCCCTCGAGCAGTCACTGACCTTTGTGCAGGCGCTCATCGAGAAGGATGGCACGGAGGTCCGCTGTGGCAGCGGCGGACCCCCCATCATCACCAAACCTGAACGCGTGGTGGGTGTCATTGGTGCTTCGGGGAGCTCCGTCTCCATCATGGTGGCCAACATCCTTCGCCTCTTCAAGGTTAGTGACTGGCTGGTTGCCCCAGAGGTGTTCTGCCAAATGGCCTAGCCCTCCACCCCCAGGGTACCAGGCCTGGGCAGCGCCTTTCTCCTCTTCTCTTCCTGACTCTGAGGAAGCAAGTTTTGTCCTGGGAGCAGTATCTGAAAACTGGGGGAGAACTATGGTTAGAGCTTAGGCCCTGCAGAAGGTAAGGGCTAGCTTTGTGGTGCTGACCATGGTGCTGAAACAGCACTTGCCCGGGAGAGTCTTGATCAACTCTTGCTTCTTCCGTAGGGGAATTCTGAGCCAAGAAGGGAAAGGAAGTGTTGGTGAATGACAGAAGAGGAGGGGAAAAGATAGGCAGACAGATATGTAAGAAGACAGACAGAAGGAAATATAGGTAGATAAAAAAAGTATATTAAAAGAATATTGGGGATTGTCGAAGAAAAAAGACAAGATTCTAATATTGTTTTCAGATAATTGCAATTCCCAAGAAAGATTTGTTTTTCTTCTGGGTAGTTAGAAAGCCCTGCATGGCCCTCTTGCTTCACCCCAATATATGGTGAGAAAAATATGTCCTGATTTTTTTTGGATAAAGCGTTGGGCTACTGAGGCCATGCAGATGAGGATGGAGGGGAAAAGGCCTGGAGGGAGCAGATGATCCATGTTTCTGGTGCCCTCTGCCCTGAACAAAGCTCTCTCGTTTCTTTCCTCTGCCCTTCCTCCTAGCACACCTTTCTCCTTTTCCTTCTGGAATCCCTCCCTGCCCCCCTCCCTGCCGCCTCCCATCCTCTCTTCCTGGGGCAAGAGCTGCTGATTTGCAATTCAATTGGAGCCAAGTGCTTCGCTAAGCTGCTAAAACAACTGAAAGCTACCGGGTAGAGAGAAAAACATTACAAGCGTTTTACCAATAATTATGTGCCCGCTCCTCTCTCCTCCTCTCTAGGATCCTGCCTTGTTGCTCTGTGTGTTTGTGTGTGATGTGCATGTGTGTATGTAGATTTGTGTGTGTGTGTGTGTGAAAGGGAGAGAGAGAGAGAGAGAGAGAGAGAGAGAGAGAGAGAGAGAGAGAAAGAGAGAGAGAGAGAGAGAGAGAGAGAATAGGAGAGTAGGAGACTATTGAAGCCAATGGTATCAAGGCTTAAACTCTGGAGCTGGCTTCTCTCCTCAGTCTCCAGAGTTAGACCGTGGACTGAGAGGGGCTGTTTGACTTAATGCAGGGTGGGAACTGCAGGCTGGCGCTCTCTCAGCAACCTTTTCTGAAACCCATTTTCAATCCCATGATCACCAGTACTTGTGGGGGGATAAGGGGGGAGGGGAAGAATGGGGGGTATGTGTTGGGGGTTGGGAGGTGAAAGAAACAGGCTGTTGATGACAGTGCGTCACACGTGGGGTGAGATTGGCACTGTGAGGGCCCATGTTGTCTAGGTGGCTCAGGCATCTGGGCCTTCTTCTCCTAGTGTTGGTTTTACTAAGTGAGCTGGATGAACGTGCTCTTTAACGTTCAAACAAATGGATGCATTTTAAAGAATGCAAGTAGAAGAGGAAACTGGAGACTTGAAGGAAGCTGCCTTGTAGTGGACAATCTTGGAACAGTCCTGGGGAGGGGGCTGGGTTGCTGATGCTCATCCTTGTTGGGATCTTATGGGAATGGGCACTCAGGTCAGTCCCCCAACTTCCCAATTTTGAAGGGAGGAGGGGAGCAGGACTCGACTGTCTGACCAGGACCTGGTGATGGCTCCAGTCAGCTGAGTCATCATTTCACCTGTCTTAGACGACCTGGGCCATCATCCAGCAGAGGGGACAGGGGACAAGCCCTGGACTTCTGGTCAGCTTGTCTGGGGGGGTGGGGGGAGATGGTCAAGCAGCATGATGGAGCCCTTGGGGCTTTGGCATCGGTGAGGGTCCCCTCCCTCCAGCTCCCAGAAGTGAACCCATACCTACTTTACTATTTTTTTAAATTAAAGGTTTATGTATTTATGCATACAGTACTGGGTTCAGGCCAGAGGTATAGGGGAATGACAAGATTCACCAGAGAGAGAGTGGGGAGCAGAACAGGCAGACAGACTGAAATACACTGCTGAGGGGAGCAGCGGGCGAGGCAGGAGAGGTCTGCTGCGCCATGTGGGTCCCCTCCCCAGCTGGCGGCAGGGATCAAATTTATGCTGCAGTGGCTGCAGTTTGCTTCATAGTGTGTTGTTTAACACATTGCGCCACCAGGGAGGCCCGGAGCCCATACCCACTTTAAAGGGACCTGGGGAGGATCAGAGAAGCTGAGACCTGTCACTTGACACATGGCAAAGGCTCCAAGAATGGTTGCTGCCAGCTCAGGCCTTAAAACATGTTTTTAGAAACATGGCTATCTTGGGATGAGCTAACCAGTGCCCCACCGGGAAGTGGGCTGGGGCATTTGTGTTAACCTCTGCTAGGACAGGAAAGGTCTTCGGTGGGGCGAGGGGTTCTGGGGCAGAGAGATTCTGCAGCCTAGGGGCTCACAGGTGTTCCTTTTCCTCCGCCCATCTGGTCCATCTGGCCTTAATTGAGGTAACCTTCCTTTGTGTGTGCCTCCTTAGATTATAGAGATGAGTGTGTTGGGGCAGAGCATCTGGAGTCTCCCGGTTTGCACAGAGAACCAGCCAGGACTGGGAGGTATAACCCTGGAGAGGAGCAAAAAAATGGGGGACACAGGAGCAGATTGGGAAAGGAAAGGGGGGACTAAGGTAGGGGGAGATGGAGAGAGAGCCAGAAGGAGACAGATGGCTGTGGTCTGCATTCCCTGGGTTCCTTTTAACAGTGTTAATGTTTCAGGCTGGCGACAAGAGAACTCCTCAATAATTAAACTGATAGAAATGAGAAGCTGGGTGAGAAGCTTAAAAGCCATTTACTGAGGCAAGAAGGTTGAACTTTGGGGAGGGAGTTCAGGAGCAGGAGCCCTGGGCAGGAGAGGATGAGGGAGGGGCCCCTGGATGGGGAGCAGGGGAGCTGCCATGTCAGGTGTCTATTTCAAAGGGCACTACTGCAGGCCCAGCTCTGCTCTGCTCCCCACCAAGACTATTAGCTGGACCTGCTGGGAACTTACACCAGAGGCTGTGATTATAGCTTTCTTTTCTCCAAAGGTGGATTTCCTGTGTACAGCTCAGAGAGAAACTCTGGGTTTGGGGGCAATAGGGGTGATTTCTTGCCTGGAGAATACTAATAGGGTGTGGATATGACCAAGGTGTGAGCGAAACCCAGAACTGTCAGAGCTGGAAGGGTCCAACTCGCCATCCTAAAAGTTGAGGTAACTGATTAAGTGACTGGCCAGGGCTAGAAGTCAGGTCCCAGCCCCCAAACCTGCTCCTTCCAAATGGCCTGTCTAAATAAGCTGGGTTGGAAGTGGGACTCCAGCCTAGGCTTCACTGGGGATCAGAAACCCTGACTTTGTGAAGTCGTGGGTCTTATAGCTTACATCCCTTACTCTTCTGTAGCCATTCTTTCCTCTATTTTCATTTTGACTCTATATTCCTAGGGTAGGGAATTTGATGCAGTAAAGAATACATTTTAGAGATGATCTAAACCCTGTGGATATGGTCTGTACAGCGCTGTGTTGTGGCGATAGCCAAGGTTCTGGGGTCAGTCAGATTGCATAGAGAACTTCCATCTACCTTATCAGTCATTTACACTATAGTATGAATGAGCCAATGAGCTCTTTTCCTGAAAGCAGTTTTTCTTCATCATTGTGTGGAGAAAAAACATGTTAAGTGCCCTGAAGGAAGCAGTTTTTAAATACTATAAGAGCTCAAAAGGATCCAGAAATAACTTCATTGATTCCCTTATTAACATTTTGTGTTGAAAAACAAAAAAACCTGAGGCTCAAAGACAAGGAGGCAGCACAGCGTGAGAATCAAGAATTTGGACATTGGAGCCAGATAGCCTTTGCCACCCTGGAAAATTGTTTAGTTTGTGCTTCATTTTCCTTATTTGTAAAGTGTGGGTGTTCACGGTCTCATAGACCAGGATGGAAAGGAAGAGTTAATGTCCAGTAAAGATTTAGCCTCCCGCTTGGCACATAGTCAGCCTACAGGAAATGTCACAGCACAACTTGTATTGTAGCTGGACCTCAAGTCAGCATGAGAGACTCCATCGATGCGGAAGAGGCTGGGGCGGGTGGGCAGTGACAGACGGTGACCTTTGAGGCTGATCCTGGAGAGGCCCTACCATCTGCTGGGCCCCTTGTGTCTTCCCGTAGGGTGTGGAGACTGAGCAGCCAACTTAACTTTCGATAATGACAGCTTTCTTGCTGTCACAACAGTGGGGCATGGAAAGAGGAATAGGGTGGGGTGGAGGGGGGCAGGAAGGACTGACAGGAAAGAGGATGGCTGGGAACCCAGCCAGCAGGGGACTGGACAGGTGCCCCAACTTCTCAAGAGAGGCGGGGCCGGAGAGGCCGGTCAGCCACATTAGCCCTCTGTGCACACTCCCAGTCTGGCTATGGTGTGTGACTGCTTCTAGGGAAAGCTGCTTGCCTGGTGCTTGGCTACCTCTCCGCCCCTCGCCAGGGCTCCTGGGGCAACTCTGTGGCTTAGCTAACATCAGGTGTTCTGTTTAGGATGTGGCTTTTTTGTCTTTCAGATATTTTCATTGCATTTCAGAGAGAGTCCTCCTACCCTCCCACAGCCTGCCTGTCTCCCTGGAAGACAACGCAGCATCCAGGCCAAAAAACTTGGTGGCATTTTCCACCATTCTCTTTCCACTGTCAGCAAGCCCTGCAGGCTCCACCTTCACTGAGCGCCTTGCAGATGACTCCTCCAGCTCACCTCCTCCGAGCCCGTGGTCTCTCATCCAGATCATCGCAGAAACCTTTTCTCTCCTCTCTGTGCTTCCAACGAACCTTTGCTCAGTGATCTTTCTAAAAGGAAATAGAATCTGTTATTCTTTCCCAGCCCTCCCACCTCTACCTCCCCATCTCTACACCCCACCCCTACTTACACTTTTCCTTGCTCTTAAACTGAGCTGCAAATTCCCAAATTCCTTGTACGTCTGAGAGTCCAGTGCAACCTGGCAATCCTGATCCCATCCCTGTGTCTCCTGGGTTTGTCCCACCTGTTTATCTTCCTGGAAGGCATCATCTTTCCACCACGGGCCTTTGCACCTGCTATGCCCTCAGTCTACAATGTTCTCCCCTTCTTTAAGGCTGGATCCTATTCTTTTTTTTATAAAGTATTTTATTTTTTTAAAGATTTATTTATTTATGTATACAAGAGCTGGGATACAGGCCAGAGGTTTGGAGGGGTGAGAGGATTCATCAGAGACAGAGAGGGGAGCAGAACAGGCAGATCCATTGAAATACACTGCTGAGGGCAGCAGCGGGTGAGGCAGGAGAGGTCTGCTGCCATGTGGGTCCCCTCCCTGACTGGGGATCGAACTGGCACTGCTGTGCCATGGATGCTTCACAGTGTGGTGCTCAACCTGCTGCGCCACCAGGGAGGCCCTGCATCCTACTCTTTTCACCTTCAACTTAAATGAACTGTCTTCCAAGAAGCTCCCTGTGAGGTTATCTTATCTTGTCTCCCTATCTTTTCCTTCATGCCCATCATGCTCATCACAAATTGCAGTCATGTGTCTATTTGTTTGTTTTCCTCTTTGCTCCTGGCTTCATCCTCTAGACCAGGGACTAGCAAACTACAGCCACTAGGCCAGATCTGACCTGCTGCCTGCTTTCCTATGGCTCATGAACTAAGAATGGCCTTAGTATTCTGAATGGTTGAAAAAAAATCAAAAGAATAATAATATGTCACGACAGGAAAACTACATGGAATTCAAAGTTCAATGTCTATACGTTTTATGAGGCTATAGCCACTCCTGTTTGTTTACGTGTCATCTAAGACTGCCTCAAGATGTGACCTGGGAACTGAGTGGGTGAGCCGGAGTCCATCACCTGAGCCCTGTTGGCATGTAGGCTTACCTTGGGGTCCCCAGCTGAGGCCGGGCCCACAGTGAACCCTCAGGAACTTTGGTCAAATGGACTTGTGGAGGGGGTGGGCATGGGAGTGGGCACTGCAGCCCCACCCCCAGACTGGCAATAGCAGGTAAGCCGTGGTCTGCAGGGCACTGCATAAGGTCCCGGGTATGGGTGTCGCTGGGCCCAGCCAGTGCCCACGGGCGCCTGGGTGCACCTCCTCCCTCCACCCACTCTGGCTCTGCACTGACTTAGGGAATGATTTCACCTAAAGCCTTTTCCCTGATAAAGGGTATCCCTGTGTGCCACTGAGGATTTATTAGAGATCTGTCAGCAGGGCTTGCTTAACGAATGTTGGGGGTGAATGAGGCCCAACCACCAAGGGGGTGACTGGGGAGGGCCAGTTACAGCATCCACAGCAGGTATGTTCTTGTCCTCTGCCAGTCTGTGTGACTCCTCATGGCACCCCCGCCCCGCAGGCATGTAATTATAGCCCCACTTTGTGGATGCAGGACTGAGGCACAGAGAAGCTAAGCAGCTCGCCCAAGTTCACAGCTGGTAAGCGGTGGAGCCGGTATACACCTAGGCTGCTTGGTCCTGGATCTGCCCTTTCGCCGTTCCGTCCTCCTGTCTCTTGGCCATCGGATAGCCTTGTGTTTGAGCCCTGGCTAATATGTCCACTGTGTGGCCTTCCGAGCCTCAGTTTACTCTTCTGTAAAGTGGGTGTGATGATACTCACCTGACGTGCCCTCAGTAGGAGTGTAGGGGACCCTGGTTTATTAGAACAGATTGGTAGATGTTAGAGAGGTGCTGAGGGGTGGGGAAGGAGGGGCGACGTGTCAGAAGTGGGTCTCACCGAGGGTCACTGTCAGGGGCTATTCCTCTGAGGTGAGCCCCTCACAGCCTTTTAGCCATTGGTTTTGCAGCCTCTCCTTTCCCCAAGCTCCAGGTACCCCTCTGTGGTAGCTGTCTGGGAAGGGGGCCTTAAGACCCAGGGTCAGACCCAAGCCTGACTGGAGAGGGGAGGGGGGAGGAGGGGAAACTTAGCTTCAGGAAGCAGCAGTCCTGGGGAGCTGGGTGGGGTGGGGGAGGAGTTGGGGGGCTGAGCTCCCCTCACTACTCCATGCTAGGTCTCTGGGGGACAGACCAACGGATAGAGGTGACCGCTGCAGTGATTCTTAAACCTGGCCACTCATCTAGTCAACTGGGGGTGTCCTGGACCTCCTGCGGGCGGGCAGACTGATGAGACAGTGGGGGACTATTCGGTATTTGGACACCTGCTAGGAGGCCAGCCTGGCCACTGCTGCAGGCTCCTCTGAGTCCTCTGCATTCCCATCCTCCCACCTTCTCAGGGGGCATCCTCCCACCCTGGCCCTCCCAAGCCCGCTTGCCCTGTTGTGGTGTTGTAGAATCTAGGAGGCTTGGAAGGAGTTTTGCTCTGGTTTGGCTTAGCAGACAGGTTCACTGTGTAACTAAAAGGAGGGAGAGACTTTTGGGGCACCTCAAGGTCCTGGAGAAGACCTTGAGGGAGTTCTGGCGGGGCCCCTGGAAATAGCTGACAGGGCCCTGGGCAAGGTGTGACTTTGCGGAGGGAGTGAGCCTGGGGAGGCTCAAGTCTAAGACTTTGTGGGTTTCTACGTCTTCCCCATCTGGACCTCAGTTTGCCCACCTCTAAAACTTCACTTGCTGAATCTGTAGTGAACGTCTCATCCACGCCCTGCACTGCCAGAACGCTTGTGCTTCTCCATCAGGCTGTGCAGGCCGGGGTGGGGGGGTGTTAGAATTCTGGCTCCTGGGCCCCACCCCAGGAATTCAGCTTTAACTGGAGATGGGACTTGGGATCCCCACGTGATACCAGTGTGCAGCCCAGCTGGAGAACCACTCCATAAGCAACTTTGGAAAGTAGGAAATGGAACAGACAAAGGCCTCGTCATGGTGGAATTCCATCTTTGAGGGGACGGCGGGCAGTGAATGGGTAAAGCACACAAATGGGTGATGCGTGTGGGGAAGAGCTGTCCACTGCAGAATGGAGCAGGGCAGGGACTAGAGACAGGGGTGCCAGTTTAGCCAGGATGGTTGGGGTGGCCTTGATGAAGAGGGGCCACTTGTGTATCATGCTAACTAGAGTGAAGGGGTGACCCTATGGCTGGCTGGAGGAAGAGTGTTCCAGGTGGGGTTGCAGCAAGTGCAAAGGTCCTGGGGTAGGACTGTGCTTGACTGTTGACTTGACCCAGGAGTTCAGGAGGAAGGACCACATCAGCCCTAGGGGCAGGGAGAGGAGGACCAAGGGAAGTCCAGGGTGTAGAGTGTATTGTGGGAGGAGGGTCACCTGGGTCGTGCTGACCTTGGACAATCAGTGGGCTTCCCAGGACCTGTTTCCACACCTGTAAAATAGGCAAGTGGTCCTGAAACCATCCTTGGGGAGCCGAAGAGGTGATGGGGGAGGAGATAGAAGGGCAGCGCCCCTATGAGAGGCTTGTTCTCCCCACTGGCTCCCACCCTGGAGGCCCTCCCCTCCCAGCATCTGCTCTCCCCCACCTTTTTTCTCTTCTCCCAGCCTGAGGATGGTGCTGGAGGCAGCAAGGGGCGGGGCTAACTAGAGGCCAGCCTTGAGGGCTGGTAGCCCGCAGTGGTACCCCCTACGAAGCCCCGGGCCTGGGGCTGGACGGCCTGGGCGCCCCTGCTCAGCCATTTATTAGCTGGAGGCATGCCCCTGTGCTTCAGTTGTCTCAACCAAAAAAGGGGACCCTGTAGCATCCCCCTCGTAGGGCACTGTGAGGACAGACCGAGGAAGGAATGGAGATGCTCAGGGCTGTGCCAGCATGTGGTCTGGGTGCCCGGCGGTGGGCCGGCCGGAGCTCTGACTCGGTGTGGTGTTAGCTCACATCCCAGCTGGGCCACTCGGCCTCTGGAGCGCTATCATCTCATCTGTAAGATGGGCAGAACCACAGGTACCATTGGTGTGTGGGTGTGGAATAATATAGTGGGGAGCTGGTGGGTGCACAGTAGGGGCCACTCATGTTTGTCCTCATCTGCTGTCCTCATTTGCTGGCAGAGCACCCGGGGGCACCCGGCAGGGGTGTGGTGCGAGCAGCGCTGGGTGGCGATGCAGAGGGGCTGCTGCTGGCTTTTGGCAGAGCCAGTCAGTGCACCTGCATTCCCCCGCAGGATGACCCGGGGCGCTTCCCACCGGGGCGCTTCCCACCTCACACTGACTTGTGGGCCTGGTGACCTGTGGCTACCCTCCTGTAGGTTGGGGACCTGCCTCCTGGGCATGGCTCTCCGCCCTCTGGCTGCGTGACCTTGGTTGGGTCAGCTGCGCTCTCTGTGCGGTGGGGTATTGGAGCAGGTGGGCTCTGACCCCTCGCCTAGCCCCCTAGCCTTTCCTGCAGGGGGCTGTGCTGAGCGCACCAGTGTTGGGCGGACACAGCTTTGCCTTGGCCCCCAGTCGACGTCCTGGTTGTCTCTCTGCGGCTTGCACGCACTCGCACTCCGGCCTGCCTGGCCCTGCTTGCCCTGACTATGTTCGGTGCTTTCCAGGACCTCCCTCCAGCCTCTGCCGGGCCCTGCCCTCCTCCTGGAGTGCCCCTCTTGATGCCTGCTGGGCACTCGGAAGCCTCCAAGTCCTGGTTCAAAACCCCTTTCCTGACGCTCCTGGGGCCTGACGTCTTCCTGGTGACACTGTGGGTCTCCGCGAAAGCCATGGGCACTCAAAGGCAGAATGGGACTGGACTGTTGTTGGTCACCCCTCTCCCCCCAGCGTCTGACCCAGAGATAGACAGACAGACAGACAGATGAATCAGGAACCAGGTGTGGAACCGAGTGAGGGGGCAGTGCCTGTGGCAGGGGTGGGGCCACACGCCCTGCAGGGTTAAGCTCCTCATTCCTCCCCTTGCCCAGCCCTGAATGAGCTGTCTCCTTTTCAGTTTCCTCCCAAATGATTAAACTAGCACTTTATGACCCAGACACTTGGAAATGAAAAGAAGGCAAATTCGGCTTTATGTTCCAATTGACCTTTACGCTGGCCACTTGCTTTGGGGCCAGGGCCGGTGAGGAGAGGAGATGCAGGCTCAGACCTCTCTTCCCAGTTCTGGGGCCTCCATGATTGCAGTGGGTGGGGGCAGGGGGTCAGGGTCACCTTAGTCTGATGCCTCCTGCCCCAGCTCCCTGCCTCGTCCCCTCTGACTCTGTGGCTTTCTCTTTCTTTCTCTTGTCTTCTGCCATTTCTTTTTTTTTTTTTAAGATTTATTTATTTATGCATACAAGCACTGGGGTACAGGCCAGAGGTGTGGGGGGGGGGTGAGAGGATTCACCACAGAGAGCGGG
>JAGFMF010011803.1:15798927-15830588 GCA_019455555.1 Galemys pyrenaicus
CCTCCCTGGCCGGCAGCAGGGATGGAACTCGTGCTGCAGTGGCTGCGGTTTGCTTCATAGTGCGTTGCTTAACCCACTGCGCCACCAGGGAGGCCCTCTCCTGCCATTTCTTTTTTTCTCCTCTGTCTCTTCTTTCTCTGGGCCTCATTCTGGGGCCCTGTGATTAAGGACAAGAGCTGGACAAGCCCACCTGGTCCTGACTGGACATGACCCAGCCCCATGCCTGCTCTGGCCACCCACCTCACACCTTGGTGATGGCCGAGTGCTTCCTGGGGGACACCCACCCCACCCAGTCTCCTCTCCTGAGACCGCCTCTCCCTTGACGCAAGGTACCCCCTACAAAGCCCCAGAAATGATCCCTTAAAGGTGTAGCCTGGCTGTGGGCAAGTGTCGATGCAGCTCTGGGCTCTGCTTTGCCCACCTGTGGGTGACGGGGGCTGATGGCACACCACCCAGGGCTGTGGGGAGACCTGCCGCTCCTAGGGGTGTGAACTTGCTTCAGAAAGGCAAACCCCTTCCCTTGTGGCTTAGGGGTTAAGTCTGAGCACTGTCATACCACCACTAGCCAGGGAGGGGACCCACATGGCGTAGCAGACCGCTCCTGTGTCTGCTGCTCCCCTCAGCAGTGTGTTTCAGTGGATCTGCCTGTTCTGTTCCCCACTCTGTCTCTGGTGAATCTTCTCACCTCCCACACCTCTGGCCTGTACCCCAGTTCTTGTGTGCATAAATAAATAAAAATAAATCTTTTTTTAAAAAAGGGCAAAATCCTGGCTCTGCTGCCGACTGGTTCTGTGAACTTGGGCTGGTCGTGTAACCTCTTTGAGCCCAGCTTCCGGCTCTGGAAGGGCGGTTGTGCATATAAAACGGACAATGTAAAGTGACGAGCCTGGGGCCTAGCACATACTAGGTGTGCAGGTAACAGGTCTGTGGATTCTTCCTTCCCTCCTTTCTGGTCTCTCCTTGGACCCAAGTCCTTTGGTCCCCTTTGTTTCTTCCTGTCGGTCGGCTGAGAGGTGGCCAAGGGGCCCTAGTTCTGCTCAGTCCAGGCCTGGCCCGGTACAGGTGCTGTGAGGGCGGAACCAGGCCTCCAGGGGCCGCTCTGCTGCCTGCTATAGCCTTCCCCAAGGGCTGAGGGGCTCTCCTGGAGGGGGGGAGCCCGCTGACCATCACCTGCCCTCGGCAAGGTCCTCCAGCGTCGCCCGTCACGGATGTGGGTGGAGAGTCAGCTTTTACTCCTTCTCCCCCCGCTGGGGCTGTGGGTTCGGGTAGAGGATGGCGGCATTAACCTTACGGCTGGCGGGTGGGGGAGGCGGCTGTGTTCAGTGTACCTTCCCCTCTCCCGACCAGAGTTCAGTGCCACCTCCTTCCAAGCTCGGGTTCTGGAAGATGTCAAGGAATCCAGTGTGACCCAGAACAGTCCAAAGAGGGCAATGCTAGGCATGAATTCTAGGGGGGACACCCCCAGGGGAGGTGTTTGAGGGTTCAGACTAGCACAGGATTATGAGGGGTGTGGTTTCCAGAGTTAACTCTGTTCTGAGGGGAAACTTCAGAGGAAAGTGGGGTACAGTGGGAAGTGGGGTACACACAGCGTTCGCAGAGGAGCCTTTTATTTCATTGGAGATGAAAAGCATCTTCAACATGGGTCTGTTGGGAAAGGGTTCGTTCTCTTCCATGGCACCCTATTTACTGACAAACTGTTGCAAACATATGGGAAATTATAGAGACTAATATAATCAATGTGCCCACCACCTGGCTTTGTCCGATATTGATATTTTGCCCTAATAGCATCAAAATTTGTTTTGCTCTTATGAAGGAAAGCATTGCAAATATAGCAGAGGCCCCAGTAGGTGCCTCCTTATCCAATTCTCTTCGCTTCCTCCTTAGAGCAACCACAGCCCTCTCCCATGTGAGTTGTTTTTAATTCTATTTATTCCTATGCACTTAAAAATATACATCTCCATAAATAACAGAGTTTTGTTTTGCTTGTTTTCAGTGTGAGAAAGCAGGATCCTCTTGTGCACCCTGCTGCTCGCTGCTCTTGCTGGGTGGCACGGGCTGCACACCGAGCCTTATCCTTTTCTTTGCTGCGTAGCTTTCCACTGTGATAGCACCTGTGTTCTGAGTTCATCCTCCTGTGGGCAGTCAGGCCAGTTCCCTGATGAGCTCTCTGGTTTTACCAGCGATGCTGTGTGATCACTCTTGTTAGTGCCTCTTTGTCCGGTGGGAGAGTCTCACAGGCTACGTCCAGAGTGGAGCTGCAGACACATGGGGGGATAAGTCTCCTGAACTTCCCCGCCCTGTGCAGGGGCGCTGGCTTCTAAACCTGCCTCCCTGGGAGTCCCCCCGGCTGGTTAAAACAGGCCACCCCATGCCTGGGCCTCAGGCAGCCCTGCTAGGCTAGACCCTCAGCGCCTGGCGTCCTGTTTACCGGGCTCCCAGGGGCTCTGTGGACCTACGCTTGCAGCTGCCTCTTGCAGCTCTGGCACTTCACTTGCTGAGTGACTTTAGGTGAGTTGCTGTGCCACTCTGAACCTGGGGCCCCCGTCTAGAAAACGGGAATGGCAGTAATGTTGGGGCTGCCCTTGCCTCCAGGGGGTGCAGCACGGTGCTTTTGAGGCCTGGTGCGTCAGGTTCTGGGTTCTGTCTTGCTATCCCAGGGGAGGGTCGTGCCTCCTCTTCTCCTGTGAAGCCGGCCTGGGAGTCATTGTTCTGACCAGCCAGCGTCACAGGGCTCTGCTTTGTACAGACGCTGCGCTTTCGAGAGGGCGTGGGCCAAGGTCCCTGCACCCCGAGTCCACCAGGCTGTGATTTCATGACAGTGAGTGCCCTGAGAGCGCATAGGAGAGGCCCCTTCGCCAGCCTGGGGGGTCAGGGAAAGCTTCTTGTCAGACAGCTGGCCTGGGCGGTAGGGCCAGGGTGCAGTGAGTCAGGCTGTGGCTGCACTTGCTGCGGGGGTGTGGCTTCTGGGTAGAGGGACTGAGTCAAAGGCCTGGTAGTGAGAGAGCCCCTGGGGTGCGGAGTGGGGCACTGCTGTCCGGCTGTCTCCCTGAGGTGGTGGCCTCTGCCTGCGAGGCCTCGGGTCACGGCTGGAAGGGGGTTTATGGGAAGCCTGAAGTGTGAGGGAATGTTAAGTGCCTTATAAGTACTTTGATGATTTTAAATTGCTTAAGTGGTTTTCTAAGATGGTCCTAAGTATCCCGGTGACAGAGACACAAAATCAATTAGGAAAGTACAACAAACCCAACAAGGGGAAAGTGGCCCCCGCCTGCCCTCCCTCCCCCATGCTCCGGCCTGGCTGGGCGGCCGGGCGGGGTCTCCCCCATCAGCTCTGCTGGGCCCTCCCGGGCCTGAGTCCTGACTTCTCTCTCAAGCATTTCAGGGAAAAAGGGTGTGTGTGTGGGGGGGGGTGGGGGGCAGGGGGCGGGGACACCTGAGATGCTTCTCTCACTGGTCAAAAAGATGACCTTTGTACCCAGTGGCCCCGGGGCCCAGGCATGCGCTCCTGTCTTCCTGTCTGTCACAGGATCATCCTTTGGTGCACACTGCACCCCATGGGCATTCACGGTGCCAAGGGCCACCCAGCCCCGCCTCACGCTGGGGGCAACCACTGCCCCCAGGCCCTTCCTGTGCTGCCCTCTCTGTCCTCCCCATTGTTTTCGTGGGACCGCAGCCCCCCGCTGGTGACCGCAGAGGTTGGTGACTGCCTCTGCAGGGCATGAGGGCTCGTTCTTTGCGTGGCCACGCCGCTCTCCCTGCTGGCGTCTTGACGGCCGCTCCGGCACTTTCCAATCCTGTGCTTTTGCAAAAAGAGCTGAGATGGAAGCTGTGTGCGCTGGCCCTTCCTGCGTCTCTGTAGGACACATTCCTGCTAACAAGGGGGTGAGTGTATCATTTCCTGCCAGCGAGGGGTGAGGGCTGGGCTCTGGGGGTGCCCTGGGCTGGGCCGCCAATTCTGCTGCCAGCTGGGTGGGGTCCTGGAGGAGGTGTCGTGGCTGATGCTGACTTGGCTTCCGTGCAGCCTCGTGTAGTGGAGCCTGGGGAGCAGGGTCTGGCCGGCCCCAGGACTTCATCCCTCAGCTTGGAAGCTGCCAAAGAGGAGCTAGTGGGCACCGCTTCCTGGTGAGCCTGTGGAGGGGCAGGGTGGGGGCAGGAGCAGCCCCAGGGCTCTGGACAGGTGCCCTGGAGCAGGAGACCTCCCTGTATCCAGGAGGCCTTGGGGAGCCGGGCCTGTAGCCCGTCCATGCCCTGGAAGTTGCTGAGAGCTTATGGGGAGGTGACCGGCTCAGCTCTGCCTGCCCTCCCCTGCCCTGTCACTCTTGTGGGACCCAGCCCTGCAGAACCACTTCCCTGCCACACTCTGCTGTCATGTGGACCCTGTGGCACCTTGCGTGTCTTTTTCACTAATTAGGCTCTGGAGGTGGCAACTCTGGGTCCTGCATCAGCTTGGGGGTGGATTTGGCTGGGCCTTTGCTTCCTTCTGCTCCTCAAGGAGTACCTTGTCCCGGGCCTGCCTGTGGTGCTCGTTTCTCCCTCCAGGCCTTTGCTCAAGCAGCTCTCTGTCTGAGTATGCCCTCCCTTCTTTTCTAACCAGTCTTGGGACCTTGGCAAATCATTTTGATGGTCTGCCTTTCAGTTTTCCGTCTGCAAAATGCATCTAGACCTAATTTTACTGGCTACTGTTTGAGGGTATTGAAGAGGGGTTTTCCCGCTTCTTCCTTGGAGGAGGGTGTATGTCAAAATTCTTGTTTTCCATGTTAACAATGGTTTGAAGTATAAAGGATTCCACAGCCTCACTTCTCCTGCCCCTAGGTACACAGTGAGATGGGAGATAGAAAACCTTTATCACCTGAGCGTATTGTACATATTTGTTGTATTCATTTTGCATGATTTGTCAAATAGCCTTGGAGAGCTATGACTCCCCTTATTGAAACCTTCCTTACTCATCCTCCCCATTCTTCCATTTCAAACCTCCTCCTCCCCTGCCCATATCAGTGGCCTTCCCTGCCTGTATCATTCCCCACCTGCCCTGGACTCCCTTAGACAGTGCTGACCACTGAGTTTTCACCTTGTCTAGTCTCCTCATTGCGGGGCCTGGGGGGAAGAGAGGGAGAGAGAGATCAGGGACTATTTATTTTGTAGGTCCCTACAGGGTCTAGTGAGATGAATTAAAAATTTTTAAACAGAGGTGTCAATGTGGAACAAAAAATTTCTGTCCCTCCAAGAAATCAGGCACAGAGCTTCCTGGAAGTTAGGTGGCAGCCTCCGAGTCAACAAGGAACATTTCCCTACTTCACGAGAGGTCAAATGAGTGGATCTTGTTCTAGCTTGTACCGTTGTATTCATTTGGCAGTGTTTATTGAGGCTTCAAGTTTGGTATTGGACAAGGAAGCGAGATTCCTTTTAGCTTTTGTTTGTTTTCCGGTTCAATTAAAAAACCCCTCTTCCGTGTCCAGCCTGCGGTCTAGCACTCGAGCAAGTGTTCTCGGGACCCAGCTCCCTGCTGTCAGTGGCTACTGAGCATTTCTTAGACTCGACGATGGGGCCCTGGGGGCTGGTGGAGACCAGGAAGGGGAACTTGGTATTAATTACAATGCTCACAATTGGCAATCTTTCACAGTTGCTTCTGGGTCATTCCACATAACTGTACTGCCAAGTGATTAGGACAGATACCCTATTTTACGGATGAGGAAACTGAGGTCAGAGAAGTTATGGTGTGAGAGGCCACCTACCTAGTTAGGTCAAAGCCGGGCTCAGAACCGGGATCCCGGGACCCCAGATGCCCAGCTCGGTGTTGAGTCCCCTGCACTTGGGCGTCACGGGCAGGTCCTCTTCGTCTAGTGAGTCCGTGCAGGAGCCTGGGTGGTGTTGAAGGTGGACGGCACCCACGAGGCACAGACAGTCTGCTCGAGTCCCTCTGTGCGAATGTGTGATGTCCCCTGACTTCTTCCTGATGGTGCCATTAGAAGGTCAACGTGTTGACTGCAGACTTGGAGGAAAACAGAAGGGCATAAAGAGGCAAAAGGAAAGTGCCTATTCATCCATTATCTGGAGTGAGGACCTTGATGCATTTGTGGATTTCCTCCTGGCCCTTCTCCTGTGTCATTTATGGAGTTGAGATCATAACATCTATGTGGTTCTGTGGGCAGCTTTTGTCTACCAGACTACAGTTGGGAGCTTTTTCCAATATCCTTAAATAGTCTTTGAAACATGGTGCTTAATGGCTACGTAATCACCCTTCGGGGGCCCTCTCGTCTTTTACGTGCCATGTCTCACTGGTGGCTAGTGGGGAGTGAGGTTTCCGGGCTGCTTCCTCAGCTGTGTATGTGCACTTCCAGTGGGCTCTGTCTCCAGGAGGAGATGTGACAGTGACGTGCCGCTGCTGGGTGGTGGAAGCGAGAGGTGGGAGGGCCTTACCTAATTGGAGTGGTTATCCTGGGAGAGACAGGTGCTCAGGTGAGCTCCCCAGGAGTGGGCGTGGGAAGGTGGACACAGCAGGTGGAGCGTGGGAGGCAGAGCCAGGTGTCCTTGGTGATGCTTTGGGTGTGGGATGTGGGCCTGGAGAGATGTGTTCAGCTGAACTGCAGACATGGGGCTGGGGGTTGTGGTTTCACTTGATTTCTACTCAGGGCGAAAGCCCCCAAGTCGCCCAAATGAAGCTCAGGGACTTCAGTCCAGTGTGACACCTGCGGGCGGGAGTGGGCAGCAGACCAAACTGGCAGGGAGGGGAGATGACCTCACCATACTGTTTGTTTTGGCAGGTGGGATGCGTGGCAGGAAGGGCCTGGGAGAAGGAGGTAGAAGCCCCTGGGGCTCTCTGAGTGCCGTTGCCTTGGCAGCCATCCCGCCCACCTCCCTGCCAGCCCCCCTCTCTGGCCCCTGCCACTCACGTGCAACTCCCCTGGCCACTCTTTAAACTCTGCAATGGCCAGTGTTCTGACCTCTACTTCTGAGGTGCCCCTAGCCTCTGACGAAAGCTCCTTTATATTCTGTCCTTTATATTAAAAGAAAATTAAGTGTAACTTATGTAATATCTTGATGAACAAGATAGAGGACATTTTTAGTGCCTCGAATGTTCCCTTGAGTTCCTCTTAATGTTCCCCTCTCCCCCAGGCTAATCAGTAGCTTAGCTTCTAATAGCATTGATCAGTTTCGTATAAACAATCACACAGTAAGTCTTTCGTCTCTGGTTTCTTTGACTCATTTTGGTGAGATTCTCCCTGTGCCTGGGTACATCGTCCCTCATCACTTAAGACCAGAATCCATTCTGAAAAATGAGTCACTAGCGGATTTTGTCATTGTGCAAACATCACAGAGGATGAATACACAAACTAGATGGTACAGCCCACTACACGCCTAGGCTATATTTAGGGGTCCAAAACGTTATGCAGCACGTGACAGTATTGGTAATTTGCTCTTTTTCATTGCTCTGTGCTATTCCATTGTGTGATTGTATAGCTCATTCATTGATTTACCCATTCTGTTGGTGCTGAACGTTTGGGCTGAATCCAGTGTTTGGTTATATGAATAAGCGCCTCTGAATATTTGTGCACATGTCTTTTAGTGGACATAAGCACTCATTTCACATATTTCCATGCAGATTGCCAGCTCACAGGCTGCCTGAATGCTTAGCTGTAGGCGGTACTGCCAAACATCTCCCTAGGGGGATTATACCTTTTTGTCACCTTTCTTTTGGCTTTGCAAATTCCACCTGTGTTTTGAGGCCCATTTCCAGTGCTACCTCTCCCGTCATCCTGATGGATAACAACACTGGTCACTCGAGCGTTGGCTCTACAAGGCAGGTTGTATTTATCTTCTTCACTTCTTATCTCCAGGCCTGGAACATAGTAGCTGCTTGATAAACAAGTGGTTGAATTTATGTGCCTGCACTGGGTGAGGAGTTTCTCATCTAATATAAGTCTTATCTAATGCAAGTCACTGGTAGGATGTCGGTACCACTGGCTCCATCCTTTAGCAAACCGAGGCTTGTCCAGAAAGCAGCAGAGCCCTCAGCTCTGCCTGTCCCCGAAGCCTGTGCTCATTCCACAGTCCAAGGCGGCATGTGTTTGGAATTGCTTGCTCTTTTTCAGTTCGCCCACTTTGATTTCACTTGGCCTCATATTCTAGTCCGGGGGTTGTTGAATTAAGTCTTATGGGTGACCTAGTTAGCTTGTGACCCAGCCAGCTCCTGAAGGAACTGTCAGCTCTTCATCCCGAGCCTGTATGCCAGAATCAGGGATTTCCAGGTTGGGGCAATGGCGGGGAGGCCGCAGAAACCCACTTGTCTGTAATTAAAGGCCTCTCTGGCATGGCCAATACTTGTACTTCATTTTTACCTTTCCAAAGCCCCTTTTCCATTGTGACAGTCCCTGGAGGTCACAGCCTGGCTTTTGGTATTTGCATTTTCCAAGTGCACAGAATGGAGCCCAGGGAGGTGGTGTTATATATGCAGAGTTCATCATGGATCCTGGAGAAGAGCTGGGGTGAGAGCCTTGAACTTCTGCCTCCCAGCCACATGCTGGAAAATGTTTTAGGGAGAGCTGGGAGCTGGCAGAGGGTTGGAGCCCGTTTCTAAACCCAGAAAGGCTTGTCCCAAGTCCCTTTGGGAAGCTAGAAAAGCTCTTTCAGGTCATCGATTTACTAAGTGGTCTTTTAGAGCCCTGGAAGGTTTGTCGGGTGTCTCAGGGGCAACATCTGGGTTGAAGTTCACCCAGACCCCTGGAGGAGCTCTGGCTGGAAGCCCGCTGTCCACGGTGCTGAAATAGGACTTCACTGATGGAAGGCCTGGAGGGGCAGCAGTGTTGACCTTGGGGGCACTTTGGGCTTCCCAGGAGGTGCTATCCTGCCAGTTTTGGTGGGAGCTGGGCATGTGGTCGGGCAGACGGTGCGGGTGCTTTGATATTTTAATTGAAGCCTGGAGACATGGTTGCTCTCTCTGCTGCGCTAACAATGTACGGAATAAATAATTCAGCGGTGGCTGTGTTGTGCCTGCTGTCCTCACCCATGGGGGTGGCCACACATGTGCTCATACATGCAGACTGCCTGGTGGGCCAGGAGCTGCTATTATGGGCTGGTACCTTTATGGCAGCACATAGTCATTTTAACAGGACCTTGGTTACCTCTGAACCTGGTAGTTGGTTTCCTTTTAGGCAACCACCAAGGAGAGGCTAGAGGAATGTGGGGCCAGCTGCTCCTGTGTGCTGCAATTAAGTGGCACTTAAAGGTCTGTTTGTCCTCAGACCAGCCTGAAATGCCAGCAACCTGGAGAAAAGGCCCCTCTTAATGGGCACTCTCCCTGGGTTGTGTTTGAACTGGTTCCATTTGATTCAGCAAATATTTATGGAGCTCCAAGTTTGTGCAAGATAGCCGAGCAGGTGGTGGGGATGGGAGAGATTGCCAGAATGAATAAATATGGGTCCTTCCTGGATGGGGAGGTGTGACACGCTTGTGATTTGTCACAGCTCAAGTTGGGGTGTGGGAGGACTGTGGGGAGGTGCAGGTGAGGGTCTGTGGGGACTTAGAGGAGGGAGAGATCTGTTCTGACAGGGAATGCATGGGTGGCTGCCTGGAGGAGGTGGTCAGTGCCCTTAAGTGTTGTAAGCAGGTGCAGGTGAGGCTTAAACTTCAGGTATGTCTAGTACAGATCCACAGGACTTGTACCATGGTGGAGGGGCAGGTGGTAGATAAGTGGAGAGGGGCCTGGGGTATGTTTGAGGGCCGCAGCCAAGAGAGTGGACTTGTTCCTGCAGGACAGTGCTGTGGCTGGATTTGGAGCCTAGAAATGCTCCTTTGTGTGCGGGTGGAGGACTAGTTGTTGGCTGAGGCCTGAGACTGAGAGAGTGATTAGGAGAATGATAGAACAGTTCAGATTGCAGTTGGTGGTCTTAAGAAATGTGTCACTCATTCGTTCACCTCAAGTAGTAAGTGAATCAGGTGTTGGTCTGGGTTAGGAATATAGAGACACATAGAATACTTGCCCACATGAACCTGACTTCTAGAAGTGAAGAAATACAGTGAACAAGATAAGCAATCATTCAAGTGGTAATAGGTGCTGTAGAGGAAAATTGCCTAGGGTCAGGGGTTTGAGAGTGATGGAGGAGGGGAAGGGCTCTTTTCAACAAAGTGATCTGGGAAGGGACCTCTGAATACAGACCTAGGCAGGTAAGGAAGGGAGCAGGTGACCGTTCCTCCAGGTGCCATGGGCAGCTTTTGCAAGGTTTTCAGCGGAGAGTTCAGGGGTCAGATTTACAGTGTTGAAGGTGCTTTCTGGCAGTACCCGGTCGGCTGGATTTGTAGCTTTGTCAGAGGCTCCAGTGGGCAAGGGCTATTTGTCCGCCCTCCTTCCTCCTCTCCCCTCCGACCCTCTCCCCTCTCCCTCACCTTTCTCTTCCCCTCCCCTCCATTTGCCCTCCTCTCCTGCCCCCTCCTTTTCAAGCATGGGCAGGTTCTCTATGATCTGGACAGACCAGTAAAAGAGGAGTCCTGGGTCCCTCGGTGGCTCTTTCAGGCTTTTATTGATCTTTCTGCATTATTTGTAGTGAGGTAACGAGGTACATGGCAGGCGGGGAGCCGGGAGGGGGGTGGTGGTGGTGGGGAGCAGGGGGATGGCAGGCTTCCTAGCCCCTGGCAAATCTTCACTCTGGGCTGCTTCTTCCGCCACTACTGCCAGTGCTTCCGCCACTACTTCTGAGCTTCTCTTCTGCAGTCTCTGCTGCGCCTCTTACTGCTGGTGTCCCCATGACGCTGCCCTTATATGCCCAGTCTCTCAGCCCAGGCGCACCCACTATAGGTGCCCGCCATCGGGCATGCACGCAGGACCGCAGGTGTCCTTCATTGACGTTAATGGCGGGAGGACGGAAAAGCCTGATCACTTTCATTTACCCTACACCTCCCCTCCTTTCCTTTCCTTCTCCCCTTCTTCCCTCCATTTCTCCTGGGGGTAATCAATCCCCAGCCCAAGTCCACAGAGAGCCTCACCCAAGAGACTTCTGGGGGATCTGGCCGGTCTGCAGAGCCCTGTCTTACTTTTCCCCTTTCCCTGTACCCCTTGTCTCCAAACCCTGGCCCCCCAGGCCTGGCCCCCTCAGCTACAGCTAGGTGGGTCTAGCTTGGGTGCTCTCTGAGCCTCAGTTTTCCTCACCTGTGAGGTGAGCATCGTCAGAAGTGTCTTTCTCATCGGGCTGATGTGGAGTCTAAAGGAGAGACTGTGTGAAAACTGGGAGGTGATGGGTACAGTCATGCCTGGCTTAGCCACGGGGGTACTTTGAGACGTGCATCATAGGCGATGGTGTTATCACGTAAATGTCACAGTATAATCACACAGCCCAGCAGGTGCGGCCCGCACACCTATGCTGTACGGCGTCGTCTCTGGGGGCTGCTGTCACGTGTATTGTCTGTTGACGGAAGCGTCAAGAGATGCGTGACTTGACTGTGTAGACAATGTTGAAAGCCACGGGGGAGATCGAAGGGAGTGGCTGAGGCAGGACCCAGAGTTGTTACTTTGGAACCTGCGATTCCAGAAGGTAGCCCTGGCTGAAACATAAAGGAATTTCAAGGAGGAGAAATTCCAGGAGGCAGACGCCCAGCAATCTGCTAGTCAGCTGAGGCTGCGCGCTGGGCTGCAGGCATGGAGCCTGTCCTCATGAGAGGCCTTCCTCAGCTTCCCCTAGGCCCTGGGCTCCCCAGGCCCTTCCCACTAAGAGCTCAGGCCAGCATGGTGTTTCTAGCTGGGGCCCTTTGGGGAGGGGTTCTCATGCTCCCCTTCTCCAGCATGCTCTTCCCCAAGAGAAACTGTGATGTCCCACCCCCATCAGGTAAGGTCCCCTCTGCGGGTTTTGGGGGGGCAGTTGAGTTAATGACCCTTCATATTTCTGTTAGAGAGCTGACAGTGAGACCCAAGCTGGGAGTGCGCTAATTGAGGGGCTCCTTCTGGAGAAACCCCTCTGATTGGCCTCCGGGAATCGTGGATCTGCTTATAGAGCTGTAAGCTGCAGACACTGCCTCCCTGGGGTGGGGGAGAGGACGGAAAGAAAGGGCCTGTTTAATTTAATTCTGTGTTTTATCGCTCGTTGGATAAATAACCTTCATTAAGATGGAAGGTGGGGGGATGGACAGGGAGAAGTTTGATTAATTTCGAGCTGGTTTCTCATTTGTTAATTTTCTCCCAGTTCAGCAGGATTATTAAAACAAATTGCACACAAGGCTCTCTTCTCCCAGGGCTGCAGCGGGGTTCAGCGGCACTGGAATGACTTGGTACCCCCACTGCCCAGTAAAGTTATTTACTTACAACTTGGGGTGAGGGAAGAGGCCTCCCCACCCACCTCAGGGTCTTCAGGCTGGACTGCGTGGTCTTATGGGGGTCCTGGCCTCCTTGTCGCCCCCTGGAAGATCTGAACAGTCAGGAAATGGAGTGGGCCAAGAGGGTGTGCTGGCTAGGAGGTCTTTCCTGCAGTAGTGCCTGGGGTAAGGGGGAGACTGCCAACCGCGGCCCCCAATCGTGGAATCCTGGAATCCAAGGGAACAGGACAGGTGGGTGTAGCAGAGGGCATGCGCTTTGTGGCTGCTCCAAGGTGGCCCCCAGTCTCTCAGTCCACCTCCGCCCCCATGGCCACCTAGCTGCTGCCCGTTCTGATCCTTTCCCAGCCCATCAGTTCTTGCCCCCCTAAGCTCTGCCCCTGCCTGACCGGCTCTCCTGCAAGCTGCATTCAGCCCTGCACAAAAAGTGTCCCCTGCTGGGCATTAATGGGGGCTAGCAGGTCAACACTTTGCTGCTCATGGTGGGCAGTTAAGAGATCCAGCTGTTTGATGGGCAGCTGGGCAGGGCAGTGAGATTCAGGGGATGATGAGGATTCTTTTGTGTTTCCTAGAGTGTGCTGTGAATGCTGCCTTTGCTGGTCTGGACTGTGCCAGTGTGCGCACATGTGTGTGCACGCGTGCACGGTGTGCATATAGTCAGGTGCATTGTCACTGGGAGCCTCTGTGAGGGTACGTGTGCATGCGAGCCCAGGAATGTCAGTGTGGGGCCTGGGGGAGTCCCCCCTGGAACGCCTGTGCGGGCTTGCATTCCTGAATGTGGGTGTCTCAGGTGTACCTGGACACGGCCACATGCCAGATACCTGGGTGGATGTGAGCGGGCGTGGGCGAACACCACAGGTGGGCCCTTTGGGGCTCCCTGGGGTGCATGCTGGCCTGCAGATCTTTCTGTTTGTGTGGACTGGCTGACCCCGCGGGGTCTGGTGGGTTTCCTCCTCCCTGGCTCCTGTCCCCACCAGCTGATGCTCTGGAGAGTGAGAGTGGATTGTCTAGTGCTGTCCCTTGGCCTTGGGAGCTGTAGGGTAGATGGTGAAGTGATCAGGCTTTTCCACCCTCCCGCCATTGGTGTGATGATGGACACCTGCGGTCCTGTACGCATGCCTAAGTGGGCACGTGCAGGTGGGCGCACCTGGGCAGAGACACGGGCGTATCAGGGCAGCGTCACGAGGACACCAGCAGAGACAGAAGGAGCAAGGAGAGTAAGCGGAGAGAGAGCAGAGAGGAGAGGTTAGGGAGCCCAGAGGGTGGAGATGCACCGGGTGTTAGGAGGCCTGCCAGCCTCCTGGCTCCTGCCCCCTTGCCTGCCGTGTACCTGGTCGCTTCTGATATAATGAAGCAATAAAACCCTAAAAAAGCCACTGAGGGTTCCAGGACTCCTCCTTGACCCATCTGCTTGGAATCATGGAGAACTTGCTCCGTGCCCTTCCTGGCACCACCGTAGCCCTGGCCATGTCTGTGGGGGATCTGTCTCAGTTTGGCTCCTTGCAGCCTGTGGGGCACAGAGTTCCCCTGGAGAGTGGCCATTCCCTGTGGGCTCCTGACTCTCCACCCTCCTGGCCCCCCATCCTGACGGGCCTTCCTGCTGTGTTCCTCACCTCCAGGCCTGGGCCGGAGGAGGGGATTAGGGGAGCTGCTGGCATGACAGATGGCCCTGCAGCCCGGCCAGGGGAAGGCCAGCATCGTGACCTTTTGAGCCCAACGGGGCCTTGGCTCTGTGGCTCACAGGCTATTGGGGTCGCAAGTCCTTCAGGGGCGTGTAAGGGCGGTGTCACAAGGTCACCAGCAGAAAGAGAAGGAGCAAGGAGAGTAAGCAGAGAGAGACCAGAGAGGAGAGATGTAGAAGCAGAGAAAGCAGAGGTTGGACGTCTCTGAGGCATGCTCAAAGAGAGACAGACAGGTCACGTAAAGCCGGGGTGTGGGACCTGGAGTCGGTGGGGCTGCTTTAGGGGAGCTGCTGAGCGTCTCTCTCTGAGGTGAGGATTGATGGAGACATGAATGGGGTGTGCGCTTGGATCTGTGGGAGAAAGCCCGCCAGGCAGAGGGCACCTCCAGTGCAAAGGCCAGGGGGTCAGACTGTGCTCAGGGCTGTCTAAGGAGGCCATCGTGGCTGGAGGGAGGGGCGTGGGGGGCAGGTTGGTAACAGCTGATATCATGTCAGTGAGACGGCCTTCACAGGGCCTGGGCTTTCTTCAAAGCAGGGAGGGTTTGGGGTAGGGGTGATGTGACCAACTCCCCTTTTAAGTGGTGGTCCTGCCTATGTGTGGACTGCTGTGTCCCCCTCTGTGGTCGTGTGTGGCCTGGATGCCAGGCAAAAGAGAACAGCGTGAGCAGGCCTGCAGGAGGATGTGAATAAAATAGAGCATCATGGTGCCTTGGGGGGTCCTTTTGGCTGAGGGCACAGGCTGCATCTCGGTGACTCCAGAGAATTGGCCTGGAAACACATGAAAGTGCAGGGATGTGGATCTCAGCTCTGAGTTCCAGAATGCCTGGCTGGAGTTAGAACGGGCTGCTGTGTGGTACGCTGCCCATCAGAGGAGGTGGACGAGCAGAGGCCAGAGACGCTTGTCCTGCAGGCTGTAGGGGGCCAGCCCGCTCTCCCACCTAGGAGCCATGGTGTATGGCTACCTCCTCCAGGTGACATGGGCAGGTTTGAGCAGTGAGCCCATTTTTCACCCTAGAGATGGGGATTTGGGACCCTGCAGCAGATGGGGAGTGCTTGGGGGGCTTGGGCTGAGCTTTGGGCTCCTGAATTCACGTGGGAGATGCCTGCCGTCTGCTGGAACCCGGGGAGGCTCCGTTACAGAGATCGTCCTCAGTCTGCTGGGTTAGCTGGGTTACCTGGGGTGGAGCCCCCTGACCCTCTGGCCTTTATGAAGACCACAGGGGCCTGCATGGGTAGCACAGGGTGGAAGGGGCCAAGGGCCATGGGGACCGCCCCTCAGCGAGGTGTCAGCTCACATCACCAGTTGCTGGAAACTGGATACCTCGGGCCTGGGACAGGACAGCATGGGCATTGCTGGCCTGTTCCTTCATTGTCCAGACAAGATTCTGACGTGCTGGGGACAGAGGCTGGCAGCAGGGTGGAAGGATGGCTGCCTCGAGCACCGGGAGGCCTTGTTCCACTCAGCAGCTGAGCAGTGGAGGGTTGGCAGCTTCTCTCCCAGTCCCTGAGCGCTGCCTGCACTTGGGGATAGTTTGTATCTACCCCAAAAGGTGTTGTCAGGAGTGCATTAAGTGATGTCATGGTAGAGGCACCATGGCAGGAGGTCCCGGGCAGCCCTGACCCCTGGCAGTTTTCCTGGGGTGTCCTCAGGGCTCCAGGGGGGAGAAGGAGTATAAGGTAGGCGGGACTGGTCAGGTGCCCCAATAGTGGGTGACCTCCGTGGTGAGCGGGGACTGCTGGGACATGGTACAGAGTGGGTCCCTGAGTCTGGCAGTTGTTCCCCATCACATCCCTATACCTGGCACACTGTGGTGGTGGCATGATGCCGCCTAGCTGAGTTGAACACTTGGAGCTTTCTGCAGGAGGTGGAGAGAAGTAGAAGGGTCTGGGCAGACTCACCCCAAATCATACCTGCCTCCTCTGGGGGAGCCGGGGCCTTCCAGGCTGGAGGCTGCGTTTCTAGGCAGGGGCAGCCGAACAGCTGTAGGGGTCAGAGGTGGCTCAGTCCAACCCTTATTTCTATTGGAGGCTGCACAGTTTGACGGCGCGTGCGGGAGTTCAGACCCTAGGCTGGCCTCTTACCCTGTGTATCTCCAGGCCAGCAGCGTAACTTCTGGGGTCTCAGTTCTGTGACTGGTGATTGGGCTAAATGCTAGCACTCCCTTCTGTCTTACAGGTTTCTGGTGAGGACTAAATAAAACTAATGCGGGCCCTCCCTGGTGGCGCAGTGGGTTAAGCAACGCACTATGAAGCAAACCGCAGCCACTGCAGCACGAGTTCCATCCCTGCCGCCGGCCAGGGAGGGGACCCACATGGCGCAGCAGACCTCTCCTGCCTCGCCTGCTGCTGCCCTCGGCAGTGTGTTTCAGTCAGTCTGTCTGTTCTGCTCCCCACTCTGTGTCTGGTGAATCCTCTCACCTCCTGCGATTCTGGCCTATACCCCAGCTCTTGTATGCATAAATAAATAAATCTTTAAAAAAAAATAAAACTAATGCACGTGTAGTGCTGACATCAGTGCCTGGCACGTAGTCCGTGTGCAGGGAACACGAGCTATTGTTTTACAGTGGCTGTTAGGATTATCAGGGAGAAGCCTGGGACACAGGAGACAAGAGGGTCTGGTTCCAGGTCACATGCTGAGTGACAGACTAGAAGTCAGGTTTGTTCCATTATGGCTCCCGGGGCTGCGCAGGGTGACGGCAACGGAGGTGAGAGGCAGGGGCCTCCTGGGGGCCTTCTCCTGCCCGGGCCTGGCTTGCCTGCCGCTGCACCTTCCTTCCCTGCAGCTGTTGGCTCCCCTGCCCCGCCCAGCCCCGGCCCCCTCTCCCCGGGAGCTCTGATGGGACGTCCCTCCACCGCCCGTCTGACTCTGGCCTGGACTGTGATATAAATTATGGAGTGACAGTGATGTGACTTTTATCGGCTCATGCGTTCAATAATGTTAATACATCCCATTATATCATATCATATTAATACAGAGCCATATATTACACGCGGCACAACACATTAACTTGACTGGGAGAGCACTGGGCAGACACCGTGCTTAATCTTCTCAGCGTGGCTGCATCCCTATCGCTGGCACTCAGTGCGTGAGGACACTGCAGGACCAGGTGATTCTAGACACCCCAGGTGCACCCCATTCAGTGAGTCGTCCTGTTCTGCAGCTTGGGGGTGGGTTGGCAGGTTTTGGACATTCTGCTCATTCATGGAGGTCCCTCCCTCTGCCCTCACCTGCTGAGTCCAGTGAGGTGAGGGGTCACTGACCTCCACTCAACAGTGGGGAATGAGGCTTTGGGAGGCCTCTGTGTGCTCAAAGGGTGTGGTGGAAAAAGCCTGCTTTTTTTTTTTTTTAAGATTTATTTATTTATGCATACAAGCACTGGTGTACAGGCCAGAGGTGTGGGCAGAGAGAGACAGAGTGGGGAGCAGAACAGGCAGACTGACTGAAGTACACTGCTGAGGGGAGCAGCGGGCGAGGCAGGGGAGGTCTGCTGCGCCATGTGGGCCAACTCTGTGCCCGGAGGCAGGGATTGAATTCGTGCTGCCGTGGCTGTGGTTTGCTTCATAGAGCATTGCTTAACCCACTGTGCCACCAGGGAGTCCCCAAGCCTGCCTTCTTGACCCCCATTCTGGCTACTTCCCAGGTGGGAGGATGGTGTGAACGAAGGGCAGGGCGGGAACTAATATGGAGAGTGTACACCAAGAGAGAGCATGTGGGTGCTGGAGTCAGACCCGGGTTCAAATCCTGCTTTCCGGGCCTCCCTGGTGGCGCAGTGGGTTAAGCACCGCACTGTGAAGCAAACTGCAGCCACTGCAGCATGAGTTCGATCCCTGCTGCCGGCCAGGGAGGGGACCCACATGGCGCAGCAGACCTCTCCTGTCTTGCTCGCTGCTCCCCTCAGCAGTATACTTCAGTTGATCTGCCTGTTCTGCTCCCCGCTCTCTGTGGTGAATCCTCTCCCGCCCCACACCTCTGGCCTGTACCCCAGTGCTTGTATGCATAAATAAATAAATCTTTAAAAAAAATCCTGCTTTCCCATTTGCTGTGGCACAAATCCCTTGCTGTGATTTTGTTTTCATGTTCTCTTGGGCTTTAGTTTTCTCTCTGAGAAATGAAGGTAGTGGTGTTCACTTCGTGGGGTTATTGTGGAAAATGAAGTGAGCTAGTCCTTGTGACATGGTCGGCATTGGAGTAGTGGCCCGTTGGACAGTCGCTACGGGCTCCTCTGATGACCGCTGGCACCCCCACCCGGTTCTCAGGGCAGCCTGGTCCGGCCCCCACCGTTAGGTGTTCCCAGCCCTGCTGTGCCACACCCTCAGCTTGGCCGCCTGGGGTACTGCAGCCGCCTTGGGCTGAGCCCTGTGCCCTTGGACGCTTGGGCCTGGCCTGGCAGCATGGTTTAGTGCCCAGCGCTGCCCGGCCCACACTTGGCCCCAGAGGGGACTGGTGTGACTGCCCCCAAGGCTGGGTGACCCAGAGATGCTTCTTGGCTCTTAGCATCTGTGTAATCTGGGCTAAGGTCTCCCACCTCAGGGATGTGGTGAGGAGAGTCTGGGTTAGCTGCCCACATGCCTGGTAGGTGCAGAGAGGTATAACATCAGCCCCGGCACGTCGGATGTCGACATCCAGTCTCCCCTGTGAGCGTCTCAGGAGGCGGCAGAGCCCAGGTCCTTGGCTCCTGGCCCAGCTGACAGATGAGGAGACAGGCTCACAAGGCAGGAGACTTGTCCGTGGTCACACAGCGGGGCTGGGTGTGGCAGCCTACTTCTCACTCCATGAAGCTGGACTTTGAGCCCTTCTTGGAAAGGGGGCACAGGCCTGTGGCCCCCTATGCTCCCCCCATACCAGGGTCCCAGGCCAATGCTCCCCAGGCCTCGGGGCTCCTCCATCACTTGGCCTCCCCCAACATGTATCACTCTTGACAAGGTTATGGAGTCAGCATGTAAAACCTGCAAAAGTGAGTGTAATTTATTGATCTGCATTTGGCTTATGAAATAGGACAAATGCTGATTTGAGGATCTTGTTTGCTCTCGCCCTTGCGCCACCCGCTCCCCAGCCCGCCCTCCTGGGTGCTCTTATCTGCGGTAATTCCTCGGAGCCTGCATCAGAGCTGCCTCCTTTGTCAGCCCAGCCCAGGCGCTCCACTCCATGCCCTCTATTCTTCTCCAGCCTCCCTGCCTTATCTGCCCTCCCCCTTTATTCCTGGGCTCCTAAGAAAACATATAATGTTTAAAAGGGTGAGACAAGGGGCTGAACAAAGCGCTTTCTGGGGAAATATTTGCTCAGAGGCCTGTTGCCTGCATCTGTCTGCTCCTCCCCTGGAAAACATAATTCAGAACAGACCTGGAAATTAATCCAAGTGTCTGCTTCCTTTCCTGATAAGACGTTGGGCAGGTCCCAGGGAGGGGAAGACAAGGTAGGCGTGGGGCAGTCCCCCACCACTGCCTTCTGGGGTGTTGCCATGACTTCTGGAGGTGAGCAGGCCTGCGAAGGTGGAGAACGCCCTAGGGAGGGCGCTGCTGACCCAGAGGGAGGCGACCTCGGCACATCTTCTGGGTGTTGGGCACCTCCATGCATGGCAGAGTGTGGGGCGGGAGGCACAGGGCAGGTTCTCCATGATCCAGGCAGATGGGTCAGGGAGGAGTCCTGGATCCCTGGTGGCTTTTCCAGGCTTTTATTAATCTTCCTGCACCAGAGGCGACCAGGTACACGGCAGGTGTCGGGGTGGTGCTAGGGGGCCAGGAGGCAGGCAGGCCTCCTAGCCCCTGGCGAATCTTCACTCTGAGCTACTTCTGCTGTCTCTCCTGCTTGTGCTACTGCTGCTACTCAGCTTCTGGCATCCCCGTCATGCCACTCTTACATGCCCAGTCTCTTAGTCCAGGTGTGCCCACCTACACGTGCCCACACCCTACTCCAGGTGCCACCACCAGGCACACGTGCAAGACCACATTAGTGTCTGTCATCGACACTAATGGCAGGAGGGCGGAAGAGCCTGATCATTTTCATTTACCTACACGGGGCCACACTGCTGGTTTGCACAGGTGGACTGCGTAGGGGTTAGGACTCGGACGGACTGGCCCTGTGACTTCGCTGTGGCCTCAGGCCCGGAGCCCGTTTCCTTGCGGGTCTCGGTTGCTCACAGCTCTGTGGAACTGGGCCTTGGACTGGTTGCGTGGCAGGAAGGAAGTGCCGTGGAGCTCCTGCCCCAGGTCGAGGGCTGTGCCAGGTGTCCCAGGGCACAGTGGGGAAGCGAAGTAAAAGGCCCTGGATGTGTGGAGCTGACTTTTTTAGGGGGTGGGGGAGGGGAATATGAAGAATAAATGAAACAGGTAAGTATGTTTACAGCATGTCAGAAACTGATCACTGTTATCGGGAAAATCAAAGCAATCTAAGTAGAGAGGAGTGCTGGGGCAGGAACAGGGATTGGCATTAAATAGGGTGCTTGAGGACTGCTTTCCCGAGAAGGTGCCGTTTGAGTAGTCTTGAAGGATGTGAGGGAGAGAGCCCCATATATATTTGGGAGAAGACCATGTAGGCAGAGGGAACAGCCAGTGCAAAGGCCCTGAGGCAGAGTGAGCTTGGTACATTCAAGGAGCAGCAGGGATGCTGGTGTGGCTGGATGCACAGGAGCGAGGTTGAGATGGGAGCGGCTAGAAATCAGGTCAGACGTAATGTGTGAACAGGCTTGGTTGACTTGCCGAGTGTTGTTGATAATTTTGACAGACTATCTTGAGCTGGGTTGTATAGGACATTTTATTAGCACTTAACGAGGGGCTCCCAAAGGAAGGCTACTCTATGAATTTTGCAGGAAAAGGAGAGCTCTGTTATTGCTCCTGTCTCTGCCTACCTTAAACGCCCCAGTCCTCTGGCTACTGGATGATACAAGCTCAAACTATTTCCCCGTTATGATTCCAGGTGGAAAGAATGGGCCTCCTGTGGCTGTGGGCCCTGCTGTGGGCGTGGGAGACTGGGGAGTCCTGGCGAGGAGCCTCGAGCTGGCCTGTGGTGCACCGGTGGCAGCGGCTGGGGCCTCAGGGAAAGAAGTCAGGGGCCACGAGCCCACTGTCTGGCAGCCTGGGGTGGGCTTGGCGATCCTAATTAAAAGCTTGGATCCAAAAGCCTTGATGATGGAATTTCTAATTAAATCAATTTCATCTCGTCTGGGAGACAGAGGTTTGCATATGATAAGCATGAAATTAATAATTATGTTTAGAAATTAGCTGTTGCTCAAAGCAGAGCCATTTACACAGCCCTCTGGGGCCCCTGGCCCCCACCTCTGCCCCTCCTTTGTGTTGGAGACAGATGGGCCTCGTCAGCCCGAAGTGTGGCCGCCGGGAGTGGAGAGTAAGAGGAAATAGGGTCGCTCTCCCAGCTGCCCGAGGACCCTGCCTCTAGGACGTGTGGGTGCCCTGTTCGTCACTAGTGACATGTGTGCACACGTGTGTACTTAGGTCCTGCACGTACACGTCTGCATGTGTCCACTGGGTAAGGGAGGGCAGCCTGGGCTCTGGGTTCAAATTCTGGCTTAACCACTAGCTGTGTGACCTGGGGCAAGTTCCTTAGCCTCTCTGTACCTTGGAGAAAATGGAGGGCATCAGAGGGACTGCTGCAGAAGTCACTGAAAGGTTAAAGGTGTTAAGGCACCCAGAACCTCTGAGGACAGCTCTGGCCCACGGCGTGTGCTTGGTACATGCTGGTTTTCACAATGGCGACGACTGCATGTGTACTTGCGTGTACTTAATTCACTTTAATTTAGCACAAACCAGCCTGTGGTGAGCGTGAACGTGACTCAGGCAGGCTCTTGAGGTGGAGAGAAATAATACATGGAATAGGGCATAGAGCGCAGGGACCTTTGTTCCTTCCTCACTGCGTGGCGCCCCAGAGCCTGAGATGCATCTGGATTGGTGAGTGCAGGTGAGACGCCTGAGATGCACCTGGATCGGTCAGTGCAGGTGAGGCACCTGAGATGCACCTGGATCGGTCAGTGCAGGTGAGGCGCCTGAGATGCACCTGGATCGGTCAGTGCAGGTGAGGCGCCTGAGATGCACCTGGATCGGTCAGTGCAGGTGAGGTACCTGAGATGCACCTGGATCGGTCCGTGCAGGTGAGGTGACATAGTAACCACTGGGGGCTTGAAATGCATAAATCGAAATACGAGCTCGGTTACTTGTTCACGGGGGTGAGCGCTCTGCCCATCTCCTCGGGGGTCCAGGCTGGTCACCAAAGCAGAGGGCGCTGAGTCCCGAGGGTGCCCCAATGGCCATGAGATGCTCTGGTCCCCGGAGTGTCATGTGGCCCCGGCCAATCCCAAGGGACAGGGAGTTGGCTTCTGTCACCTGCCAGGTGCACAGGGAGTTTTTCCTGCTAGAACTTCAGTGCCACAAAGGCAGAGGTTGTCTCTGTGGGTTCATTCCAGTGCTGAAGATTGTGCAAGGCACATAGGCACATAGTAGGTGCTCAGTAAACCATTATTGAGCGAATAAATTGAATGAGTTAGTGGAGTTTCTGAGGCGTGTGGTGGGCGGGGAGGGTGAAGGAGGAGAGGCTGGCATCGGGAGCAGCCGAGGCAAAGGGATTGAATGGGCCTTGTAGGCAAATTTTAGTGTCCTTTGAGATAGCATTTGCAGCATGGAGGCTGATGGGTATTTCTAGATGGCTCAAGGAAATGCTGAGGCCACTGTGTAGAGGAAGGGGCCTGGGTGACAGGTGGGCACAGGTGGCAGGGACTGGGGAGGGCCAGGGCCTCTTGATCTGCAGGCCTGGGGAAGGGGCAGAGTCCTGAGGCTGGGCTCCCCAGGGTGGGCAAGGCAGATGGATTGATTGCCCTGGGGTCAAGGCCCAGGGTCCAGGGCCAGGCTCTGAGTGACCGGATGTTTGGGACTGGAGTCAGCTGCTGGACTTTGTCTAGCACTGAGCTCTGATTAATGAGGACAGCCAGGAGTGGCCACCCAGGCTGTCTGACCTGAATGCCTTGACGGTCTTTGGGGAAGTGGTTTGTGCTCCCCCAAATGGCCCAGCGTGTGTCGAGGAAGAGGAAGGCCCCCAGCATAAGGCCCTGAGATGAGGGGCAGTCGGGCAGTCCTCCTAGCTGAGGCTTAGCCTGGTTTTCCCAAAGACCACCCGGATACCAACCCAGGCCCCCAACGTCCCCAGGCTCTGGACGTCTGCTTCTCTGTTTGTGAACCCCGGTCCATTAGAGGTGGACCTGGTCAGGGCTGAGAATGAGGGGCCCTGGTGCCCTTTTTGTTGACTGGGTCCAACCTTCGCCCCTCTTGTGGCTCTCTGCACCCCCTACCCCGCTGCATCTCAGTCTCTCATGACTCTCTCACCCTCTGCCCTGAACTCCTTGAGCCTGTGTCCCCCTCTTTGCACCTCCTTTTCCTTCTCTTCAGTCTGTCTACACCCCAGAGGGTGCTGCCGGCCTCCCCTCCCCTCTCCTCGGCACCTGGCAATCTGCTCTCCTCACAGCCCCACTCCGAGGTCCCTGGTGAATTCCTCTTTGAAACTTCAGTCTGGAGGCATTTCACATGGAGGAACCCCCTCCTCCAGCCCCGTCACCTCAGGCTACTTCTGTGTCCTCAGTCCCTGGCTGAGGGGGTGCGGATGCTCCATGGGACTGTGCAGGGCCAAGGGGACCTGACTCAGTGAGACACTCGCGCCGACCCCCCAGTTCCCCGGGAGGGAGGAAGGGGCGACTGGCCCTACTTACTCCTTTGGGCACCGTGTCTGCAGCAAAGGCCCTTGGGAGAGGGTGCAGGGCTCAGGTGGGTGAGGGAGTCTGAGCCTTTGGAAGCCCGTGTCTCACATTCCTCCACGCTGCAGCTTTCATGTCCCTAAAAACCTGCTTGCCTTTTATCTGGGGAGAAAACAGTTGATGCTGAGAGCCAGTGATCTGGGCCTCAAGCAACGGGGATCAAAAGGGCGAGGAGCAGAGAGCCAACCCCAGGATCTGCTCGGCCCCATGCAGGGAGGGCTCCCTGCTCCCCAGATGAGAGGGGCTGCAGCCAGGGAGGGGCCTGAGGTCTGCCTGGCTCTGGCCTGCACTGAGCTGGTGGCTGCAGGGTCCCTGCCTCAGTCTGTGGCTGGCAGGCTAGGCTTGTGTGTAGAAGGGAGAGCAGTCAGCTGGGAGAGTGGGCAGGGCCCAGGCCAGGCTGGGGGATGGTGAATCAGGAGGCAGAGCAGCTGGGGCTCTGTCCTCTCAGCTGTCCTCTCCTCCCAGGCTCTGATCCTCAGGCACTTCCATCTGCCTGAGCCTCAGTTACCGCATCTGCAGGATGGCCTCAAGGTGCTGCCCTTGGCTCCCTCTAGTGCGATCTTGTGCTTGCTGAGGGTCTGCAGACCACTGTTGTCTTAATGCTCCCACGTGCTCCCGGTGCAGTCCTCTCTGTTGTTACTGCTGCTCCCTTAGCGAGGAGGAACTGCGGCCCCAAGAGGCTGCTTGCTTGCTTAAGGTCACGTACGAGGCGGGTGGCAAAGCTGGTGGCACACTCCTGGCCAGCCTGGCTGCAGAGTGTGCTGGAAGCTTAGTGCTTTGCCGAGTGTCAGGGAAGAGGAGGCAAGGAGAGGTGCCTCTGAAGCCCCCAAGATCGGGGGTCTGCCATGGTGCTGACCCCGGTGCTGGCTTGGGGTGCCCCAGGCCTGGCAGAGGTTGGGGTGGAGTTTCACCCCACACTGCTCTGGGCAGCCTTGAACGAAGCATTGGCCTTCAGAGACGCAGCACCTTCCCCTTCTCCTGGTGGGGAGCACTCCTCTCAGATCCTCGGGTGCTGTCCGAGTGGGAGCTGGAACCTGAGCCTGCACACCTGAGCCGGCAGGTGTGGGGCTGCTGGCCAGGTGGGGCCTCCTGCTAGCAGTCGGGGCCCAAACATGTGAGTGCGCCTGGACACACAGGCACCGTGCCGGCACACACGCACACACACGCCGGCCTCGCGGCACGGCTGTCCCAGGTGCCCGCTTGGCTCCTTCCTTTACCTCCTTGGGGCCTCGGCTCATGTGTCTTCTTGTCAAGAATGGCTTCCCCGGCTGTGCTCTCGACAGTCCCCTCCTTTCTCCTCCCGAAGCCTTGTCTCCATCTGTCGTCCTGCCCCGTCTAGAGCGCGAGCCACCAGGGCAGGGTGTCGTCCATGTGCGCGCAGCACTCGGAGCCGCCTGCCAGGCTGCTGGCCTCGGCGACCACCGGCGGGAGGAGCAAGTGGACGAGCCTCTGTGCGCGCCGGGACTCGGGCACCGGCTCCAGCTCGCGCGCACGTGTGCACAGGCACCCACAACACACTTGGCCCAGCCCGGAAGCAGTTTTTGTCTCCCCCCACGGGGCCTGGACCTCCTTGTCAGAAATGAGAGAGAGAGAGGTTTATTCATGCTCCCTCCTCCTCAGTCTCATCCTGTAAGCATGGGGCTCTTTGGGTGCCAGCTGCAGACACACTGTGTGACATGCAGAGGTGTCCCAGGGTGTCTCCCGGGATGCAGAGGGCATTGACGTGTCAGGGATGGGATGAGTCCGGTGCCCTCTGAACTCCCCTGGTGACCTTACCCAGCACAGTGGCAGGCCTTAGAATGCCTGTCGATCAAGTAGATCAAGCGTCCATACCCCTAAGACATCCCAGGTGCCCTGGAGCAGCCTGACTTCATGCTGTGGGAGCTCTAGGCAGCATCATCATCAGAGGAGGGTTCAGGGAGGGCTGCCTGGAGGAGGTGACCTTTGAATTGAACTTTGATGCACAGGGCAGATTGGGATGTAGGGAGATGAGATCGTGGGCTCTGTGGGCAGAGGACAGGCGGAGAGGACAGTACCAGACAGCTAGATGGACCTGGAGGAGGGAGCCTGCTGCCAGATGCTTCTGGTGTCTGGGTTCTTAACACTTGCCCCATGAGGGCACAACAGCAGGCTTGCTGTCCCCAGCACCTAGAACTGGAGATGGGTAGTAGAGTGTGGGTGACGGGAGGAAGAAGGAGGGAGAGGAGGAGGCAGAGATGGAGGAGCTGGCCTTGGGGTGTGCCTGGCTGCCTCCCTCCCTTCTTGCATTGCTGTTGTGAGGAGAGGAACACTCTCTGAGGAGAATGTTAATCGAGCCCCCTCCCTTCCCGCTGAGCTGCAGAGACAGCCAGCCAGAGCAAGGAGACAGTAGGGCTCCCTCAGGCCCGTAGTCAGAGCCACCCTGCCCTCTCCACTCCAGGGTAGGGCAAGACGGAGGGAGGGGAACCTTGGGGAGCCTGCCAGCACGAGGCAGAGGGGGTGTTGTGGGGAGCACAGCACCAGACTAGGGGAGAGCTGGGGATGTGAAGAGGTGACAGAGGGAAGCCCCAGGAGGAAAGGGAAATGAGTCCAGGGCTGTGGAGGGCAGAGCTGACAGGGCCTCCCGATCGATCTGCACGTGACAGTCAGGCCCTTCTCATTTTGTGACTGAGGAAACTGAGGCACGGAGAGGTGCCGAGAGACGGCTCCAGTTTCCCAGTGGGTTGTGGCAGAGCAGGGGATTAACCCCCAGCAGTTGAGCTCCCAGATCTCTACTTGAAACCACCCCCTTTAGGGAACTCAGGAGCCTGTGGGGGTGTGGTGGGAGGAGCTGGCAGCCTGCAGGGGGGGAGAGGCGCTGGGCTGGTGCATCCCCTAGGCTCTGCGCAGGAGGCTTTCCCCACGCTCCCCAACATCTCAAGGCTGGGTCCCTCGTCCAGGGTCTCAGGGGTGGTTGGGGGCAGAGCAGAGGCCCCGCCTGGGCTCCTGCAGTCAGGGCGGGGCACTCCTTCAGGGACCCTCTACAGGGAGGGGTGTGGTGGGGTGGGCACCTGGCTGCACTTCTGGGCAGAGACTGGGGCTGAAGCCTGCTGAGCGAGGCTGGGCTCAGGGTGTCTGTCCGTGGTTAGCCCCTCCTGCCCCCACACTGAGTGCCCGAAGGTGGCAGGGGGAGGAGGGCGGTTGATGAGAAGTACCCCCACATGAGCTTCTCCATCCCGTGTGTTCCGCCACCAGCCCTGAGACCTCCCTGGCTGTCTTGCCCCTCTGCCTTTGGACTCCGGGCTCCGTGTTAGGAGTAGAGGCAGAAGTAGCGGGCAAGCCTCTGCTAATTAAGAGACGGAATTCCTGGGGTGTGGTTAGCGCCCCTTGCCAGGCGGAGAGGTGCCCAGCGAACCTGCAAACCCATCTCCTCTGAGGGACCCAGTGCCCACAGGCTGCAGGGGGCCAGCGCTCACCCGTGGGGCCGCCACCTTCTCCAGCTCCCGACTCAGGGCACCTCTGTTAGGAGGGGCGGCCCTGGGGGTGGCATTTGTTCTGCTTTATCATTAAAACGTTTTAAAATATTGGCATTTCAGACACACGCAGAAGCAGTCCAACAACTAGCACAAAGCCGTGGTGCTGGGCCAGTTATTTCTTCTTCCACAGGCAACCACCGCGGTTCTACTGAAGCAAACCCCAGATCGCACCGTGTCACTTCTTGCCTAACTATTTCAGCACACGTCTCTAAATCAGCGGGTCTCGGTAGGGACAGTCGTGTCCCTGGGATATTTGGCAACGTCTAGAGACAGTTTTGGTTGTTACAGCTGGGGAGGCATTTGCTGCTGGCGTCAAGCGCGTGGGAACGGGGATGTTGCTGAAAAGTCTGATAATGCACAAGACACCCCTTCCCCCCACCGCAGTGTGAGGCTGAAAGACAGACTTTTTTTTTTAAAGATTTATTTTTTTATGCATACAAGCACTGGGGTACAGGCCAGAGGTGTGGAGGGTGAGAGGATTCACCAGAGACAGAGTAGGGAGCAAACAGGCAGATTGACTGAAATACACTGCTGAGGGGAGCAGCGGGCGAGGCAGGAGAGGTCTTCTGTGCCATGTGGGTTCCCTCCCTGGCCGGCAGCAGGGATCGAACTCGTGCTGCAGTGGCTGCAGTGGCTGCAGTGGCTGCGGTTTGCTTCATAGTGCGTTGCTTAACCCACTGCGCCACCAGGGAGGCCCGAAAGACAGACTCTTAAAGACAAGTCAACCAACTGCCACTATGCCATTACCAGGCCCGAACAACCACAGCTCTTTAAAATTAATCCTCAGCCATGTTCGCAGAGTCATTATTTTAGGGGTGCTGTGTTCCTGCTGAGTACTCTCCAAGGCCGAGAGGACAGCAAAGGGCCGTGTGTGCCGGTGTGGATTAAGTGTGTTTTTTTTCTAAACGTGGCTCTGTTCACCTGTGGTCCCGTGTGCCAAATGAACAGGGTCAGGCGAATCACCCCAGCTCCTTTCATTCACCTGGAGAGTGTTCCCTCCCCACTCACACCAAGCAGGGCTGCTCCTGCCGAGATTCTGCTGGCTTCTCTGCTGCCACCGCTTTTACCCTTTGTCTTGGGCTGCCCGAGCCGTGCCCTGAGAACCTGCTGGTTCTGCCTGGTGTTCCGCCAGTGGCCACAGCCTCTTTACCAGTCCCGCCTGATGGGCGTGGTGTTCGTTCCCCAGGTCTGCTATTACAAACGGTGTAATGCTCACCCTTTTATGTACTCAGCGAGAACTCCAGGCTGCGGGCTGGGGAGCGCACCCTGAGCTGCTGGCCAAATCTGGGAAGACAGTTATATCACCCCGTCTTATCCTCCCCCCTCAAGGTCCCAGGGACTTGGGCCTTTCCCTGGAGTTCTGGGCCATGCCCTTTTCCTGTTGTGCATCCTCGGTGAGAGCCCTGCCGCCCTCCTCCCCCTCCCTAGGGACAGGCCTAGCGGGTGGGTAACTGCTGGGCTGGGGGTGCCCCAATCCTCTTCCCTCTGGAACATTTCCTGCCCTCAGGAAATGCCACAGATACTGAAGTTCCGGCTACATGTCTCTTGGCCACACTTGAACCTTCTGGGTTCCTTGGCGAGGCCAGTCTGAGACTGGCGTCAGCCAGCCACATGTGCACGCTCACCCTGTACCTGTCCCCAAGTGGGCGGAGAGCTGAGGGCACACAGGTAGGGTGTGTGTCAGTGGCCCAGAAGGGGAAAGAGAGCACAGGACACCGACCAGCTCTGTGGGTGTCTGGGTGCAGGGACAGCCCTCCCAGGAGGGCGCTGGGGTGTTCAGGGCTGGGCAGTTGGGGGAGGTGCACGAGGGTCCACGCCCATCCCAGCCCGTGAGGACGGCTGGTGTCCACCGCAGGAGGATGGGCAGCCGAAGGGCTCAAGTCTCGCCCTCGCCTAGGGGGCCCGGGTGTGGGCTGTGGGACAGGAAGGTGTTCGTGGCCGGGGAGCGGTGGGTGCAGAGAGGCTGTGGGACTGGTAGGCCTGCTTCTCGGGGCCTGTGTCCCAGGCTGCGGAGAGAGGACTGCCCCGAGGTGCCCCACGCCACTCCACTCTGCCCTCCTGGGACTGGGGGCAGGGAGTCTGGCACCTGGGCTTTTTCTCCTCTGAGCTGTGCTGGAGGAAGGAACTTCAGCCCACACTGGGACCATCTGCAGGGTGGTCATGAGGAGTGCCGGGTATCAGGGATGATGACCCAAAGGACCACTTCGGGTCCCTCTCCCACCCTCATCTCCACCTCGTGCCCAGGCACTACCATCTGACCCGCCTGGGGAGTTCCACTGGCTGGAATCTTCCAGCCCTTCGTTATATAAATCAGGGCCCCCAGAGGCAGTGTGTGTGTGTGTGTGTGTGTGTGTGTGTGTAGGTATGTGTTGCTGGGAGACCCCCAGCCTCGGGACCCCTGTGAGGCTGGCTGGGAAGCCTGATGGAGGAGGAGGAGGCCTTGGTGCTGACTTGCCTGCTGCTCACTTCTCAGCCTGGTGCCAGCCTCACTCCTGCTAGCAGGGGGGTGGGGCACGTGGAGGGACAGGTCCAAGGAGAGCTGGGTGGAGATGGCAGCGGGAGGCAGCAGGGCGCTCAGGGGCTGGAGCCAGGGCCGGGACTTTGCCCATACCCCCGGCCTCAGTTTCCTCCTCTGTCAAGTGGCCCAGGCCTGCTCCGCGCTGACCGCAGGACCTCCCTGAGGATGAGGGCAGACTGTCCGTGCGCAGGCTGGGGCCGGGCGGGATGGGAGGGCGAGGTGTGTGCGGGACCCTGGGCCGGCTGGGCGGGGGTATGCTAGCCGCTCCCAACCGCAGCGCCTCTTGCCCCCAGATCCCTCAGATCAGCTACGCCTCCACGGCCCCCGACCTGAGCGACAACAGCCGCTACGACTTCTTCTCCAGAGTGGTGCCCTCGGACACGTACCAAGCCCAGGCCATGGTGGACATTGTGCGTGCCCTCAAGTGGAACTACGTGGCCACGCTGGCCTCGGAGGGCAGCTACGGCGAGAGCGGCGTCGAGGCCTTCATCCAGAAGTCCCGTGAGGACGGTGAGTCCGGTGCCTGGGGCAGGGTCCTGCCGGGACCGGGGCATCACGGTTGCTGGGCCCTGCTGTGGGCTCTGCCTCTCCCCGGCGCACCGGGGGTCGGCTCCGGTCTTGCTAGTGGCTGGTGACTCCTGGGGGCAGGGTGGCCAGGCAGACAGGGACTGACGGTTCCCTGTGTGGCTTGTACGCGAGCAGGGAGGAAGGGGTGGAGGTGGCCGTGTTTAAGGGAGTCCAGGGCCCGGCTGGCTGGCGGCCAGCTGGTGGGAGCGAGGGGCAGGCGGCTGGCAGCACGTCTCCCACGGGTGGGGTGGGAGAACTAAGGGAAAGTGACTTATCCCCCTGCGGCCTCCCCACATGCCCCAAGCCGCCTTTCTCCCACTGAGCCCCTGCGGGGCCTGATGGCTGTCCTCAGGAGCTCAGTGACTCGCTTCTCGGGACAGCGAGTGAGAAGAGGCTAGCAGAGACAAGGACCAGCACCCTGCAGGTCCGTAGCTAGGCCTTCGGGAGCAGCAGTCTGCGGGCCCTGCTGGGGGGGTGGGGGTGAGTCTGCAGGCCGTGGCAGCGGGTGCTCAGGGCAGCCGGCAGGCCCTGGGTGGCTCTGCCTGGGCTGGCTGAGCCCTGCCAGAGGGGATGGCTCACCGAGGGTCCTGGGGTGGAGGGACCTGGTGCGGTGTGTGTGGGGGAACTGGGAGGCCCAGCTGCCGCGGCCCTGCAGAAGGAGCCCCTGTGCCTGTCTCCTGGCCTCTTCCGAGGCTCCATCACTCAACAGCTCGCTGTGGTGCCCTCGACCTTGGGGGATGGTGTCTATATTTATACCAGTGTAACTCCGGGACTCTAATTGCTTTTCCTAAGGACCACAGTGTCCAGAGGCTGGCGTTTTGGTAACACCCTGCGGGCATAATCCTGCTATAAATCTCAGATAAGCCCCTTTAATTGTACAGCCGGAGCTGCTTGGCGCTGCTGCTCAGCCTGCCTGGTCTGTGTCCGCCGGGTGGAGAGGGCGGCAGGCAGCAGGGCTGCGGAAGTGGGGCAGGCTGACTGATGGCTGCGGATCCAGGCCCAGGCCACTCCCCGCCGGCCGGAGGCCCAGAGGAACACCCCCTCCCACCTCCAGGCAGGCTGGTGGCTGTGCCCTAGACCCCCATGGCAGTGTGAGACCCCCAGGTCACAGTCCCCTCCCTCTGGCTGCCCATGTGTCCTGTCTCCTTTGCGCAGAGGTGGGTCTGTCTCTGGGTGACACCCCCTCCCCGTTCTGCTGGTTCCTCTTCTCCTCAGTGACAAGTCATCCCCAAACAGCCCACTGTCTGCCTGCCTTCCTCCCTCCCTCCCTCCCTGCCTGCCTGCCTGCCTGCCTGCCTGCCTGCCTGCCTGCCTGCCTGCCTCCCTCCCTCCCTCCCTCCCTCCCTCCCTCCCTCCCT
>JAGFMF010011803.1:15830700-15897374 GCA_019455555.1 Galemys pyrenaicus
CTTCCTTCCTTCCTTCCTTCCTTCCTCCCTCCCTCCCTCCTTCCCTCCCTCCCTCCTTCCCTCCCTCCCTCCTTCCTACTTATTTATGCATACATACAGGAGTACAGGCCAGAAGTGTGGGGGTGAGAGGATTCACCAGAGACAGAGTAGGGAGCAGAACAGGTAGATGGACTGAAATACACTGCTGAGGGGAGCAGCGGGAGAGAAAGGAGAGGTCTGCTGCGCCATGTGGGTCCCCTCCCTGGCCAGCAGCAGGGATCGAATTTGTGCTGCAGTGGCTGCGATTTGCTTCATAGTGCGTTGCTTAACCCATTGCATCACCAGGGAGGCCCCCCACTGCCTTTCTGTTTAAGGTGCAACCTTTGCAGGATTTGGGGCCAGCAGTGCTGAGTGATGGGGTGGGGCAGAAAACTTGGCATCTAGCATTCAGTTGTGTCCAGTCCCTGTTCTAAGGGACCTAGAAGCCACCCCGGCCCTTCCATGACCCTTATTGCATGCCAGCATGTGCCGAGTGCCTGCGGACCTGGGTAGCCCTCCCTACCCTGGGTACCATGTCATACGGCAAGTCAGAGGTAGAAAAGGAACGTGAACCCAGGCAGAATGACGCCAGGATGAGAGGTGTTAACTGCATTTGTATTGCTGTCTACTCTGTCTTTTATCCCCATTTCCCACTGCCTTAACCGAGATCCCAGTAGACCAGCCCTATGCAAGGGACAGGGGTATGACAACCACGCACGCACGCGCACACACATGCACACACACGCGCGCATGGCCTTAAATGACATGTGCTGACATTTTAAGAGTGGGAGAAGCAAGGGATTGGAGTGAGGTTGGGCACTGTGTTTCAGCTGAAGCTGTGTCTATTGTTTGAATTTTCTACAAGCATCTGATCAGGCACTGGGTAGTGAAAAAAGAAAGAAGAGTCTATTTGAGATTGCATAAAAGGACTCCTAGAAAAATAAGATAACTAGCTACTTTGCCAGGGCTCCAGCTCGGGGGCACTCCTGCCCTGGCAGAGCTGTCCCCTCACAGTGCCGCTGCCCCGATGCTCCATGCCATCGCTGAGGACCGGCCTCCAGCTGGACCCCTGTGACCCCAGACCCTCCTGCCGCCACCCCCTGCAGGTGCACAGCCCCGGGCCTGGCTCGGCCTGCCCTCCTCTGTGGGCAGCTGGGTCTCCCTGCCCCGCCTGTAGGTGAGATTTGATTTGGAGGAACGTCTTTAAACGGGTGAAAAGAAAAGGAGAGAGAAAGCCGCGCTCCAGCTGGCCAAATTGAAATCAGAATTGAGCGGCCAGTAGAAAGAGGCCGCTGTACCTTGTAGCCTAATCCCTGCGAAAGATTAAAGATGTCTTTGGCCGTATATTGTATTGATTTGTCCTCTGAAGTATAAATCATCTGTGCATTGCTCAGAGGAGCACCTGGAAGCGGAGTGGGGGTGGGGCAGGTTTGGGGGGCAGGCTCCCGATCTGAGGGTGGTCATCAGAGCTGCCAGGAATGCGGCCAGCAGGTCCTGGGTGCCCCTGTGTGCCGGCTATTGGTGCATCCTGCTTCGGAGCATAATTATACCCATTTTGTAGATGAGGAAACTGAGCCCACGTAGCATAGGTCACTTTCCCAGGGCCACCCAGCCAGAATCTGGAGACGCTTAGACTGGAACCCAGTTTTGTCCTCTGGGGGGACTGCTCCCGCTTGCACCCACCACCGACTGGGTTATTGGCATAGGGCTTCAAGGAGGCTGCGGCACCGGCTTTCCCAGCCCCGCTCAGTCCCGTGCCTGCCGCCGCATTCGCTCAGTCATGTGGCTTATGGCCTAGGGGGTCCTGAACCCTTGACTGAGCCCTGCCCCCTGGGCCAGGCCCCCGCCTGCCCAGGCAGGAATTTGGGTGGCCACACCGTGGGCCTGGTGATTTTGTCCCCTCTTTACAGATGGGGGGCTGGGGCTCAGAGGGGTGAAGTGGCTTGTTCAGTCTCACATCCAGGGTGTCAGAACAAGACTTGGAACCGGACCATCAGACCCTGCCGTCCATCCCGTGCGCCTGCCTGCCGGGCCCACGTCACAGAGGCTGCAGCAGACAGAGTGGGCTCTGCCCTGGCTGTGGGGCCCTGGGAAGGCCACTCAGCCTCTGGCTTTCATGTTCCTCATCTGTGAAATGGACAAAGCGCTGGTGTTGGGATGAAGTGCATGCCTGGCTCTGGAGTGGGGAGCCAGGGACCCACGGGAGGGCCCTCGTCGGGGTCCTGCTGTCGAGGCCCAGCCTTTCCTGCTGCTTGGCCATTTCGGGGAAGGCTGAGGGGGCTGAATTCTGCCCTGACCGAGGCTGCAGGCCGTGTCCAGGGACGGGGTAGGCACAGAGCCACAGGCATCTCACGGGCAGCTGGCCTGGTGTGGAGGGCAGCAGGTGTCCAGGGAAGGACCTGTGTGCTTGTTATGGGGCAGGGGTGCACGAAGGAGTTTCTAGACCTACCTTTGGTGGAGGGGTGCACAGGCCTGTGTGCCTCTGCTGCCCTGTGAAGTGTCTGGTGCAGTTCCCCACCTGTGTGCACACGTGCCTCGTGCCTTCTGGCTGCAGCCCGGACTCCCTCCTCCCTGCCCGGTGGAGGCCACCCGAGGGAAAGGCAGAAAGGCAATCGCACGACCAGGGCTGGCATTAGGCATGCAGAGCAGGCCGCGCCTGGGCCCTGGAGATAAAGCCAGTGAGTCACCGGAGGGGGCGACAGGCCGAGGGGTGGCAGAGATGCAGCCCTGCCCTCAGCACCTCCACCAGAGCCTGGGGCACGCTCAGGGCTCAGGGGCTGGGAGCATAAGTTTGTATCTCCCCACAGCCTTTCCGTATCTGTGGGGCCCCCTGGGTCCTGGTCCCCCACTTCCCAGATGAGGAAAACCAAGTTAAAGGGTCTGCCTGACGTTGCCCGGAAGTGTCCAGTGACAGAGCTCAGGGTTCCTGTGGGCGACAGGAGGGATGATGCTGGCAGGACACGTTTAGGGTCTCCTCTTCAGCGGGGAGGGAGGCTTCTGCACCCCTGTGCTCCTAGCGTGGGAATGAGATGACTTCTTCGGGGCTGGCAGGAAAAGGTCTGCGGGGCTCAGGTCTGCTGCTAAGAGGACATCTCGTCCCAGGCGCAGTGGGAAGTCACGAAGTTGCATCTCATGCTATGTGCCCGAGTGCCCCATTGGTATTCCAGAGGCGTGGGTGAGTCAAGCTGTTGCAGGTTTGACCTCCAGCTCCAGCTCCCAGGGCTGAGCGTCAAACCTGCATTCAGATGCCCCAGCGGCTCAGCCACACGGGCAGTGATGGGCAGGCCAGCAGCCGGAGACCCAAGGCTGGGCGCCTCCTTATCCTCTGGCTGTGCGGCAACTCGGGGCTCAGCCTCTTGGGCTGTAAGTGGAACACGCGCTCCTGAGGGCTCTGAGGGATGAGGGAGAGCTTGGGCACCGGGAAAGAGCACCAGGAGCTGGCTCTGCTCAGGCTCTGGGGGACCAGAGAGGTGGTTTTAGGCTCAGGAGACCACCCCTCCCCCACCTCCAGGATCCAGAGGCCCGTAGGGTGGACACTTAAAGTTTCCACTTCCCTTCTGTGGCTTCAATCTCGCTGCCCCAACCTCATCTTTCACTCTTCACTGCTCCTTTAACTCCCAGGCATGAGCCTACCTCAGGGTCTTTGCACTGGCTGGCCCCTCTGCCTGGAAAGCCTTTGCCCCAGGTGACCGTGTAGCCCTCAGTGCATTCAAGTGCCTTCCCAAGTGTCCCCTCTTCCAGAGAGGCCTTTTAAGAAACACCATCATCACTAAATTAGCCTCTTCGCCAGCTCATTTCTCTCCATTCCCTGTACCCTGCTTTAGTTTTCTTTCTAACACTTGATGAGCAACTTTTTTTGGCTTGTGGTCCACAAAGACAGAGAGGTTTTTGCCTGTTTTGTTCTCTCCTGCATCTCCAGCATCTCGTGCAGCCCTGGCACATAGTAGTTACTTAATAAATGTTTGCTGATGACTGATTATGAAGTCCAGCTCCCAACTACTCACTTTTGGACCCTCCTCTCATGCCTGGGTCTGAGGGGTTTTGCTCTCAGCCTACGCAGAGCCAAACTTGGGCTTCAGAGCTCGGGCATCTTGAGTTGGGTCAGGCTGCCTGGGACCCCACGCCCCCTCCCCACTGAGCTCCCCATCTGACCCCCCCTGCTCTACTGGCTCGCTGAGGGTGGAAGGCACCTATGTCAGGGTGGAACATGGGGCCTTGCTTCTTCCCCTTTCTCACTCCAGTATCCTGGGGTGCTGCCTGCCCTGGGGGCTGAGGGGGAAAATGGTTGGCTTTCCATACCCAGCTGGCCTGGGCCTCATAGGTTTGCTTCACATGCTGGTGCCCAGCCCGTGTGAAGGGAGGAGACGGGGGTGTGGGAAGAGCAGCATGCAGCAGCGTGCCCTGCATACTGGTGGTGCCCTGCATACTGGCGGTGCCTTGCACGCAGGAGGTGCCCTGCACACTGGTGGAGCTCTGCATACAGGAGGCGCCCTGCATACTGGCAGTGCCCTGCATACTGACGGCGCCCTGCATGTAGGCGGCGCCCTGCATACTGGCGGTGCTCTGCATACTGGCGGCAACTTGCATACAGGAGGCGCTCCTTAGAGTGAGCCTGAGGACGTGACGAAGGGTGTGCTGATGCCTGTGCGTCAGGGCTGCTGGGGGCTCCAGCCCGACAAGGCAGGCAGTCCAGCAGGGCTTGGCAGAGGGGCCCTGGATAAGAGGCGAGGGAGGAAAGGGTACACCAGGTGGGGGAACAGCGTGAGCAGAGCTTGGAGGGAGGAGTGGACAAGGCAGATGGGACCCCAGTGAGGGATCTGGCCTGGTCCTAGATAGTGGCCATGGGGTGGGGACCAATATGAGAAGGGACAGAGCGGAGTTCTTATAGGATGAGCCTCTTCCCCTTTCTATATTTAAAAATTTTTGGCACGCAGGGTCAGGCCTGCATGCCCCAGGGAGCGCTTGCAAACACCACCTCCACCTGCCATGTCCAAACCGCTCAGGACCCCGGGGGTCTCTGCCCCAGCAGCCCAGTGCCAGGGCTCCCATGCCTTCCACACGCGGAGCTGCCCCTTGAGGAAGGAGCGCGACCTTGATCCGGGCTCACCGCTCGGGCCCTTACCCAGCGCTGTGGAGAGAGCTTTCCTGCTGCCCTTCCCTTCCACTTCATCGTGGTCTCCTTGAGGCCAGGGAGGGACAGGACGCCCTCAGCTCCATGCCCCTCGCTTTCCCTTGCACACAGATGTCTGTAGAGTGACAGCTGAGCGAACAAATGCGTGGCATGTCCCTCGGGCTCATGGCTGCCTTCTGGGGCCTCCGCTCACCTGCAACAGATGGGGTGCAGCGGCTCCTCTCCAGGGCCCGGCTCTGACGTGCGGGCTGTGAGCTCCCGGTCCGTGGCGCCCGATGCCCGGTGTCCTTGTTAGCTCGGCATGGCTCACTCTCCATGATTCCAGCCACTGAAAACTACGTAGGCTGCTTCTCTCAGAAGGAAACAACTCTCTGCTCCTGAAAGAGCGGGTGTTAAATGGAGGCACTTGAGGACTGGGTCTCTTGGTTCAGAAATCAAAGCCACTTGCGGGGGACGCAGCCCCGGGCACGTAACCCTTTCCCATCCGCTCGGATGGGATGCGCTTGAAATTAGCAGTGGGTGAGCTGGAAGCAGAGAGGGGTCCTGCCACTGGCTTTCGCTCGGTGTGCATGAGAGCATCTTGTAGCATGCTCTTTGGGGGAGGCCTCTGGACTCTCCCTCCAGCTGACTCCTGGATGAGGGTGCAGGAACCTGGCAGCTGGCACCCAGTATGCCTCCCCTCGGACTGCGCATCCTCCATGCATCCCTCAGGGCTGAGGGAGGGACGCGGGCCTTGCCCCATGACAGCCCCCACCATTCTAGCTCATCAGCCAGCCTGCTCTGACCTTGAGACCTGAATTTGAGCCTAGTTGTGTCTTCTGCTTCCCTGCTCTGCCCCCCGTCATGTCCCAGCCCCCTGCCCCGTCACTCTACCGTGGGTAGAAATTAAGTGAAGCTGGCCTGGGTGTGCCCCATGGAGCCTCGAGGCCCATCAGCGCCAGCTGACTGGCTCGTGGAGACCGGCAAGGTGCTGCCGGTCATCGCCAGGTCTCTGTCCCCCTATGAAGGTGGACCCGGCGCTCCCCGGCCTGCTCAGGGACTTCGCCTGTCCACTCTGACTTCTCTGCCACTCTCACCTGTGGCGGGCCCCGATGTCGCTCCGCTTTGTGAGGCTCCGGGTTGGGGGTCATCAGGCACTTTTCCTGCTTTCCCCCGCTATGCTCGGGTTGGCCCATCACGACGTAACACGCTCCCATCCGCACTTGGCTTTAAGCTTGGCGGGAATGACAGGAAGAGGAAGCTGTTAGAGGCTGAGCCGTTTTTGCTCTGAATTTACATCCCTTCCCTCTCGGGCAGGAAGCAACATCTTCTTTCACCAGCTTCTTTTGTGGAACAAGTTTGAAGATTTCTTTGGGTTTTAAAAGGGTTTTCCTGTGCTGGTTGTAGCCCTGTGTGGCTTGGGCTTATGAATCCTGTTCTTCTCTGAGGTACATGGGGGAGTGGAGGAGTTATGAGCCCGGATGAGGCTCTGCCAGCACGAGCTGTGCTACCTTCAACAGTCACTTAAGGTCTCTCCTTTCTACCTGGTGAGACGGGTGTGTGAAGAGTCCTTCCCTTATCGGCTGTGTGAGCGTTAAATGCGGTGATGCCTGCAAAGCTGTCAGCTCTGTCTGGGCACCACCGCCCACACCAAGCTGTCGGGGGGCCGGTGTCAATAGACATGGGGCAGGGGCCCTGGGCTGGGAGTCGTTGGGCCAATTTCTAGTTCTGATTCTATCTCTGGGTTGTGACTGACCAACTCTGACCCCGAGTTTGTCACTCTCCCTCCTTGAGCCTCAGCGTCATCACTAAAATGAAGGTGAGGGGCCTCCCTGGTGGCACAAGGGGTTGAACACCGGACTATGGAGCATCTGCAGCCATTGCAGCATGAGTTCGATCCCTGGCCAAGGAAGTGACCCACATGGTGCAGCAGACCTCTCCTGCCCCGCCTCCTGCTCCCCTCAGCAGTGTGCTTCAGTGGATCTGCCTGCTCTGCTCCCCACTCTGTCTCTTGTGAATCCGCTCAGCCCCCACATCTCTGGCCTATATGCATAAAAATAAATAAATCTTTAAAGAACAATAAAATGAAGGTGAAGGGGTCAGAGGGCCTCTGATTCCCCCATCACATGCGTCTGCCTCCTTCATACATCTCACTTGATTTCTCTATTTGTCTTTGCCACATGGAGATCGGGTACCATGGGTTAGTCTTTGACTTCTGGTGTCTATTTTATTGGGCCCATACCTGAGCCCACAGAGTAGACACGTCCACAGAAACCTGTTTCCTTAGCTCCTTTGACCTCTTTGATTTCATTACCTCTGGTCCTTTTGACAAATAAATCTGGTATGAACTCCATTTTCTTCAAGTTCATTTTCTTGCCCTTGTTTCTTCCTTCTCCCCTGCCCTGGGCCTCTTTACCTGGGCTCTGTCCCCACCATGACAGGCTGCCACAGGGGAGGGATCCCTTCCATGTTTTTCTCCCTCTGTTGAAATGCAAGGGGCGGAGATCATTGACCTGCTCCTGTTCCTCCACTTCCTCTCACCTCAACCCCTGGTCCAGGTGTTGGCTTTGACCTCCAGGAAGCTTTCTTCACCTGGTTTCTGAGAACTTGGTTTCACACTGTTTTCTTATCTGAGGTGGGGTCCCTAGCCCCCCAAGCACTTTGAGCAACTTGGAAGTGCAGATAAAGCAAGTCCCATCCCTCTTATTCTTTGCAGCTGTGGAAGGCCTCTGTAAGCTCACCACTCTCTTCCTTCTCCATCCTGGTGCTTCCTGTTGCAGGTATAAGGGGCTGCTAAGTATCCTGTGGGAGGGTTCCTGTCTCAGCCTTATCCCCTCACCTGTGTGACCTTAGGCAAGTCCCTTCCCCTCACTGGGCCATCTGTAAACCCATCAAGGTGCTGTGTACCTTCTTCAAGGGCCTGCATGCTGAGGAACATCCAAAGCCATTTTATTTTGCCTTGTTATTCTTCAGGTCCACCTACCCAGTGATCTTCTCAGAACTTTTAAACCTGAACAGGCTCTGTCTTCTGCACAGACCTCCAGATAGCCTGGCCTGTGTGACGATCCCAAAATCCTTTGTTTTAATTTACATACTTCTAGGGAATACTCATTAGCTATCCTCATTGAAGCCTGGCCCCAGTCTTGGCCCCTGCATGGCAGCCGTGAGAATTAATTGCCCCATTGACAGAGGAGGTGACCAGGTTTCCAATCACACAGAGCCTGCTCCATGGGCAGTGGCTGGTGAGAAGTGGGGGCATTGTTCTGTTCTTTAGCCCTTACATCCTTCACCTATGAACAGTAATGCATTCATTTGCTGAATTAATATTTATTGAACACTTACTATGTGCCGGGCATTGGACCAGGGCATTGGGAACATGGCAGTGCACTAGACAGATGAAGATCCCTGGCCCTGTGAACTCACTTTTGCGGACCAGAGGTAGCTTATAGTACATAAGTAATACATCATTATATAATTTTAGATAGGAGCTGATGGGCATTATTATGAAGAAGAATCAAGTGCAAGTGGATATAGAGGCCAGATAGAGTAGACTGTTTAATCCAAGTTGGCTAGGGAAGACCTTTCAGGGGGCCAAGGAAGACCTTTCTGCAGAGGTGACATGAGCACAGCGTTCTGAATGCAGTGAAAGAGTGAGCTTTGTGGAGATCTGTGGGAAGAGCGCCCCAGGCAGAGGAACGAGCAAGTGCAAAGATCTTGAAGTAGGAATCTGCCTGACAATTGAGGGAATAGTCAAGAGGCAAAAAGCAGATGAGTGAGGGAGAAAGAGAAAAGGTGGGGGTGGCGAGGTGGGAGTGGGGGAGTTATCTGGGTCACTATGAGAACTTTGTTTTTTTCCTCTGAGTGAAATGGTAGCCAGGGGAAAGTTGTGAGCTTAAAAAGCAAGTAAAGGGACTGGGATTTAATAATATCCCTCTTAATCTATGGAGAACAGACAGGAGGGCCAGGGGGAAAGCTACTTTTGTGCAAGTGAGAAATGATGGTGGCTAGGGGTAGGGGTGTTAGGAAAGGACAGATCTGGGTGCATTCTAAAGCTCTGTCCCACAGGACTTTCTCCCTAGTTACCTGTAGGCAGAGGGTAGGGGTGTTTTTCAGCACCACGGATAGCGGCACCCGCTCCAGACTTCAGGGAAGCCCTGCTTGACTGGCCTCCAGCAAACAAATGGCCAGTCTTTTTGCCTTGTTATTCTCCAGGTCCACCTACCCAGTGGAGTCTCATGTGTAATGTGCATGTCCTTTCCCCTTGCTTTTGTTGTCAATTTTCTTTTTAGCCAAATACGCTTATTTCTGGGCACTGCTGCGAATCCTTTTTGGGATGAGGCAGGTCTGAATGCAATTATATAGCTGGGATGATAGGTTTGGAAGCGGTTGCCTCCAGAAATCTCTGTATCTGGTGAAACTGTTTTTGCAAGGAGAGAGAGACCAATGAAGGGGAGCTTTCTTGGGGAGTGAGGGGGTGATGGGAAGAGAGAGCCTTGAATAACTGGTAAACCTGTCCCAGGAGAGCCTGAGGGTATTCTGGGGAGAGAAACTGCCTGACTGAATTGGGTTCTTCATGATGTCTTCCTTCTGGGAGAGAGGAAGGGAAATGGCATTCCCCAAGGAACAGCAGGTCTAAGGGGGGGGTGTGTGCCACCCATGGCGGAAAGTGCTGCCTCCCAGCACCCTACAGACTTGCAGATGGCTTTGGACAAGCCACTGTTCCACCCCGACTCTTGCTTTCTCCATCTGTAAAATGGGGCGCTTTTTAAAATGTCTGGTTTCAGGTGACAAATCCAGCCGAATTAGCCAGCAACAAGGCCAAGAAAGGGCTGGAGGGGCTGAGGGGGTGCCTTTGAACCCCAGGCTCCAGGGTGAGCACTTGGCCTCCTCCTGGTTGGGGTTTTCCCTCCTCCCATTGTGAACATCCTCTTCTTTCTCTCTGGCTTGCACAGTGTATTATCTCCATGCCCCATTTTGCTCTAGACAGAACGATCATATGGATATTCTATGCAAATTCTCATTTTTAATGAGCCAGAAGGAAAGCTAACGACCATCTTGCAGACGTCTTGGGGCCCCAGGGAGGCCTTGGGATGGGGAAGGAAGCAGGACAAAGTGACAGGCAGGAGGAGGGAGGAGAATAAAAATGGAGGAGGGACATCGCAGAGGCTTCGGGGGCTGGGGGAAGGGAGAGCATGGGCCCGTTTATTGTCTCTTAGAGCCTCCCATCCTGCCCATTTCACAGATAGGGAAACAGGCTCAGAGAGAGGAGGCAATTTGCCGGTACCCTAGATAATGGGAGAAAAAGGTAGAAAGGCCAAGGAGGGGGAGAAGAGGGGCTGGCGAACAGGGAGGCTCTGACATGTGGGCTTGGTTCCTTATCTGTGCAGTGGTCATATTACCTAAGATATGAGCTGATTGGGAGACAGTGATATGACTAGGTGCAAAATACACTTTTTCACAATTTTCAGGGCATTGGATGATGGAATTGGGCTTGCATATATGTGTGTGTGGGAGAGAGTTTGTGTGAGCATGCACACAAGCTGGAGAGAGGGCAGGGAGTAAGGGAGGATGGGAAGAGGGTGGAAGGATAGGACCTGGGAGACTAATAGATAGTAGTTTGTTCATTCATTTGTTTATTCTTTCTTTCATTTCTCAGCATCTCCCATCTGCTACGCAGATGGATGTCAGCTCGATGAGGGCAGGATTCTTGCCTGTCCTTTTGTGGCTATACCCATCGCAGCAAGAATGGAGTCTGGTACTGGAGTTGGGGGAGGGCACTCAGTAAGTTGTTGCTGAGTCAGTGAGTCAGTGCCTGGCAGTGGGCCTAGAAGCTGGCTGGTGGGCACGGAGGCATGTAGTTCAATAATTTCCATTCACTGTGCTAAGTGTGGCGATTGAGACTTTGGGATTTTTATGGGTACCCAGAGTAGAAGGAGCCTGGGGGCATCTATGAAGGCTTTCTGGAGGAGAGGGCCTGCGTTGAATCTGCAAGAATGGACAGGAGCAACGTGAAGAGGGAAAGGTCTTGGAAGGGGAATTGGGCAGAAAGCAGAGGGAATGGTCTGAGTGAAGACCAGGAGAGGGAACAGCCTGGTGTGTGTGGGAAGCTGCAGCGGCAGGACCTGCTGCTGCAGGGTCTCAGGACTGGCTGAGGCACTGGGCTTTGCCCCAGGGAGGTGAGTCAGTGAAGGTGCGGGGGAGGGGAGTTCTGGGTGATGCTGGCGTTTTGGTGGAGAGTTGGGGAGCCTGGCTGGGTGGCCTGAGGTGCTATGCATGTGTGGGGCTCTGTCTGGAAAGATCGTATGGGCAGGACTGGGGGTGCACAGTGGGTTAGGGCCCGAGGGGTCCCCTGGCTGCTGCCAGGTGAGGCTGGCCCTGCCCTTGGGGGCTCCTGCACCTGGAGAGGGTATAGGCCGCATGGGTGAGAGAGAATAGGTGCTGGACTGCCTGGGGGCAGATCGCAGCCCCTCTCTGGCCTCTGGTTTAGATCAGAAAGGAGCTTTCAACCCTGGCCAGTCCCAACCACCCCCTGGGGCCTTTGAAAGTCAATGTCCTGATGACCTAGGTTCCTACTCACATTTGATGCCCCTAGTGCTGCAGCAGGAGACTGTCCCAGCACTGACAAACTGCCCCACCCAAATGCCTGCCACAGACAGCATCCTCTCCCACAGCTCTGGAGCACAGGAAGGAGGAGGGTCAGCTGAGTTCCCCTCCCCTGCTCCCCTGCTGGATTCCCAGTCTAGGCTGCTCCCCTGATCCAAGCCTGGACCCCCTTTCTGTTCTGTCCCTCCCTGGTTCCCGTCTCCACTCCCAGATCTGGCCAAGCAGGCCCACGCCTGCCCCAGCAGCAGTGGGAGAGCCTGCGGCAGCTATTTGTTATGGAGTAAGCGCTTCTCCAGCTTGGGGGGAGCGCATCTGGGGCTCAGCCCCTGATCTCGGTCCATCAGCTCTGCTCATCCCAGGGACCTCAGTGTCTCAAGAACGCCTCTCGTGGCAGACTGGGTCAGGCTGGTGTGTGGTGCGTCCTCACCCTGGAGGCGGCCGCCCTGCCCCCAGCCTGCACCAAAGCTGGGGTCTAGAGCACACTCACATCCACAGTCTCCTTCCTCCCTGGGTGAGTGTGGGGCTGTCAGCAACCCCATTTTCTGACCGAGGAAGCTGAGACTTAGTGGGGTGAAGTCTGTCTACCAGCTGGATGCAGGTCCCCGTCGCCTGTATTTCCTGCTGTTCTAACATCGAAAGGGTCAGTTTGCAGGCAGGAGCGCTGAGCTCTTTGCCATTCCTCCCCTGCCCTGACCTGGGGCAGAGGAGGTGAGGGCTGGTGTGGGAGAGGCTCCAGAAGGACTTCATTACCCAATGCCTGCTTGTGGCAGTTTGGGAGGGGGTACTGAGCCCGCCACTGGCGGGGAGACATGCTTGGCCTGCCTGGGTAATTACATCTCAACATTTCATTTTGCTTGTCAGTTTCCACTTCCTGGGGATGTGGGCTCCTAAATATTTTATCCCGGGCTGCAGCCGCCTGTTCCTTTCTGGTCAAACCGCAGGCCCAGCTGCCCAGCTGCCCAGCTGCTGGCCCCTAACCCCGGCCCCTCCCTGCTGGCTGCGTCTCGATGCCTGCTGCAGGGTGGAGCTGCCCAGAGGTCTCATCTCCACGCCCTGGTCCCACACAGGTGTCTTTGCCACAAGCCCAGGGCTGGCTTCTCTTCCCAAAGGGTCTGGGGTGGAGGGGCCAGCATTGCTGGAAATGAAACAGAGCTCCACGATGTTGACTGAGCTCCAGAGTGCCTGGCAATCTGCTGGAAACTGGGACTGCAGTGTCTCCTTAAAGGGGCTGATGGAGGAAACTGACAATACTATTCCAGCCAAGCAAACATCCGTAGAGTACCGTGTGCCAGGCACTGTTCTAAGTACCTTCCATGCATTGACTCCCTTGTTCTTCATCCTTTATTATGAGGCGATGAGGCCCAGAGAGGTCAGCAGTTCGTCCAAAGTCACACAGCTAAGCAGTGTCCACTCTGGCACCTGAGCCTGGCCCCTGGCTCCAGCCCTCACGCCCAGGAGCGCAGCATTGTGAAGCTGACCACAGCAGGGGCAGAGGGAGGCATGAGCCGGAGGAGAGGCCTGTGGTGAGAGCCACATGGGCAGTGACGAGTTCCAACGGCTAGAGGATTGGGGGTGTTTTGTGGGGTCAGGGGAGGAGAGACTGGGTCCCTGAGCTGGACGGGGCTGGGTAGATGCAGAGGCAGGAAGGGTGTTTCTGGCTGAGAGCCCACCGCGGGCAGAGGCTGGCAGGGGGAAGGTCTCACTGGGGGAGGAAGTGGTCCTGCTGTGGTGGCCATTGTGAGGCTGAGAAGGGGCTCACTTTCTATGTGACCTTGTCCCGCAGAGCTGGCTCTGGAACTGGGGCAGAGGGGAAGAGCGTGGGGGCTTGTTCTGTAAGTGGCTCCTTGGCAGGGGGTTCTGCGCTCACTCCAGCAGTCCTGGGTCTCGTTTCCAGCTGGCCCCTGACTTGCTGTGTGACCTTGGACAGACGTTCTTCCCTCTCTGAACCGAATCTGAGACATGATTAGGATTCCTCAGATGACGCTGGGCCTGGTCTCTGAAGATGTGGGGGCCTTGGCGGGGGCGGGATCTCCCAAGGGGGTGCTGGAGTCAAGCAGGCTAGGAGGCAGGCCGAGAACTACCTGTCTCTGCTCTACCCCCTCCCCCCTGCCACCTGCCTCCAAACACCTTCACTTCCTTTTCTTTCTGCCTTTCTGGCTTCAAAGGTGTTTTGCCTAAATGGGTTTGTGTTAAGATATTAGGTCGATCACTCAGCAAATTCCCTCCGCTCAGGAGCTCAGAGCTGAACGCCATGAATAATGCAGCTCTGAACTCCATTGCTGCCCAGCAGCCTCCAGGGGAGGGGACAGCAGCGCTCAGCCCAGAGCCACTGAGCCCCACAGCTGCACCGACAGGCCCCCCAGCCTGTACCCCTTGTCCCCCAGTCTTCCCGCAGCACCTGGGCCTGTCACAGTCCAGCCCTCCAATCCTCACAACACCCCGGACTCTGGATGTCTGGGAGTGGGGATAACACCGTCCCATTGTACAGACGTGGACGTGGAGGTCCAGAGAGGTTGGCGATGTGGCTTTTGTCGTGAAGCAAGCAGGTGGCTGAGCTGGGATGTGGGCCCGTCTGTGCCCAGACCCAGCCTCCTGTGTCACACCAGCCTGCTCTCAGATGCCCGCGTGCCCTGCACCCCCAGATCTAGCCCTGTTCTCACAGGGGCGGGGCTGGGCGTGATGGGCCTGGAGGCAGAGGAAAGACTCATTCTCAGCGGGCCTGCCAGGCTGCTGCTGGGTAAGGAGTTGTGTGGTGACAGAGGTGCTGTTCCCAGCCCTCCAGTCACTGACTCGCCCCATTAGCACTCCCTGTCAGGAGGCCGCTGAAGGTGTTAACGCTGTTGGCAGCTGCCAGGAGGTGGGTGACCTGAGCTGGCCTGCGGTGGCCTCCTGAGGCTTTCAGGTAAATTGGGCTTTTACCGGGGAGACCTTGATGTTGGGCCTGAGAGGTGTGGGGAGACCGGAGACGGGGCTGCAGGGCGGGGGGAGCGTGATGGCGCGTTGTGAGGCTGCTGGCCGGGTTGTGTGTCTGTGTGGGGCTGGGTGTGTGTCCGGGGTGTGTGTGGTTGTGTGCTGTGAACGCCTGCTGTGTGTGTCTGCGCGCATGGCTGTGTGTGACTGGGCGTGTCTGTGTGACTGTGGGGTTACGTCTGTCTTTGTGGTGTGTGGCTGTGACATGTGGTCCGTGTGAGTGTGGGGCTGGGTAGCTGCTGAAGTGAGAGCTGGTGCCCCCATGTGACAGGTGTGTGTTTACACTCAGGTTTGTGACTGTGAGGGGTGTGACTGGGGGAGGGGGGTGGTTGTGAGAGGCTGTGGGTTACAGTGTGAGCGGGCGTGGCTGTGGCTTGTGGCCACGAGAACCTCTTGTGACTGTGAGGTTGTGGGCGCTGACGTTGTGTTTGTGCTGTGACGGGGTGGGGCTGTTGTCCTGTGAGGTTTCGGTGGCTTGTGACTTCTGCGGTTTTGAGCACTCCTTGTGGGAGGGTTTCAGGACAGAAGGGGTCTGTGAGCACCTCTTTGCCCACCATCCCCTCCCTGCACCGTCCTTGATCCAGTCTGGTACCCCGACCCACGGCGCTGCTTACCAGCTCCAGCTCCTGCCCTCCTGCCTCGGTCCCCACCGCCACTAGGCTTTGTCCACGACACGCCGGAGACGTTGGCTCCAGAAGGCCGGCTCCTGCCTTCACAGACACCATCGCCTTTGACCTTCACTCCACTCCCCCAGCTGGAACTCCTGTAAGCCCTTCCCATTGTACAGTGGAAGCCTGAGGCTTGGAGGGCCTGAGTAGCTCGTCTGAAGTCCCACAGCCAGGGAGTGGTGGAGCCAACAGCCTTGTCCTCGGACTCAGACTGCAGGGGCGGGAAAGCGGAATGCAGGTGCAATAGTCATGCTTTGATGGGAAGCGCTGGGGAGACCTCCAGGCAGGAAGCAGGAAATGAGGATGACGGTCCCCCTCATCATCCCTCAGCACCTGGATAGTCCTGATTCCAGCCACACCTCTCGCATTGGCCCACCGCCTCCCTGGGCCCACCGCCTCCCTTCCTGGCTGTGGCAGGAAGTGTGACTACTTCACGCCCTTCTCTGCTGGTCCAGCTGTCTTCAGGCCCCAGGCCCTCAGGGTGCCCCTAATTTGCACAGCTGTCTTATACTTCCCTTCGCCTGTTCTTTTGCACATATTTCCCAAGCACTTATAGCAACGGCTTTTCATCTAGGCAGAGAACAGGACGACGCCCAGCCTGAGAGTGTGCTCGGAGCTCAGCGAGTCCCGTGGGGCAGCTGCTGTGTGTGGCTTGCCTGGCAGGAAGGACGTGCCCACCTGGGCTCACAGCCCCGTCGGCACGCAGCATGACAGGTGGCGGCTCCGAGGGGAGGTAGGGAGGCTCCTGGAGGAGGCGGGAGGGCTGGAGCAGGTGCAGGCCCTGGGGGGCCTACAGAGCCCCTGCCTTGAGCCTGTGTTGGCAGCTCCTGCCAAGCTGCTCCTCCCGCCCTGGTCGGTCGGGTCCTCAGTGGCCCACTCACCCAGCAGCACAGGTCACTGTCTGCTCTGAGTGGGCACAGCGGGCATGCCGGGCCCTGGGAGGTCCTCAGGGACAGACGGCCCCCAGGATATAACTCAGGCCCAGCAAGGAAGGGCTGCAGTGGGGAGCCAGAGGTCACTGTGCGGCTCCAGGCCGGGCATTCTGGCGGAGGGGGCAGCCTCTGCAGGGGCCCGGTGGGAGCAGGTGTTGGATGGCGGATTCTGGCAGGTGGGGTGAGGCTGGCTGTTGTGGACCTGAGGAGGGGCCTCTGTTGCACTTACACACAGACACAGACACACACACACACACACACACACACACACACACTGGGCACCACGGAGGGGCTATCCACGACAAGGAGCTGTGTATCAGATGGACTTGCAGACATTGGACAGGGGAAAGTAGGCCAGGAGCAGAGATAGTGGCCGGGAACCTGGCCTGAGCTGCCCCCATAGAGGCCGCAAGCCCCGGATGCAACTGGACCCAGAGTTCCCTGCAGACAGGGCCCGCACCGCACTGCCCTGCACATGCTGGAATAGTTGCTGCAGGAGGGCGTTTGCTGGGGGCCTGGGCATCTGCCCTGCCTGAACACCCTTCTGGCCAGTTTCGTGATCTGGAGTCCACCAAGACAGTGCCACCTCTCTAGGCAAAGTTTTCATCCCGAGGTGAAAACCAAAGTAGCTCATCATTAGTTACTGGCCTCTCTGAGTTGCTGTTTCCTGAGAGCAGATCTGGGGAAGAGGCCTGGCTTGTGATTTGGGAGCAAGGGAGGGGAGGATCAGGAGAAAGACCCCATGTGTATGTGGGGGTGGTGGAGCGGGGGGCATGGGGAGGGGTGGGGTGAAGGGGGTCATCTGCTCCAGAGTAGCCTCCCCCATATCTTCCCTCCACCTCCCTCTCTACCCAGGACCTAGGGAAACCTGCCCTGGGCTGTGAACTCCCTCCTCTTGCTTTCCACGTTGCAATTTGCTGCCTGCACATTTTGCCGTAATGTAGATTTTTCCACTTGATTTCCTAGCATTTGTCTTTTCATTGTTTTTCGTCCTTTTTACATTTAAAATGACTAAAGAGAAAAAAGAGAGAAAGAAAGAGCAGGAGAGGAGAGGAGAGGGGCCACGTCTGCTGGAGACATGTCTGCTGGAGCCCGCTGGAGCCGCAGCTGCCTGCCTGGGCTGAGAGAGGGCAGCCCTCGCGCCTGCCTGCTTCCGCCACGGGGAAGTTTCTCGGTGCCCCCGAGAAGGACTCTGCTTCCCTGCAGTCTGCAGCCCAGGCCTGAGGTGCTGCTTGGGCAGAGCGAGCAGCCTGCATCACAGCGTGATTCCCCGGGCCCTAGAGAAGAGGGGTGGACGCAGTCCTCTCGCCATTGCCGCTTGAGCCAGCGGGCAGCCCGTGCTCTGCCCATCCTGCTGCCTACAGGTTGACCCGACCACTGGGCTCCGCTGGGCTGGGTCCACACTTTGCCCCAGGGCCTGGCCAGGTAGAGCTTAGGGTGAGGGAGGGAGAACACAAGGAGGGCAAGGCAGACGCCCGAGTCTGGAGGATGTGGCTGAGAGCCCAGGAGAGGATCAGAGGCCCGGGTTCCCCACGGCCCCCTTGATGGGGGTGGGGTGGCAAAAGCAGACTGTTTCGTTGTGTGACCTTGACTTTCTGCCTGCACGGGTGGGCACAGCCCACAGGTGGGGGCCCCATGAAGGCAGGGAATCGGAGGGTGCTTGGAGGAGTGGTCTCACAGGATGGTGGGAAGAAGAGGTGGAGTGGGGAGACCCATATGGGGGCAAGGGAGATGGGGGGACAAGGAACCTAAGCAATGGTGCGATGTCACATGTGTCCACCTAAGTCCACTGGGTGTGTTAGGGAGGCACCTCCAGCAGGGAAACCCGGCTCAGAGACTCCCCCTTGGTGTGCCTTGGTGTCTGTGCCCTCAGAGCTTCCAGGTCGTCTGTGCTGAGGGCACCAGGCCCGGATACTTGCAGCACAGGACAACATGGCCATCCCAGCAGCGAGCCCTTACTTGGTGGTGGGATTCCAAGTCAAAAGCGTTTCCAGCCTGTGGTTCTCTGGCAGGCCGGCAGCTCCGAGAGAAGCAGCAGAGCTGGATGGCCGGGTCTGAGCCTCCCATCCTGGATGACCTGGCGGAGGGAGGGGGCGTGGCTCCGGCCGTGGCTGTCAGATGGCACCGGTCACTGGCGTTGCTGTGTAGGCTGCACGGGAGGGAGGCTGCATCCTGGCACCTGAGGCATCCTGAACCATAGCAGGTGCTCAGGAAAGGCAGCAGTGGGATAAATGAGTCTGGGGGAGTGTGCTCGGGCCCTGGCTCCCCGCCGCGTGCTTCCCCTGGCCAGGAGCGCTGTCCCCTGTGCTCCTCTGTGTGAGTGCGTGCTCCTCTGGCCTTGCTCACCAGCCAGACGTGTGCTCGCAAGAAAGGTCTTACTCGCTATTATTTCTTAAGTACCAATTATGCCAGAAACTGAGCAGGGTGCTTTTCAAACGAACGAGTGACTGGATGAATGGATGGATGGATGAGTGAATGAACAAACATGCAGACCGGGTCCTGCCTTGGCTGAGTCCAGCTGGAGACACTGGCATAGATGCATTGGCTGGACCGGGGTCTCAGGGAGAGGTCACAAGACCGCAAATGGGAAGGGCAGAGAGACCACAAAAGATAATGGAAAACCCAGATGAGTTTCAGCGGCGGCGTCTCTGTGTCGCGGTCAGGGCAGGGCAGGTGCCTGGAGCCTGGGTGGGGGGTGGGGTTCCAGCCCCCAGCAGGGGCACAGGGAAGGGCAGCACAGGCCGGCTCCCCACATGCCTCCTCTCCGGGCACTGTGGATGTGGGGCCTGGTGCGCTGCAGGGCCCCGTGTCACAGATGAGCAAAGGGAGGCGGGGGTGTCCGGCAGAGTCCCGTCCAGGCACACGCCCGGGGACAGGATGGCACTGTCACTCGTGTCCGAAGGGCTTGTCTGGTCTGCATCTGTGGCCCAGGTGCGCCAAGCTTCTCCAGTTTGTGATATTTGCTTCTGATTATTTTTCTTTTTAAATGCTATCTTTATATATATATATATAATTTTTTTTCATGTGTAGAACTGGGGTACAGGCCAGACGTATGTGTGGGGGGGTGAGAGGATTCACCAGAGACAGAGCGGGGAGCAGAACAGGTGGGTCGACTGAAACACTGCTGAGGGGAGCAGCGGGTGGGATGGGAGAGGTCTGCTGCGCATGTGGGTCAGGGGATCGAACTCAGAACACAGGCTGTAGTTGAGTTGATAGTGCTGAGCTCTAACCCCGAGGCCCCCAGGGAGTCCAGCTTTTGGTTATTTTTCAAATAAATAAAATGTGGATTGCTTAGGTGCACCCCTGACTTCCACCCCCTAATGTGGAGCCTGCCTCATTCTAGCTCCTTCCCTCCCATCCTTGAGATAACCATCGCTCTGAAGTTGGTGGGATCCCTTCCTGTCCTTGTTTAGTCATTTAACAAGCATTTATTGAGCACCTACTATATACCAGACATTATTTGAGGCATTAAGGAACCTCAATATGAATACAAGATAAAATCTGCCTTTGGGGAGCTCTTGCTCACATCTATGTGTGTCCTTAAGTCATAAATCTCATCATATGTGGTCTTCAAATTCTACACGAGTGGGACAGGTCATGGTGCAGTTTGCTTATTCAGTCAATTTAGGGTTTTTTTTTTTAAAGATTTATGTATGCATACAAAAACTGGGGTACAGACCAGACGCGTCAGGGGGGTGAAAGGGTTCACCAGAGACAGAGTGGGGAACAGAACAGGCAGACTGACTGAAACACACTGCTGAAGGGAGCAGTGGGTGAGGCAGGAGAGGTCTGCTGTGCCATGTGGGTCCCCTCCCTGGCTGGCGGCAGGGATCAAACTCGTGCTGCAGTGGCTGCGTTTTGCTTCCTAGTGTATCGCTTAACCCACTGCGCCACCAGGGAGGCCCTCCTCAGTCAATTCAGGTTTTCTAGGATTTTGTTGTGATGAATAATGAGCGCTATTTTATTAATCTTAACTATATAATATTCCATTATACAAACACCACAGTCTATCTATTCTTCGGTTGTAAAATATTTATATTGTTCCCTTTTTTTTTTTTTTTTGACTGTTTCAAACTGTGCTCAGTGGACGTGTGTGTGTGTGTGTGTGTGCAGGTTTCTCATGCATGGGTTTCCTGGGGAGGAACTAGAAGGGGCCACGCTGGCCCGTAGACTTGGCAATCTTAGCTTTGCTAGACACCACCCCGTGGTCTCCAAAGCACCTAATGGACACTTCTCCATCATTGTCCTAGCACAGGCGGGGCCTGAAGGGGTGGGCTGAAGGGCGAGTCTGTTTTGATGGATGAAAGAGCAGGGTGAGGGCAAGGTGAGCCTTTGGGCCCACCTGAGCTGGAAGTGGGAGGAGGGGTGCGAATGTTGGGGAACAGGAACAGTGTTGGGGATGGGCTGGGCATTCCCAATAGGGCCAGGCTGAGGGCTGGGATGGGAGCTGGGGAGCTGGGGAAGATGGGTGGGGCCCAGGGAGTGTGGGGCTGCCTTCTACTCACCCTGGGGCTGGGTTGGGGTAGCTCTGCTTGCCCTGTGACAAGGTAACTGGGAGGGCTGGTCTGCATTCGACCCCTGCACAGTGGTGAGAGCCTCATCCAGAGTGGGTGCTACCCTGGCCGCTGTGTGCCCTCGGGCAGGCACTGCCCCTGTGGCCTGTCTCCTCTGGCCAAGTCTAGCCTGGGCCAGGAGGTCTCTGGCCCCTGAGCCCCCAGGTGCTCTGATGCTCTTGGTGGCGGCTGTGGCTTCCTGCTTCTGGCTCTGCAGGTGGAGGCGACGGCCGGCCAGCTTGGCCAGTGCTTGCGGCTGGCGTGTCGTGGCTGGGCGCTCTCCAGGGGGTGGGCTGGCTGGGTGTGGAGTGAAGGGTTCACCAAGGGGGGATCCAGGAGTGTCTAGAGGGTCAGGGGGAACCCCAGACTCTTCCATACCCCCTCCCTTATGATGCTGGTCCTCGAGCCTGGAAGAAGTGGAGGGTTCAACCTACACCTCTGAGAGAAAAAGTAGACTTATTCATTACTGCTCAGGTTTGATTTGATTATATTTACTGTTGACATGGACTCTTACTCACTGAGAGACTGGGGAAGGGAGAGTTTGGGAGAGGGTGACCCAGCAGAGTGGTGGAGCTGCAGGGGGGCTGAACACAGGTGGGCTGGTGGTTTCGGTGTGTGGCTCGCTCCCCCTGGCACCCCCACCCCTCGCCCCTTGACTCCACAGCCCCTCCCCCCTCGGTTATGGACATATAGACGTAGGACTAAAGGGATGGTGGCGGGAGCCAGGCTCTGCCTGCTCTGCCCTGACCTAACTGTCGGTGTGACCTGGGGAAGCCATTTACCTCTCTGGGCCTCAGTTTCCTCATCTTCAGATTGGAGATGTGCTGGGGATGCTGGCCACAGCCCAGTGAATCCATGCTATCTGAAGACTAATGCTCAGTGTACCTCGACGCTCTGTCCGTGTCACCAGTGTTACCGAGCTTCCAGAAAGTGCCCAGAGTCCCCTCTGTCCCCTCACTCTCCTGTGGCTGCAAGATTACCACACCCTGAGCAGACCAAGGCTCTCAAGTGCCTTGTGACTCACTCCCGTTCTCGCTGGCAGAGCTGTGCTCACCCCGTTCTTCTGTCCCAGCAAAGAGAAGCCTGAGAGACAGGCCCTGGGCTGTGGGGTGAGCCCGCCCCATGGACCTCGTAGGGGAGCATCACTCACAAGTGCTACTTAACCTCAGTGTCTCCCAGTCTGATTAACTCTACCCCTGCCTCCCTCCCTTCTGCCCCCTGGGTCCCTCCTCCCTCCGGGACCAGGTGGCTCATCCTCACCCCCCCACACCCTCATCCAGCCTCCTCCTCTTGTCCATCTGTCTCCCCAGATGGGGGGGAGAAGCATCGCAATTGGCCCACTTTCTGACTGGAAAGGAACCATATGGAGGGCTTAGCTGGGCGCCGAGTGTCTCCTGCCCGCCATGAGTGCAGGCCCATGCTGCGGGCTGCGGACCGGCTCTCCTGGCTCTCTCTGCGCCCTAGGCCTGAGGGGGGCCCAGTCCTGCCCAAGGACCCTGGTTCTCTTCCCCAGCAGCACCCGGTACCATGCTCTTCTCGGTACTTGGGGTACTTTGGAGATCTTAGGAGAGTCCTGAGATACTTGGTCTACCCAGAAGGGGCAGAAAATAAGGGAGGTAGGGTGGGGGCAGTGGGCCATGGCTGCCTTGCCTGCTGCAGAGAATGAGGGGACCACTGCTTGGAGATAGGTGTATGAAGGGGTGCATGACCTGTAACCCCAGTCCCAGTAGTTCCCAGCCCAGAGCAGTTCCTTCTAGCAAGCATACCTTGTTCTGCCCAAGAGCCCCACACTCTGGCTCTTGTGCCTTCTCCCCCTGAGATGCAACTCAGTGTCACCTCTTCTGGGAAGCCTTCCCTGGCTGCCGCTTCCCTGCCTGTGAGTAGATGCACCTCCTCCCGTGGAGCTGGGTGTCGGCACCTTTCCCTGTCGGCCTGGTGGTTGGGTAGTGTGCCCTTGAATGTGAACCCCTTGCAGCCCCAGCTCACTCAGAGTATGAAGTCTGTGTGGGAGACTGAGGCGGCCCTGGCTTGAAGCAGAGGCCATTTGGAGGCTGAGGTGTGCCCAGAAGTGGCAGCCAGGTGCCCCGACAAGGAGCTGGTCCGAGGCATTGACTGGCCCCACCAGAGCCTGTGTGGGTGGAGCCGGGCCGAGAGCCTTGGGTGGGAGGCAGAGGACGGGGCCACTGCAGGGAAAGGCTCTGGCTTGGTTAAGAAGAATCCGGCTGTGCCCCGGCTGTCACGACCAGGGGCTCGCTTCCTGGAGGCTTGCTTCTCTGTACCTTAGTACGGCACGAAACTGGCTTGGGGCAAACGCTCTTTTCTCTGAGCCTCAGTTTCCTCCTTTGCCAAACGTGGGTCATCACAGAAGCAGCGGTCCACAAAGGCTTTGCCCTAGGAGGTCAGGTACACCTGTCCCCTTCCAGCATTGGAGGGACATGGCTGAGGCTGGGGAATGGCCGGGAGAAGTGAAAGACCCCCGAGGTGTCTGAGCCAGCCACGGGGTGTGAACCCCAGCTCTTGGGAGAAGGGCTCCACATCCCGGCGGCTCCCACAGGCTTCCTGCAGCCCAGGGGGCTGCGCTTTCTGCAGGGCCCGAGCTCGAGAGGCAGCAGGCCCCTGGTCGCCGGCCCCTCTCCCAGCACAGCCAGGCTGGCAGTGGGCCTCCCCGAAGCCTGCCGTCAGAACGGCCTTCCCGGCTCTCTTCAGCTGCCTGCTGGGACTCTGATCACGAGCATGACGGGCGGGTGTGGGGGCCGGGGAGGCTGGTGGGGGCTAGAGAGCCTGCACACTGAGGGGCCTGGGGACCTGCAGGACAGCGTGGCTGGGTTTGGGTACTGCAACCCTAGACGTGCCAATGCGTGGGCAGCTTCGTGCTCTCTTCCCCAGGGAGATGCTGAGAGGCCCAGGGCTTGGGGACAGGAGCCCTCGGAGGGGGAGCGAATGGAGCATGGGAGGCACAAATAGCCCAGGTGGGCAATTTGCTCTCATTTGCAGATTTTTTTCTCTCCAAAAACTTTACAAGGTAGTTGCAGTGGAAACAACTAAACACTGTGCCGGATACTAACGTGCTTGCGTACGTGAGTGTCAACCAGCCACACGAAGCAGGTGGTATTACCTTCACTTTATCATGACGCGCTGCAGGCACAGACAGTTTCAGTAACCGGCCTAGGTCACACCTCAGTAAGTAGCAGAGCTGAGACTGAACCTAGCCGGTCTAGGTCCTAAGCACGATGCTGCATTGCCACTTGCAGGCAGCCTGTTACATATGGGGAAACTGAGGCACAGAGCAATTAAGTGACCTGCCTATGGCCATACAACTGGTGAGTGGCGGAGCCAAAATGTGCACAGCCCATGCCAGGGGGCAAGCGATGGGTGCTCCCCTGCCCGGCCGGCTGACCAGAGCCCTCCCGCAGGGGGTGTGTGCATCGCCCAGTCCGTGAAGATACCACGGGAGCCCAAGCCTGGGGAGTTCGACAAGATCATCCGGCGCCTCCTGGAGACCTCCAACGCCAGGGGGGTCATCATCTTTGCCAACGAGGATGACATCAGGTGAGGGCAGGTGGCGGTGGGTGGGGGCTGGAGTCGGGATGGGCAGTCCACTCTGGGGTCTAGAGAGGTGAGGAGGGTGAACTCGGGGGCTGGCAGGCCCCTTGGACGGGGCGTAAGGTACTGTTCCTGGGCGCCCCTTCCCATGCGCCTCTGTTTCCTGCACCCATTTACCAACCCAGACGGGGAGCAGGTATTTCAACAGCGGGACTAAGGCCGCGGGCTTGGGGCCTGAGTCCCCAGGTTCTAGTCCTGCTCTCCCTCCTTCTAGTTGTGTGATCTTAGGCAAGTTTCTCAACGCCCCTGGGGCTCTTTCTGCAGGGGTGGGTGTCGGGGAAGCTTTGGGGTAATGGTGCCTGCCTGATGGTGGTGTTTGAGGACCGGACTGGGAGTGTGCGGTGAGCACCGAGAGCTGAGTCTGGCCGGGGGCGGGTGCCCTCGCACGGTGGGTGCGCTCAGCCCCTCCCTCCTCCTGTGGGGAGCTCAGTGGTGGGAAGAGGCCTGGTGATTCGGCCCTGGCCTTGGCACACACTCACTGCGGGAAGGCCCCCCCACGCCTCTGCCTTCTCATGTGCGGAGTGGGAGCAGGTGAACTCAGGGGCCAGCACCGAGCAGTGTGAAAAGCCCCGAGCAGTGTGAAAAGCCCCGGCGGGACACCTCCCTGCACGTCGGCCCTGCACCCCGAGTCAGAAGAGCCCTTGATCATCCCTTAATCTTCCTCCTGCTGCCTTCTTGCTACCTATCAGCTCCCAGAGACTGGAGGTCAACGTCAAGACGGGCTGAGCCTGAGGTCCCCCAGTCTGGGGGAGTCATGCCCCGCACAGCCTGGTGGGGAAAGCTCCCCTGCGTTTGTGGAGCAGCGTGTGGGGCTCCCTCAGGTCGCTGTGTGAGGCTGCCTCTCTCAGCCCAGCTTTCTGCCCCCACTGGCTCCCCACCTGCTCCCTCCCATTGCCAACCTGCCTGGGTCCCTTTCTTTCCACAGCTTTTCCCATTTGCTAAGGCCCCAGCTTGGACTCTTGAGTTGCAGCAAACAGATCTTTCTCCCCCTCCCCAAGGAGACGTTGCCAGCACGCCACGGGGATGGAGAGGAAGCTCTAGAAGATCATTAGGGGCTCCAAAGCGAAGGGCCCATCTCTAATAGGGGTACTTCAGGCAGTGAAAGGCCAGGTGGGAGGAGTCCATCTGATTCCACGCTGAGCAGAGAAGCTGCTCCCGACCCCCTCAAAGCCTACAGGTCCCCTAAAATCTGGCTCAGGATAGGACATATTATTGTGCACAGGCCAGCCAACTCTGGGGATGTGAGGGGCCCTTCTGAGCTCTTCTCCTCACTTCAGACCCCAGCCCTGCTCCCTGACTCCCTCCCAAACCCCTCACTGCTGTGGTCCCACACCTGCCAGATGTTTACTCACTCCAGGTCCCCTGCTTAGCTCCACGACCTCCCGTGGCAGGACAAGAGGATGGAGGTGCTGGGCCAGGTGTCCTGGAGAAGAGCCGCCTGGGGGCAGGGGGAGGACTGCAGGAAGTGTGCAGGGAGGTGGGGGCACTTCTGGAAACCCACGTGCATCTTCGGAAACAAACAGAAGTAAAAATAAACGCAGGTGACTCTCCAGGGACCGAGGGTGGGAGCGCTGATCACCCGGCTGGCCGGATGCGACGGGTATTAATAGGACAGTGGCTGTGGTTCTGAGGGCGGTCTCGCTGACCATGAGTGGGTCCTTTGGGGGAAGCTGCAGCAGGTTCGGGTCTAAGGATGTCAGAGCCAGGAAAGGATGGAAGTGGGGGGTGCAGGCCCGGGCAGCCCCAGGCAGCCCTGCCCCAGCTGCCCGCACAGGCCCAGCTGCCACCCCCGACCTGGAGCCTTGTCCTGGAGTCCCAGGCTCGCTGTGGCACAGGCCTGGCCAGCTGCTGGCACCCCGCTCTCTCGCTCACTGTGTGATCTTGGCCAGGTTGCTTGTCTGCTCCATGCTCCAGTTTCTCCCTGAGGAGGCAGCTGCGCTGGGGAGATTCTGCCTCTGAGAAGATGCCTTTGGGGGCCACTGAGCATTGACTGAACACCTCCTGTGGGCTTCTTCTGTGTTGGGCTCTGGGTCTGATTTTATTAGGACCATGGGCATCACAGAACCTGGGTACCCCACACCCTTGTCCTCATCTGGGCGGGTGCAGGGAACAGGTCTTTGAAGGACCCAGACATTGGGAACAGAGGAGGCAGGCAGAGTGAGCACTGCAGGCGGGGAGCAGCAAGTGCAAGGGGTAAGCTATAGAAGGGTGTGAGTGTGCATGTGCACACGTGTGTGCACGTGTGTGTGTGCCAGGAAATGTGAGAAGGGGCCAAGGGGTGTGGGTGTGGGCTTAGGGCCAGGGTGGCAGGAACCTGGGAGGAAGGGCTGGGCAGATGCTTCAGATCTGACTGAGGGAAGCAGACAGGGTCTTTGCAGAGACAGATGTGGCCCTAGGGGAGAGGAGGGGCCTGGGGGAGCACCCTGGGTCTGCAGGCAGAGATGGGGCGGCTGAGGGTACAGTGAGAAGGGCACTGTGGGCCTTTAGGGCACTGTGGGGTCAGTGGCAGGGTACCGGCATGGGCTATGGGGACAGGTGTAGGGATGGGGGGTGGGGCTGGGCCCACGGGCAGGGGTGGCTGGGCGGGAGCAGTGGCGTGGGCAGACATGGCCGGGCTGGGGGGTGTGTGTTCCCGCAGGCGTGTGCTGGAGGCGGCGCGGAAGGCCAACCAGACAGGTCACTTCTTCTGGATGGGCTCCGACAGCTGGGGCTCTAAGAGCGCACCTGTGCTGCACCTGGAGGAGGTGGCTGAGGGCGCCGTCACCATCCTCCCCAAGAGGATGTCCGTGCGAGGTAGGCCGGGCAGGCCCACCACCAGCACTGTCGGTGTCACCCCCAACTGCTGCTCCTTGTTGCTCCCTCCTCTAGGTGCCCTTCCATCCGCACTCCTCCCCTGCCCACGCCCTGTCTTCCTCTGCCTGGCCCACAGCTCTCTGCACTCCAGCTTGGGGACCCTTTCTGACCACACTCAGCCCAGCAGAATTTGAGTCTAGAAGAATCCCTTCTCGGATGTCTCTGGGTGTGGCAGATGTATGATTGGACAGGAGGCTCCTTCATCCCCAGATGGCCCCATCACACTGCGTCCGCAGCAGGCCTTTGCCAGAGGGGTGGGCGCCCACCAGCAGGTTACAGGAGGGCACCGGACTGGGGCAGGGGCCTCCCTGCAGTCCCCTGGTGGCGACGGACTTGGGGGAGGTTCAGCTTGCCCCGCCAGTTCCCTTCTCACCCCTTCTCCCTGGTCAGGAACAGACTGGTCTGGCTGGAACCTCACTGTGAGTAAGGCATAAAGTTCTCATTAATGGCCTGATCTGGCAAGGACCCCAATGTCTTCACTGTGGGAGAGGCAGGCTCCCCGGGCCCGCTCCCTCTGTTCTCCTGGGTTCAAGAGAATCCAATGTTGATGGAACTGGAAAGGCCTGCAGACCTCTGCCCCTCCACTGTCAGAGACTAGGCCTGAGCCAGGCAGACTTTTCCCAAGGTCACAGAGTGGTGTCCTCTACTCACCCTGAAGCAGAGGGAGCACCATCAGGAAGTGCCCACACCAGCTCTCTCAGCCTGAAGCCATAACAAACACAAAGCAACAATAACTGTGGCTGCTGGGACCTGCAGGGCCAGGCCCCTTACTGGCAAGTCTTTAGCCTTCCCAGCAGCCCCGGGAGACACTTTTGTCCACATTTAGTACATGAATGAGACGCAGAGAGGTTAACTGACGAAGAGTGGCAGTGAGTGACATAGAGGCTCCTCGGGGGTAGAGCTGGAATCGGAACCCAGGACCCGGCTGACAAGTACTCCCCTCCACCCCGACACTGGAGAAGGCTTTAGGGCACCGGTTCTCACCTGGGGGTGGCTTTGACCCACTGTGGAACAATTGGCACTATACGTGGCACTGTTGGCGGTCACCAGCGTGGAGCTGCTGGTGGCTTCTGGTGGGTAGAGGCTAAGCATTCTGCTCAGCATCCTGCAATGCACAGGACAGTCCCCACACAGGAAGATCAGACCCTAAGATCCCCACCCCCTTGCCCTCCCCCTCCAACCCTGGTCAGCAGGGCCAAGGCTGAGAAACCCTGCTGTGGGCCTGCCCTTCTCCACCTCCCCTCCTCCCATCCTCAGCAGGCACCAAGGCACTTGGGCTCATCGATAGACAGAAGCTCACCTCTTGCTTGGGGTCCCTTTGCGCTCCCAGGCCCGTCCCGAGCACTCAGTCAACTGTGCGTGTTATCTGCAATTGTCGTCCACGCAGAGGGGGTGATGGGAGGAGAGAAGGTGCTGTTCGCCCTCTAGCCTGCTCACCCCGGGACGGAGGCTCCCGGCCGAGGGCAGAGTCGGAGTGGGAGGCTGTGTCTGTGAGCGGGAGTTGTGGACTTGGCGGAGCACGCCCAGGGCCTGTTCTGGCTGGACAGCCTGGGCCAGCCTGCCGGCTCTGGTCTGATCTCTCCTTCAGAGCCAGGGTGCTCAGGGGCTCCCAGGTTTGGGTGCCCTCCACCAGCCTCTGACTCTGCTCTCATCTCAGGAACCCCAGGTGGCTCCTTCTCAAAGCGGCCCTATATTAGCATTTAGGTGCTTAAAAGGCAGCGGAAACATGCTCATCCCGTTCTCCTCCATAAAGGCAGCAGTTGTAAGATTACACATGCTCCTCCTGGGACTTAATGCAGCGCTTTTCATTTTGAGTGAAATGAAATGCCCCCCATTTTGTTCTTTCTGGCTGGGCCCAGGATCAGAGGATGTGATCTTCCCGGGCTGCGACCAGGGATGCCATCTAAGCCTGGGGGAAGGGAAGATGTGAGGGCGGGCGGGGGAGGGGGCTCTTGAGGCCCTGATTTCCTGCTTCCCGGCCAGGCTTCGACCGCTACTTCTCCAGCCGCACTCTGGACAACAACCGGCGCAACATCTGGTTTGCAGAGTTCTGGGAGGACAACTTCCATTGCAAGCTGAGCCGCCACGCACTCAAGAAGGGCAGCCACGTCAAGAAATGCACCAGTGAGCTCCTGCGTGTGGGTGGGGCCGGGACTAGGTGGGGTGGGGATGGTCAGTGCCTGCGAGTGGATTCAGGGGCCAAAGGGGTGGGGCCAGGACCAAGGGGCGGGGCCATCGCCAAAGGGGCGGGGTCATCACCAAAGGGGCGGGGTCAGACTATACAGCATTTGACCCCAAGAGGCTTGAGGGTACCAGGGCTAAGTCCTAGAATGCCCTGCTGTGCTCTTTTGGACTAGAAGCCTTTGGTGACAGTGCCGAGTGGGGGAGGGGCACCTGGGTCTTAGCAGAGACCTGACTGGCCTGTGGCCGCTATGGGATTCATCTGGACAGACCTAGAGGGACCCACGGATCTGAACTCACCCCAGATGCCCTGTGTCTCCTTCTGAAGCGCAGTAGTCTGAGCACTTTATGGAACCTTCTGTGACTCTGCGGGGCTCCCTCAGTCATTCAACTAACACCTGGTCCTATTCTAAGTCAAAAATTCCCTGGAGTTTTTATCCTAATGGGGAGACAGACAATAAACAAGATAAATAAAGATGGAATATATCACAAGGAAAATGTGTAATGGTATCCAATAAAACAGATCAGAGAGAGGAGGGCATCCCGCCGAGGGAGGCCTCTTGCATTTGGTGCGTCCTGGGCACGAGCTGGGGGAGCTCAGGACTATGGGTCTGCCTCACAGATCAGAAAAGCAGAGGCTCGGGAAGGTAAGTAAAGGACCTAAGTTCCCACTGACGGGAGGTGGCTGTGCAGCATTTGAACCCAGGTCTGAGCTCTGGGCCTCCGCCCCCTGGGTGCTCTCTGTGCTTGGGTACGTTTGTGCTCTTGGTCTGGGTGCAGCAGCAGCCTCAGTGCCCGTGGGTGCTCCTCCACCCGAGGGTGGCTCCGTGGGGTGACAGACTCCCTCCTGCATTGCCCTGGGTGGGTGGTGCAGCCGGGGAGCGGGCTGGCTGAGCAAGGGGCCGCCCGACCAGCCACACGCACATGCTGCCTGGAATGCTTGGCAGCCCGTGGCCCTTTGGGCTGGGCAGGGAGGGAGCGTGGTGCCGTGGGTGGGCTCCCTTCTGGCGGCCAGGGCCCCTGGGACTCAGGTCCGTGGGTGTCCCTTGGGTCCCAGGCAAGTTCATATGTAGGTGTAGGTCGCAGTGCGTGTGTTGGCTCACACTTGTGTGCTTGATTGCGTGTGTACCTGAGTCAGTATATTTAAGAAGGAAGGAGTGTGTGTGTGTGTGTGCGCGCGTGTGTCTTATATGGGAGCTTATATTCCTGGGTGAGCTGATACCAAAGAACCCCCTGTATATTATGCATCCACTGTCTTTCAGACACTTTAAAGATACCTCCTTTACCCTCACAGCAACTCTAGGAACTCTTACGACCCCATGTTGTAGAGGAGGCTGTGGCTAGTCAGAGAGGCCAATTGGCTTGCCCAGGACCGCACAGCTCCTGCCTTCGTTAGTCCGCTGTCACAGCAGCGGTGTCGGAGCGCACCATGCCTGGGCGGTGGCCACGTGCGGCTCGCTCCTCCTCTAGTGCAATGAAGACTCTGCCCTCGATTCCCAAAAGTGCCCAAGTGGAGAGGGAAGAATTCATGGTCACCCTGATGTGGGTCACTGGACCCGACTGGGCAGTGGGATGGGTGGAACTGGAAGTGGGGGCGAGGTGGGTGGCTGGGGCCTCATCCCCACAAAGTGAGGGGCTTCGTGGAGAGGCAGGTGGGCACAAGGCTTCGGCCAGTGCTGTCAGCTCTGCCTGGACGGCCGTCTCCCTAGCTGATCAGGGAGGGGAGAGGTGCCTCTCCCGCAGCCCCTAGGGGGTGTTTGGGTGGCGGTGGGGGCGGGTGGGGGAGCAGGAATCAAGAGGGCGTAGCTGCACTGGGAGCCTGGCGCCGCCTCTGTGCCCTCTCCAGGCTGTTGCTTTCTCATCTGAGAAATGGGGTGATGAAGAGCCAGCCCAGAGCGTGTCTCGGGACCAGGGAGGAAGCACTAATGGAGGTGCCCTGTGAACCGGCAGAGGCGGTGCTGAGCCTGGCTGTGCGCCGGAACCACTTGGGAGCTTTTGAAGCGATGCCAGGGCCTCGCCCCGACCCACGGAGTGACCTCAGGACCAGGGCCTGGCTGTGGAGTTTTTTAAAGCTCCCCAATGATTTGATGTGTATTTAGGGCTTGGTCAGAGACAAGTCTTCCCAGGCTTGGTTCACACTGACTCGCTGGGGGTCTTTTAAAGCCAGTGATGCTTGAGTCCCACCCCCAGACTTTCTGATTGAACTGGTGCTGGGTGTGAGCTGGGCACCGGGAGTTTTTTACATTTTATGAAGGACAGGCTTATTAGGAAAAGGGGAAAGAAAAAAAAAAAAGGTGCCTGCACAGATGCAGGAAGGCAAGAGAACAGCAGGGTTTTTTATTATATATATTCTACATTATTTCTCATTTTTGTACAGTGTATATTTCTCGTCCCGTGAAATTCCCACCACCCATTCACCGTGCGCCATCACCCTCGTGCCTTGTGCTCTTCCCACCCATTTTATTTTGTCACCCTCCTCCTCCCCTAGGGAATTTCTCAGATGTATAGTTGTCTGTTGGTTTTGATTTTTTTTTTAAAGGTTTTATTTATTTATGCATACAAGCACTGGGGTACAGGCCAGAGGTTTGGGGGTGGTGGTGAGAGGATTCACCATAGAACGCGGGGAGCAGAACAGGCAGATCAACGGAAGTACACTGCTGAGGGGAGCAGCAGGCGGGGCAGGAGAGGTCTGCTGTGCCATGTGGGTCCCCTCCCCGGCCGGCGGCAGGGATCGAACTCGTGCTGCAGTGGCTGCGGTTTGCTTCATAGTGCGTTGCTTAACCCACTGCGCCACCAGGGAGGCCCTGATTTTGATTTTTAATTTATTGCAGTTAAATTTTTTCCTCAGTCCCTCATTTGTTTCCTCTGCATTCCTCCTGTAAGTGAAACCGTCCGGACATCAGGATTTGTTTAAGTGCCCCAGGTGGTTCTACGGTGCAGCAGTGTAGGAACCAAGGTTCCGAGGGAGAGGTGGGTGGTGGGGGGGAGCACAGCCGCTTGCCAGCAGGAGGGAGGTGTGAGCCCAGGAGCAGAGGCTGCGTGAACGCCAGCGGCAGGGTGGGGCGGGCGGGCAGCGCCTCACAGCTAACCTGGGTCCTTCGCGCTGCTTCTGTAGCCCCAGCAGAGGCCGGTGAAGCCTTGGGCAGCTCTCAGCTCTGGTGAGCCCATCTGGCTTGGGAGAGGTGAGGAGCACAGGAGCTGCTGGTCAAGTTTGTGGGGCCTGGGCTCTGGTCACCCCAGGCTTTGGCCAGGATCAAGCTGAGCCAGTCCCTTGGGAAACTCTCTTAGGCCAGGAGGGCTCGGGTGGCACCCACAGACACAGAGCTGACTCCGGACTGGGCACCTGGGGCACGGGCAGGGGCAGGGGCAGGGCTGGCCCCACCCCAGGTCTGCATCCAACTGTCTCCTTTCTGCTGTGTGACCTTGGACTAGCTATTTAACCACTCTGAGTCTCTGAAGATTGTCTGTAGAACAGGGAAGATAACGCTCATTTCCAAGGTTGTGAGGATTGGAGATAAAGTGTAGGGAGAGGCTGGCTGGAAAATGATGCCTATGATAGGCACTGATGAAATGGTTGTCTTTGATCCAGACGTGTAGAGATGGGATTTACAGGCAATCGGGTAATTTAACAGCTCGAGCCTGTTGGGATGGACTTTGTTAGCTGTGGGATCTAGGAGGAGGGGGGCACCATCCTGAAGGGGGGGCGCGGTGTAGCCTGTCTCAGGCATTGCCCCCATTTTACAGAAGAGGCACCGAGGCAATTTGAGGACTTGATGGTGCTAGGGAGTTGGCAGAGCTGTTATACCTAGGCTCTAGAGCTCAGGTACTGCTCTGCCTCTCCCACTTCCTCCCCTGCCCTCTGGCCCCACTCTGGGCCCCTCGGCCAGCCAGGCACGCTCTGTCTTCTCCATCTGGCTCCCACTCACCTCTTCCAGCACGCCTGCCCCATCGACACGGCCGCCTTGGCTCGGCCCACTGTGGCCTCTCTGTGCGAACAGACTGGGTCGTCAGCCTCTGCCTGGTTTGGTCCCACCAGCTGCTCCTGGAGGGCAGGACTTCCTCAGCAGCTCCAGCCTGCCAAGGGGTGGGCACCAAGGGCTCCTGTGACCAGAGAAGAGCAGCAGGTGCTGGTGGAGGATTGGACTGAAGTGCTAAGGATGAGGGGGTATGGGTGGGCACCCAGTCTTTCTCACACGTAACAGCTGTGAGGCTTTGGCAGACCTGGGTGTAGAGCCTGGTGCTGTTCCTAGCTAGCTGTGACCCTGGGAAGGACACGTCACCTCTTGAACCTCAGTTTCTTCCTCTATAAAATGGGACATTATCACCCACTCCCATTCCCCAGGAGCCCTGTCCCTACCAGAACTGCCTCCGGCACTGTCTCCTGGAGAAGGGACGGGAGCTGCAGGAGGCACCTGCATATGGCCTGTGGGTCGCCCCACACCTGAGCGAGATAGGGGTCACTAAGCAGGTGACTCTGCAGTTGTCGAGGCCCATGGGAGGGCAGTGCCCGCCTCCACCCTCCCCTGCTAATCCCCTCCCCGGGAGCCTGCAGAGCAGGTTTTGGGAATTAAAGCTGTAAACAAGGCAGATGTGGCATCCATCTTTTTGACAGCACTGCCAGCCAGGTGATGCTGAGCGGAGGAAGGCCCGGTTTATGAGCAGATAGGAGAAATTTACAGCCTGCTGCTCTCAGGGGCTGGGAGCTCTGTGAGGGGGGTGGCCGCTTGTCACCTGGGGCTGTGTGGGGAGCTGCATCACCAGCCTGGGTGACAGCAGTAACGCCAACAATAACAACTATAATGACAGCTAATATTTACATAGCATTATTACTTGTCAAGTGCTGCGCTAGTGTTTGCCTTTAATCTTCACATCTGTACAACCCATTGTACAGATGAGGAAGCTGAGGCACAGGCTTGCCCTAGATCACACAGCTCGTAAGTAGCAGAGCTGGGGTTTGAACCCAGGCTGTCTGGCTCCAGAGATGTCCCAGCCCCAGGGCCTCGTTGGCTATTCCAGGACAGCTTTGAAGGCTCTTCCCATCTCCGCATTCCCAAAGGAACCTGAGGAATCTCCTTCCTGCAGAAAGCAAGGAAGAGCGACATTGGGAATTACCTAACCTGTGCCAGGCTGTGCCACACCTTAGAGGAATTCACGGTTGCTTAAACCGTTGGCCACACGGTGACCAGAGGGAACCTGGGCCCTTCCCTCAGTGCTGCTTATCGCTTGTTCAACAAGCATTTGCTGAAAGATTGACTGTGTGCTGGACTCTGTGATGGGGACAAACCTGCCCCTGGAACTTGCCCTGCAGTGGGAGATGCACGCCTTGCAGGCGAGGTGTATGGTGCATGGTGTGGACCCAGTGGTCAGGGCCTGGGCCTCCAGCGATGGCCTAACAGTGAGACAGGAGGTGCAGCCCCAGGAGGCCTCTTGGGACGTTGAGAGTCTGCGAGACCAGGGATGTGTACCTTTATTTATTTTTAAAGATTTATTTATTTATGCATGCAAGAACTGGGGTACAGGCCAGAGGCACGGGAGATGAGAGGATCCACCAGAGACAGAGTGGGGAGCAGAACAGGCAGATTGAAAGACACTGCTGCGGGGAGCAGCGGGTGAGGCAGGAGAGGTCTGCTGTGCCATGTGGGTCCCCTCCCTGGCCGGGGATCCAACTGGCGCTGCTGTGCCTGGATGCTTCACAGTGCGGTGCTCAACCTGCTGCGCCACCAGGGAGGCCCGGGATGTGCACCTTTAAAGGTCAGAAGCCCTCACTGAGAAGGTGACTCTTGAGCAAAGGCCTCAAGGTGGTGAGAGGACAAGGCATGTGGGGACCTGAGGAAGAGCAAGCCAGGCGGCCGGCACAGCATGTGCAAAGGCCCTGAGCTGGGCTCGTGACTGGCAGGTCTGGGAAGCAGGCAGGGCCCGTATGAGTGACAGAGCAACAGGTCGGAGATGGGTTTGGAGAGGCGGGGCTGGGTGACGGGATCATGTGGCCTCAGAGGCAATCTGAAAGGATTTAGTGTTTTATGCGGAAGGAGCCAAAGCGATTGCAGGGTTTGAAAGAGGATTGATGTGATCCAATTTATGTTCTAACAGGCTCACTCTGGCTGCTGTCTGGGGACGTGACGGGGCAAGGGCAGAGCGGGGGATCAGTTAGGAGGCCAGAGCTCGTCCAGGTGGGGGCTGGTGAGAAAGGGCTGGATTTTCCAGCACGCGGTTTGTGGAGGGGTTTGTGGTAAGAGAAAGGTGGCAGGGAATCCAGGATACTCCAAGGCTTTCGGCCATGTTCTGCGATGGCATCAGGGCTGGGGCCTGGGGTGGGGGGTCCGCTTGGCAAAGCAAGTCAGGAGTTGGGTTCGGGATGGGGGAGGGCGAGAAGCCTGGTGGGCCCCTGTGGCATGTGGAGTGTTAGCTGGAGTGTGGGGAGAGACTGGCTGACCTTGGAGTTTGGGGAGTCGTCAGAGTTTGGGGACTGGCTGGGAGCACAGAGTTTGGGGACTGGCTGGGAGCACAGAGGAGTAAGTGTAGTTACAGGTCTGAGGACTGAGCCCTGGGCCCCAAGTGTCGGAGGGTTGGGGAGAAGCTAGCACAGGAGCTGAAGAGGAGCGGCCAGGAGGCAGGAAGGAACCTGAGTTGGGGTCCCAGGGTGAAGAGAGCATCACGAGGAGGCGGGAGTGACCGACACGTCACGTGACACTGAGGGGCAAGCGGGGTGAGGGCTGAGCCTGGGCATCGGCCTTAGTGACAGTGGGGTTCCTGGAAGAAGCAGGTGCAGAGCCTGAGTGGAGCTAGTCAGGGGGAAAACAGAAGAGAAATTGATGACAGTGAGGCAGACAACCCTTTTTTTAAAAGAAGATTTATTTATGCACACAAGAACTGGGGTACAGGCCAGAGTCACGTGAGGTGAGAGGATTCACCAGAGTGGCGAGCAGAACAGGCAGACTGACTGAAACACACTGCTGAGGGGAGCAGCAGGCGAGGCAGGAGAGGTCTGCGCCATGTGGGTCAGCTCCCTGGCTGGGGATCGAACTCTTGCTGCAGTGGCTGCGGATGCTTCACAGTGCGGTGCTTAACCCCTTGCGCCACCAGGGAGGCCCCAGGACAGCCATTTTGAGAAATTTCATTGTCAACAGAAAAAGGGATGCTAGCCGGGGAAGAAGTGGGTTCAGGAGAGGGTGTTTGTTTAAGTGGAGGACATGACAGCGCATTTCTGTGCCGAGGGGAAAGATGCTTAGAGGGAATGCTAGGTGCTGCTGGAGGGGGGAGGGGCATGTGACGGCACAAGGTGGGGGTGTCCGTGTGGGGGTTGATGGTGGTTCATCTCCTACCTACAGCTCTCCTACAGCCCCCTATCTACCTGTCTGGGAGGGCTAAGTGCAGGTGTCTGGGGTGCTCCGGCACCAGCAAAGCCAGCGAGGTGCAAGGGGTACCCGCCCCATGCCTGTAGTGGGAGCCGGCCCTGCATGCCAGGTGTGGCTTCTGCCGCAGGTGTTGCTTCTCCCTAAGGCCCACTTCACAGGTGGGGCTCCTGATGCTCAGAGGGGCTGGGCCCTCTCCAGGCCCGAGAGGCTGAGCGGGGTTCTCCACCTGCTCCCACCTGGCCTTTCTCCAACTGGGCTCTGTGACTATCTGGGGACACTCCTCGAGGCCAGGCTCTCAGGAGCCAGGGGTTCTGTGGCGATTCTTAAACGCTCTGTTTTCACGTGATGACCAGAGTGAGCTTTACCAATCGCAAAGATACCGCTTCTCTGCTGCCGTGAACATTTGCAGTTGGGAGGCGCTGTCACAGCAGGTGTATGTCAGGTGTGCTTCTGTGTTTCTAGGTGTACACTTGTGTTTCTAGGTGTCTTTGCATAGAGGAGTGTATAAGTAAGCGTAAATGCATGTGGATTTGTGTGTTTGCCACTATGTGTACATGTGAACATCTGTGTGTGTATCTACTTGTATACCAGTGTGGGAGGAGCTGTATCAAGACTGTGTGTGCCTGTGTGTGTGCACACACGTGTGTGTGTGCGCGTGCACGCGCATCACAACTCAGGAGCTTTGCATCTGGGCGGGCTGAGTTGTGGAGAGGTGAGGGGGGAGAAAGAGAGGAACTCTGATTATTTCAACCTTGAAAACTCATTTCAATTACAATTTACAACCTGCAGACAAAGGCTGCAGTCTCCGTAGTAACCACAGCTGTGGGGTTTTGATGGAGAAAATCCTCTCCCGGATGGCTCCCGGCTGGCTGTCACCCGTGGCGGAGCCAAACGCTCCTGCTCCTGTGCCCCGGGACACAATTAGGACATCTTCAAACTGTTGCTGCTGTCACTGCCGCCATGTGTCCGGAATTTATCTCCTTCAGCAGCTCTCGGAAACGTGTGCCTTGCGCCTTCCAGAACAGCCATGCTCCTGCCAGGGCCCGGGGCTCCCCGCCACAAAAGGGGCTTTTCTGACCCCTCTTCCCTCGATGGCCACCTGCCGTCACGGCCCTGCAGATGGGATGCTGGCTTCCTGGGCAGGCTTGGCTAGATAATTAGGGCAGAGAAGAGGCAAGGAGAGCTGGATGGGGGAGGAGGGACAGTTGAGGGTAGCAGAAATCCCTTTGGAACTAGAGAAGATCCAGGTTCAAATCCCTGCCCTGCACTTACCAGCTTGGCCACTCCCGGCCCGTGTGGTGCCTCCTGGGGGCCGGGTGTGTCACTGACCACCTGCGAGCCTTCTCCGTGAGGGGCCGGTGCCGCCTGTCTCCCAGGTGTGCACGGAAGAGAAAACGCCAGGCCTGTGATGGTGCTGCCACCTGAAAAATGAGCGCTGGCCCTGCAGGGGAGTATCTGCCGAGGAGCCGTGTGCGGGAAGACATGGCAGTTTCTGACATCCAGGGCAGCGCATTCTGCCCTTGCTTAACGTGGGTTTGTGATCTGGCTGCTCCTCTTAGCCCCCCTCCCCACTGCCATGTGGGTGCACTTGGGCTCTGTCATTGTTGCTTCCTGAGGGGTGTGGTCCCAGCTGTGTGTGTAGCAGGCTAGCTGCTTCCTTGCAAGCGAGGGTCCTTTGCAGGTGACCTCGCTGCACCTGTTTTCTCCTCTGTAATTGGAGCTACACTTGAGACAGAAGTCAAGGATGTGACTTCTGTCGAGAAATCTCTCGAAGCCTATGGCAAGCACTTTTTGACATCCGCTGGGGTAGAGGTTCTGGAGGGCCCACGGGTGCCTCCCTGGGAGGGGTGGGCTTCCCTGGGGAGGCTGCTCCTGTGGGTCATCTGCACCCCAGCGCCAGGGCAGAGAGCCCCACGACCCCAGTGAGAGCACCCGGTTGTGAACCCGAGTGGCCCAGGGATGGACAGCTGAGGAGGAGCCCCTGGAGGCAGAGACAGGCCAGCTCAGTGGGGGAGGCACAGCCAGGGTCCCTCCACTCTGGTCTTGGGAGAAAACCACCTCCCTACGGTGCCTGTGGCCACTCTCCACCTTGGTTAGAGGTTTCTCATCCACATGCAGCGAAGGCGTAGCGGGTGCTGCTGGGGCCCGGTTGGCTTTTGCATTTTCCCGGTGGCAGCAGGAGGGCCTGGGGGCTGGGGGTGAGGCTGGGTCTGGTCCCTGGGGCCCAGCTCTGTCTGTTGCCCTGGCAGACAGGATTGTCCTGCTACTTTTCTCACGGTTCTCAGAACCCTGTGATCAGAAGCCTGGATGAGGGCGCAGGATGGCAAAGCTGGAGCATTTGCCTTTCATGTTCTTCCCTGTCTCTGCTTTGGCACAAAAATAGTGTTGCCCGTTAGCAGCGCTGTGCTGGCTCAGGAGCTGAAGCAGGGCCGGGCTGAGCCCTCTTTGTACGCTCGGGTGTTGCACAATCGCTCCGGCGCACTCAGCGGGCCGGGCCTCTGCCCTGCTGGGAGCAGTCACCGCTGGCCCTCACAGGCCTCTGGCCCCGCGAGCTAAGTGCACCGGCATCTTCATTTTGCAGGTCAGGAGACTGCAACCCGAAGATGAAATGACAGGTCCAGGGTCACACACTGGGGCAGTTGGTGGAGCCAAGGCTCTGCCAGACAGTGTGGACCCGGAGTCCGGGGCGTCTGGGAGGCCGGAGGCTCAGCTGTCCTCGGACAGGGCCTGAAGCCCTCCTGCCTCCAGGTCCTGCTGCAGAGGCCGTGCGTGGGGTCTGTCTGAACTGTCCCCCAGCACCAGCCGGACTGCAGGGGACCCGATCTTGGGCCCTGAGGTCGGGGTAATTGGAGCCAGCTTGCAACCTCTGTCACAGGGCGATGGGGCCGAGGAGAGTTCCAGCCCCGTGGGGGAGGCACAGTGGCCGCGACGACAGTGCAGAAACCTGGGCAGTGAGCTGGTCGAGCGCTGTCTCGGCTAGAGAGTGCTGAGCTGGGGGCGTCAGCAAGAGGCCCCACCCTTTGATCATGTGGCCTGGGGCTGCCCTCACGGGCCTCAGTTTCCTCATGTGCACAATGACAGGATTAGAGTAGATGATCCCTGCTGGCCTCCCAGCCAGCCCTAGCATCGCGAGTCCATGATTTCTAGTGTCAGCTCAGCCATCTCTGAGCCTCTTCCCTGGGGGTCCGGGTGGGGAGGATCAGGCTCCTGGCTGAGGGAGGCCGGGCCTGGCCATCCCCACAAGCTGTGGGGCGGCACATTTCATTGTGCAGATTCAGGTGGAGGGGATTAAGTGGCGGAGCAGACCCCTGGATGGTGGTGTGGCCCCTGTACCCAGGGCTGCCTCCGAGGTGTCTAAGGCAGGGGTGGGCATGTGAACTCTGGTGTTCCCAGGGCATGAGGGCCTGGTGCCCTCTCGTCCCAACCTGGTCCCCCAACGATGGACACAAGGCTCATGGGACTGGGCACAGGCGCTGCCACCCAGCATGCTGTGCACTGGCTGCGAGTGACCTGGGCAAGGTGTGGCCCCTCTAGCAGGTGGCCTGGGGGGAATGGGAGCTTAGGGGCTTTCATTTCCGTGTCCTGACCTTGACAGAGCGAACTGCAGGCCCCGCTGTTGCAGGGGCTGTGGGCTGAGGAGGGCAAACCAGGCTTCCCCAGCGTTCTGCCCATCCCCTCCCTCCACCTGCCATGCGCCCCCATGTGCTCATCCCAGAGCCCCTGCCCCTCCCCAACTTTTCTTCCACCCCTCTCCCATCTCCAGCCCTGCCTGGCTCTTACAATCTCTCAGGCCTGGTGTGGCACCGGAGCACCTGGGTTCCCTGCCAGGGCAGCATGGAATGTCCTGAGCCTTTATGTGCCTCAGTTTCTTCCTCCCCATCATGTGGATCGTTGCTCATTTCATTGTGCAGACTCAGCAAATTAATATACACGAAGAGTTAAGAGCAATGCCTGGCGCAGTAGGTGCTCAGTGGAAGCAGCAGCCCTTATTTATTACTACTGCCTAGGCCTCAGGCCGGAAGCACCTCCGCCTCCAGAAAGTCTTCCCAGCCTGCGCCAGCCCGGGGGTCTCTGTTCTCAGAACCCCCCATCTGACCACTTTGCGCAGCATATGATGGGTTCGGGTCACCTGCTCTGTGCCAAGTGTGTTCTGTGCCTCGTCACGGCACCTCTGCGAGGCAGGCTTGGGAATCCTGTGCATTGAGAGAACCCGAGCCTCGGACGGCCAGGGAGCCTGCACCGACCGCCCCAAGCAGAAGGGTCGGGGGTGTGTTGGAGCCCTGGAGGCCACGTGGTGAGAGGGGGGCTGGTTCCCCTTTACCGAGGCTCACTCTCCCTGGCTGATGGGCAGGGCTCAGGGTTTGGGGGGAGTGGGTGGAGTGATGGGAACTTCTAGTTTCTGGGCCACTAGAGGCATTGAGGGCACGGGGACCTGGGTCCTCCACCCTGAGGGAACAGTGGCCCGTGTCTCGCCCTCTCTGGGCCTGGCGCCCTGCGGTGGGGGCAGCATCCTCCGGCTGGAGTGAGGGACTGCTGTGGGCACTGCTCCCTCAGTGACGGACACACTCCTGCCCTGGGGTTCCCCAGTCCCTGCAGGCCCGGTGCTCCTGTGACGAGCCCTGGGCAGGGTGGGCGAGGGCAGGCGGCCACCACAGCCACAGGAGCCCACCCCCGTCGCTGCCTTCCCAGGGCCGTGGTGCCAAGGGCACTGCCCTGGCTGTTCTGGGACCTTCGGCACACAGGGACAGCAGCACAGTGACAAGGCAGTGGGTCCTCCCCTTTGCCCCTGGGCTGCCCCCAGGTGCCTCCACCACACCACCCCCTGGGGTGATGGAGCGAGCCCTGGCTGGGAGCTGGGACCCCAGGCCCGCTCAGACAGGCCTTCCCACTTCCCTGGGCGCGGAGGGCTGCGCTGGCTCTCATGGTGCTCTGCCAGCATGGCGGGCCTCACAGACCGCAACCCCCCCCCCCCCCCCCCCCCCCCCCGGGGTTTNCCCCCCCCCCCCCCCGCCCCGCCCGGATGTTTCCTGCAGATCGTGAGCGCATCGGGCAGGACTCAGCCTACGAGCAGGAGGGGAAGGTACAATTTGTGATTGACGCCGTGTACGCCATGGGCCACGCGCTGCACGCCATGCACCGTGACCTGTGTCCCGGCCGCGTGGGGCTCTGCCCGCGCATGGACCCGGTGGACGGCACCCAGCTGCTCAAGTACATCCGCAGCGTCAACTTCTCAGGTGGGGGCTGGGCGAGGGCTGCCCGACGCTGTCCTGCGTGCGTCGGCTGGGGGTCCTGGGGCTCTGGAGGCTGCAGGGAGGAGGGGCTCTGCTGCGGCTACAGAGGGTGAGCCCTCCGCAGAGGTTTCAAGCAGGGGTCTCCCAGGGTGGGGTCGCGCTCTTCCTGCCTCCGAGAAGAGGCTCAACCAAGCTCGTGACGCCCGCCGGCCCCCACAGGCATCGCAGGGAACCCTGTGACCTTCAACGAGAACGGAGACGCCCCGGGGCGCTACGACATCTACCAGTACCAGCTGCGCAACGGCTCCGCTGAGTACAAGGTCATCGGCTCCTGGACCGACCACCTGCACCTCAGAGTAAGCCCTGGGAGGGGCGGGGAGGGGTGGTAGGGGGTGGGCAGCCACGCATGCCACCCCAGCCCTGGGGGGATACAGTGCTGACGGCCCAGACCCTGCACCACTGCTGCCGACATGGGGCTTCCTTCTGTGCTCCCCCGGACCTCAGAGTGCCCTGAGGCCCCGGTCCTGGAACAGAATAGGGCAGTTGGCCTTTGGTGCCAGTTCTGCCCCTGCCCTTCTCTAGCCTGGCCCTTCCTGCCCGCCGCCCACTCGCAGGGGAGAGCTGGGTACACATTCATGCTCAGTGAAATGGCTCAGAGACTCGGAGGGTGTGGCACACATGGCCGGAGGGGCAAGCTGTGTAGACAAAAGGCACAGCTGGCGGTGGGGTTCTGGTCGGTGAAGGGGGAGCTAGTTGAGGGTCTGCAGCAGTGTCACCCAGACTGGGGGGGACATCGCTTTTCTGGGTATCACAGTAGGGGCCTTCCCCTGGGTCCGTCTAGCCACACCTTCCTGGCTCAGGGGATGTCCCAGGGAAGCGGTAGCCTTCCCTGTCTGGGCCTCAGTGTGGACAGGGCCACGGCCTTAGAGAGAAGGACCTGTGGTTTGCTCCCAAGGAAATGCCTGCCAACACCTCCCTGACCTTGCAAGGCGAAGGGGTGAGCCGTGCTGGGCATGGGCACACTGGTATCGAGGTGCACCAGGGAGAGCTGGAGGTCCGGGCTCCTGCCGGCCTCAGACTCGCTTGTTGTGGCTGCTGGGAGAGCTGCGTCACGTCCCCACTGCCGCTCTTGTAATAATCTCTTCCAGAGCCGGGCCCCTGGGGCTCTTCAAGGCACTTTCTGCCCGTGATCTCATCTAGCTCGACAATCTTCTAAGTCAGAGGAAAGATCTCGGGAAGCCCAGCCGGAGGGACATTGCAAAGGCCACACAGCATGAGGGGGACAGAGCTTTCTCCCATAGCAATGCTTCTCGGGTTGCAGAGCGGAGGCAGGCAGGCAGGCAGGCAGGCCAGAACAGTGGGCGTACCTGGTGCAGTGGAGGCGCGTGTGTCTTGGTGCGGTGGGCAGTGAGTCAGTCCGCTAGGCCCAGGGCCAGCTGGTCCTTACCGGCGCCCGCTGGGGCAGCTGCTGCTGCAAGCTCACAACTTTACTCGAGGACGGCTGCTCGCCCTGAGCAGGCGCTCTTATCGCCCCGTCTGCAGAGGTGGTGACCAGAGGCAGGGCTTGGGGATGTGGGGTGGCTGAAGGTCCCCACCACAGTACTACAAGGCCCCTTGTCATCACGGAGTTGGGGGGCTGGAGGTGGTGAGGAGGGACTGCACCTCAACCCCCTGTCTTCCACACTGACTCTTTGAGGGCTCAGTTTGGGCTGAGCTGTGGGGGCCACAGGGTAGGCAAGACTCTGCAGCAGCAGCAGAGGGGGCAGGGAGAAGCTCCCCTGCCTGACCATTGTTTTCCTCCAGAGTCTGAAATGAGGCTCCCTGCAAGCCCCCGACTTTACTACTCCTTCATAGATTGCACAGATACACGGTCCTCCGGTACTGGGTCTGGAGACAGCCAGGAAACACAACATTCAGAGGCCCTCTTTGGGGCTGACCATTTAATGAAATAAAAAACATTGCATTACAATTTCTAAATAGGGCCCCCCCTCCCCAGTAACAAAAGGTGAAATGACTTTATAGCAGCCATCGTCAGAACAGGTGGGAGGATAGACTCAGAGAGGGCAAGGCATTTACTCAAGGACACACAGCCAAGTTGCAACAGAACTGCGTCCCAGCGGTTGACTGCATTCACTGCTTTTTCTACTGGAGTCACCGAGTTTTCCAGAACATCCACTGTTACCCTGTGTCCTCTGGGAAAGGCCTCTTCGCTGCAGTCTTACAGCTCTTACAGTCTTACAGGGACTGTCCTGCCTTGTCACCCCCGCAGGATGGTGGCATGGGTCATGGCTGTGTTCTTTGACTTCCGGAACCACACACACTGTCGTGTCCAGAGCCACAGGCCCAGCTTCTTCCTTCCTTGGGGGTTTCTCCCCACCTACCATGATGCTGTCTTTGGATTCCCCACCTGCCCCGCCCCACCCCTTTCCTCAGCTCTATAATCCTCCCTGGGGTCCCAGGATCAATTAGCTACACTTTCTCCAGGGGCAAACAGCCAGCACGGAGGTGGCAGCAGTCTAGCCAGGCCTGCTACTTGCTAGAGCCACTTTAGGTAGAACAGACACTTTGGACGTGGCTCCCAAGTGTGCCCACACGCCCCTTGCCTGGTGTCTGGAGCTCTTTAGTCCTTCCGCTCAGTTTCTGGAATTTGTAACACGTTCATAGTGTTTACCAACACTGCGGCTCCCTTGCTCACAGCTATTGTGTCTTTGGAGAATGTAGCTGTGACCAGAGCTGATTTAGAGCAAGCTGTAAAGGAACACTAACCCCTGGGCACACGCTATGTCCTCTGATTAAACCTTCACTCTGCTGACCCAGCTCCCTGTGCTGTCTGCAGGAGGCCCGGAGGTCGAGCGTGGGGCAGCACATCCCGCACCCCTTTCAGCGTGCACACGAACCACCTGGGGTGGGGGGTCTTGCTAAAGCTTAGATTCTTGGCCTCCTTGGCCCAGTGGCTAAGTCTCAGTACTATCACGCTATCACCGCTATGGCCTGAGTTCGATCCTCAGCCGGGGAAGGGACCCACATGGCAGCAGACCTCTCCTGCCTCACCCGCTGCTCCCCTCAGCAGTGTGTTTCAGTCCATCTGCCTGTTCTGCTCCCCGCTCTGTCTCTGGTGGATCCTCCCACCCTTTACCCCGCCCCCTGCACCTCTGGCCTGCACCCCAGTTCTTCTGTGTATAAATAAATAAATCTTTAAAAAGATATAAAGCTTAGATTCCACCTGGGTAGGGGCCAGAGTGTTCCGTTGTCAACACGTTCTTGGGTGCTGCTGCTGCTGCTGCTCTGGGGACACTCGGAGGCCCCCTCGGGGCTGGAAGTCGGGGCTGGCGAGTTCCCTCTGCTCTGCCTCCCTCCTGCAGGCTTGCTCCTGTGCGCGGCCCTTCAGAGTCTCGGGTTTGAGCCGATAGGTCTGGCCCTGGCAGGTCCTGGTGGGGCTCAGGCAGGGGCTGGGGAGTCAGGCGTGGGGCTCCCGGGCGCTGGGCAGCATGTCCTGAGCCCTGTGCCTCCATGCTGTCTTTGCCAGATAGAGCGGATGCACTGGCCGGGGAGCGGGCAGCAGCTACCTCGCTCCATCTGCAGCCTGCCCTGCCAGCCGGGCGAGCGGAAGAAGACGGTGAAGGGCATGCCCTGCTGCTGGCACTGCGAGCCCTGCACGGGGTACCAGTACCAGGTGGACCGCTACACCTGTAAGACGTGCCCCTACGACATGCGGCCCACCGAGAACCGCACGGGCTGCCGGCCCATCCCCATCATCAAGCTGGAGTGGGGCTCGCCCTGGGCCGTGCTGCCCCTGTTCCTGGCCGTGGTGGGCATCGCCGCCACGCTGTTTGTGGTGGTCACCTTCGTGCGCTACAACGACACGCCGATCGTCAAGGCCTCGGGCCGCGAGCTGAGCTACGTGCTGCTGGCGGGCATCTTCCTGTGCTACGCCACCACCTTCCTCATGATCGCCGAGCCCGACCTGGGCACCTGCTCTCTGCGCCGAATCTTCCTGGGGCTGGGCATGAGCATCAGCTACGCGGCCCTGCTCACCAAGACCAACCGCATCTACCGCATCTTCGAGCAGGGCAAGCGGTCGGTCAGCGCCCCGCGCTTCATCAGCCCCGCCTCGCAGCTGGCCATCACCTTCAGCCTCATCTCCCTGCAGCTGCTGGGCATCTGCGTGTGGTTCGTGGTGGACCCCTCCCACTCGGTGGTGGACTTCCAGGACCAGCGGACGCTCGACCCCCGCTTCGCCCGGGGGGTGCTCAAGTGTGACATCTCGGACCTGTCGCTCATCTGCCTGCTGGGCTACAGCATGCTGCTCATGGTCACGTGCACCGTGTACGCCATCAAGACGCGCGGCGTGCCCGAGACCTTCAACGAGGCCAAGCCCATCGGCTTCACCATGTACACCACCTGCATCGTCTGGCTCGCCTTCATCCCCATCTTCTTCGGCACCTCGCAGTCGGCTGACAAGGTGAGTGGGCCGGGGACTGGGGGCAGCCCCCAGGGGCCGGCTGGCCTCTTGTCTGCTCTGGGGTGCTCTCTTTCATGCCTCGTGCTGCCTTTTCCCTGCACAGTTTTTTCTCGGGTTCTGGATCTTCTCTTCTTGCTTCCTCTCCCTTTTCCTTCTCTCTTTGTTTCATCCGTCTTTCTTCTTCCCATCCCTCCCTACTTCTGTCCTCCTCCTCTCCTTTCCCAGTCTCTCCATCCCTGCCTCTCCTACCCCATCTCTTCTCCTTCCATTTCCTACCCTGTCTTCTCCTCTTCTCTCTTTCCTGCATCAGCCACGGGTGAATTCTTTCGCAGATCTTGTACCTCTCCCTTTTCAACCCTTTTCCCATTTGTCTACTCCCCTCTTCCTCCCGCTGCCTCCCCCCTGCCCTCACCAGACCCCCATGGGTACCTGAGGAGGAAGCGATGTCAGGCCTTTGCTCCCTCCACTTCTCCCTGACTCCCCCCAAGCTACCTGGGGGCCCAGGAGCCTGAACCTGGCGGTGTCAGGTGAGAGCTGTCCCTACATGGCTGGAGCTGCAGAGGGGCCCCCTCTGGCTGACTCTATTGGGCCATCCTGTGCCTGACCTGAGGGTCTGGACACCCCTCACGAGCCCAGTGGACTTTGGGCTCCCGCACTGCCTGCATTTTGGGGGCTCATCTGGAAGGATCGGTTTCCTCACTCACAGATTGCAGCCGTGATCATCCCCTCAGTCTTTGCAGGCTCTCCCACGGGCATGAGGTTGGCGCTGAGGGGCCTGCAGGAGGTGGTGGGGACCAGGCCAGAGAAGTGACGGGCAGATGGCAGAGGACCCAGGGAGACTCGGGGAGGAGGCTTGGCTTTTCCCAGGAGTGAGGAGGGAGCCTCTGTGTGGTTCTCAGCAGTGGGGGCATCTTACCTGTGGGCCTTGAAGGATTCCTGTGGCTGATGGTGGCACCCAGAGGAGGGGACCAGGAGTCGTGAGCCTGGCTGTGAGGCCCTGGGCACGCTTGGCCTCCCGTGGGGCTGCCGCCAAAGCAGCACAGACAGGGTGCCCAGGGTGGGGGCTGCTCTGGTGGTCCTGGTAGTTGGGGGCTGCTGGTAGCAGGGGTGTGAAGGGGGGCTTCAGGCCGTGCCTGGAGGTGGGGCTGCTGGATTAATGACGGATGGCGTGTGACCAGAGGAGAGGCAAGGGCGAATCTGTGGTTTAGTGTGAGCATGGGAAGGAAGGGGTGTCTATGCCTCAGTGCTTAGATGGGGTGACAACGGAGGGGCCTATATTGGAGGAGGGGCTGAGGCCTGGAGGGTCCAAAGACGGGCTGTTTGCGAGGCCCCTTACATGTCCCAGCATAGCCGTCGAGTCAAACTTGAACATGTGGGTTGGAGTTCAGGGTCTCGGGCCAGGCTGGAGACCTAACTGGGGAGCCGTCATCCTGCGGGTGGTGTTGAAAGCCGTGAGCGTGGCTGTGAGATCCTGGGCGTGCTTGGCCTCCATGCGGCTGCCATCAAAGGCAGCACAGAGAGAGAGCTTGGCGCATGCCACACACTTTACTAACGGCCACCAGACCCCAGGGCAGCAGCAAGGGTAGCTGTCACCATCTCCAGCTGCAGATGAGGGCATACAGGCACAGAGAGGTGACGTGAGGTGTTGGAAATCACACAGCCACACTTGACCCTGCTCTGACCCAGGAGCCCTCGACCGCGGCCCCCCTGCTCCCTGCAATCCTGGGACACCTCTTCCTGGGCCTTCCTTGGTAGATGCCACTCTTCTCCAGCTGCTTCTCAGAAGCCCTTGGGCCTGTCCCGGGAGGCCTGTGGTTGGGAGGTTTCGAGACTCAGACCTTGGGGCTGGCGGGGAGTACCCTGAAGGCTGAGACCAGGCCTGACCCCAGGCCACCCTGCCCACCTGAGCTGGCAACCACCAGGCCAGCTTACACAGTGAGCCGGGCTGCCAGCCTCTGCCAGGCCTGTGGAGGCCCTTCCCGCTGAGAGCAGATGCAGGGAGAGGCCCCCACACCCCACAGAGCCCAGAGGCCCACAGACCAAGCAGGGGCGGTTACCCTGCACTCCTGGAAGCTGAGAAATCAGCTTGAGAAATCACCCTCAGCAATACCGGGAGAGCCAGTCCCGCACCTGCTGGGGAGTAAAGGAGCTGGCACCAGAGCCTGCTGGTCGCCCCTCCTCTGCCTTCCCTGATTTTCCCTGGCTGCCTGCCAGAAGCCTGCTCCCACTGGCTCCCTGTCACCCAGTGTCAAACCCGCCCACATCGGGAAGCTGGGCCCAGCCCCTCCTCCAGACAGCCCATCTCTCCAGGCCACCCACCTGCCCATGGCTTCTTCTTTCAGGAGGTTCCCTCAGCACTGCTGTGGGCAGGAGCCTGTGAGAGGATCTTTCCTGAGGCCCAGAGAGGGGCACACAGCAGGCCGGCCTCACACCGACACGTGGCCATAAGGGGCAGCTCTGGCCCTGATGCTGTGGGGCAGGAACCCCGCCCCTCCTTCTCCAGCTTCTGAATAAAGAGGGGAGGAACTCTGAAGAGCCTGCTGGCTGAGACCACTAGGCTTCTTAGAGGTTCAGACAACACTGGGGCTGTGCCTTTGTCGTCATTTCAGAGCTTCACGGTGCTCCAGCGAAAGCCTCAGGCATGCACACGTGTGTGTGTTTGTGTGTGTGTGTGTGTGCGATAGTGAGGGTGGTGGAGGGCTGTGGTGTGTGCATATGCGTGTGTGCCTTCCTGTGCATGTTCTCGTGGGTGGGAGGTGTGTGCTTGTGCATGCACCTGTGCAGATCGATGGGGGTGGGCAGGCATGTGTGCCGGGGGCTCATGGTGGCTGGTGTATGTATGCACGGGTGTGCAGACTAGGGGTGTGGTGCAGGCCTGTGTGAATGCACCTGTGTGTCTGCATGTATGTGCCCTGGGACCTGCAGAGGGGCGGGAGAGGGGTCAGGTGTGTCTGAGCTGGGTCTGAGTGTGCAGCTGAGGCTCGGGTGGGCGTGAGAATGCAGAGGTGTAGGTGTACGCCGGTGCGTGCCCAGATGTGTGCAGTGCACTTGCAGCGCTCAGCTGTGCCTGTCCCCCCGGGGTGCTGGTGCTGGCACAAGTGAAGCTGTCTGTGCTGCTCTGGTGAGCAGCCGGATGGATTTCCCAGTATTAACCCGGATTTCCAGGGCTTACCACCGCAGCCGGGTGTGTTATCCTGAGCTGCCCAGAGCAGACGTTCTCCACTGCGTGGGGTTTCTGCTCAGCCAGGCTTGGGCCGGACATGGCTGCAGAGGCCAGCGAGGTACTGGGAAGTTCATTAGTCTGCTTTGTACAGATTCTGAGGAGCTCAGTACACACCAGGGTCGCTCTGGCGCAAGCACAGGGCAGGCGAAACTCTTCAGCAGCTCCCAAAGGGACCCTCTGTGCTATACCAGGCCTAGCACAGAAAAGGAAATTTATCATCCACCTCCACAGCAGCTCCTGTCCGTGTCGTTTGCCCACCCCCGATGACCTCTGTCCATCACCATCAATCCCAGCCTGGACCACCTCCCCAGGGGAGGGGACCGGCGGAGCTCGCAGCTCAAGTGCTGCTGTGCACAGGAGCCGCCTCCCCAGCCTGGGATGGCAGGAAGAGCCCTGGGCCAGGCTGGGAAGGAGGCCCCGGCAGGTATGGGGCAGCTTTGCTCAGATTTGGTCTCTTTATATCCCTCCTTGCATTTTGTTGGTAGACAGGCTCCTAGGCTGAAAATAGAAGAAACCGAGGACTGTGTCATGCCTCAGCTCGGAGCTGCCGCCATAGTTGTCAGGGCTTGGTACGGAATGGAAAGGAAGGCCCTGTGTTCTTTTATGAGAATGATTCAGGGCTCAGTATGGCGGGACGGCCGTAGACCGAGTGCGCGTGCTCGTGGAGCTGGCCTGCCTGTGTAGGTGGAAGGGCCCTGCAGCTCACAGGCCCGGGGCAGAGCGGGACCTGCTCCCCGCCCCTGGTCCCCCCACAGGGCTGTGTCCACTGGAGGGCTCATGCTGTCCAGACGGGGAGCTGCTGTACATGGTCCTGCCCACTCCAGATGGGCCACCTGCCTGCTGGGAGAGGTGGCCAGCATCTCCTGCTGCATAACCATTCCTGGGTCGTGCTGGGACACTCTGTCCACGTGAGTGGGTTGAGTGTGAGGACCGGGGAGTGACCTTGCGGCAGCCAGAGGGCTGTAGCATTTTCCAGAATGGTGGCAAATGAAGCAGCCTCTCACACTCCCTGCATCCTTCCCCATGGTGTATGAACTGGCGTGGGGCTTCAGCCTGCTGGGTAGCCTTGTGGCTTGGGGCCGGTAGTACTATCATCCCATTGCACTGAGGAGAAAACCGAGGGCCAGAGGGGGATGAGACTTCCCCAGGGCCACGTGTTGCTCTCCTCCCTGGAGCTTCTCAGGCCCCTGTCGCAAAGGTAGGAAACCCTTTGGGATGAAGGCCTTCAGATCCAGGGCATGAGGTAGGAGAGGGGCAGGAGTTAGGGAAGAATGTGAGACTGGGGAGACCTGGCCTTCCCATCAGGAAGCAAGCCCTGACCCTTGCTCCCCACAACTGGGTTGGGTACAGGAATTAGGGGTGCATTGGGTGCAGCTGGATAGAACTGGGGTCCTGGAAAGCTTCCTGGAGGAGGCAGCACATTGGCCAGGCCCCAGAGGAAGGAAATTTAGGGGGCAGGATTCCTACCTTCCCAGGGTCCAGACCTGGGGCCACAGCTTGGGTCCTCTTGGCCCCACCCTAGCTGAGGGCAGCCAGAGGGGCAGCCTAGCTGAGCTGAAGCCTGGGGTGAGGGAGGAGGCAGGGAAGACCCCAGGCGGGGACCGGGGAATTGTCAGGCCCTGCCTGGAAGGCCCCACTATTGAAGAATGGATTATCCGACACCCAGATTAATGGACTTTCATTTTGCTAAACATCTGTCACCGTTAGTGCTGGCGAGCGAGCGTGAAATGAGCTTTGACTGTGCTGCCTCTGCCGCGCGCCGGGCGCCGTGGCTCCCATGCCAGCAGGCTGCTCCGCACAGGTGGCAAGTGGGGGGCGGTCAGCAAATGGGGGTCCTGGCGGAGGGACGGTGGCACGGTCACCAGGAGGTGCTCCAGGGCGCCAACAGGTGTCCTGCTCGCTCCCAGAACTGTGCAAGGCAGCTCCCCAGGGCGTCAGCTGTGGCCCCGAGAGTCCCTCCTTGGGGTGCCTCCCGCAACATCGCTAACAGCGGGCAACAGCCTGTGCCCGACATGGCTTCACATGCTACAGCAGGCATGATCGTTTCATCCTCGCAGCCCCCCGAGGCCCGCACCGACCTCGCTGTGCCGTGGTGAGGCAGGGGCACGGCACGGGCCATGCGGCGGAGCCTGGATTTGATCCCAGGCGCTGCGGCCTCGAGTCCCAGCTCCGCATCATGGCTCCCTCCGCGGGAAGCCGCGGGACACACGGGGAGGGGCCGGGCGGGGCCGGGCCGGGTCGGGCCGGGCCCCGCCGCTCTGACGCCAGCCCCGCCCCCAGCTGTACATCCAGACGACCACGCTGACGGTCTCGGTGAGTCTGAGCGCCTCCGTGTCCCTGGGGATGCTCTACGTGCCCAAGGTCTACATCATCCTCTTCCACCCGGAGCAGAACGTGCCCAAGCGCAAACGCAGCCTCAGGGCCGTCGTCACCGCCGCCACCATGTCCAACAAGTTCACGCAGAAGGGCAACTTCCGACCCAACGGGGAGGCCAAGTCTGAGCTCTGCGAGAACCTGGAGGCCCCAGGTGAGTACTGGCCCGCCCCACCCCACCCCTCTGTGCCCGCGAAACTCCTGCCCCAGCCTGGCCGAGCCCCATCCCTAGGGCTGCCCTCCCGGGGGCTGACCGGAGACCACAGGTGAGCCGCTGGCCCCACCCCCACTCCATGGAGCGCCCCGAGACATCAGGTGAACACCCCTCCGTCCCTCCTCCTCAAGAGAACCTCAAGCCCCACCCTCCCTTCGCTCCTCCCTAGCCCTGTCCTTCCTGGGAACTCTGCCTCACCTGGGGCGAGGCCTCGGGGGCCTGGTTCATGCAGGTGACTCCGGGGCCTCTCTGCCCTGGGACCCACATCTCAATCTGTGCTGTCCTAACCCTGTGGGAGCACACTTGTCACAGAGAGAGGGCCCTGCCCTGCGTGCCTTTGGTGACCTGGGGGGTTGGGGGGCTGGCCTCCTCGCAGGGCTCTCAGAGGTGGGCACTTGGGCCCTGGCCGCTTGGTTGCGTGAGTGAGGGAGTGCTGTGTGGTGGAGGGCCCACAGAGACCATGGCTCTAGGTGGGGTGCGTCCACAGGAGGGGAAGGACGCGTCAGGGATCATGCGTGGATGGGGTTACAAAGGAAGGAGGCAGGGTCCTGGGCGTCTGAGGGCAGGGCCCAGGTCTGGGCCTGGGCCGGCCAGGTCCTCCCCATGCCACAGGCCGCTCTGCACAGGGCGGCAAGTGGGGGGCAGTCACCAAACGGGGGTCCTGGTGGAGGGACGGTGGCACGACCACCAGGAGGTGCTCCAGGGCGCCAACAGGCTAGGGAGCACCTTTCCTGTTCCCCGGGGCCTGCCCTCCCTGTGAGGGGAGGCCGGAGAAGGAGAGGAGGGCCGGCCTGCGTGGGGCAGGGCCGCCTCGGGGACTGCTTCTTGAGTCCCAGCTGTGTGCCGGTTTGCCTGAAGGGCCCTGTGTTGGTATCCCCTGTGAGACTCAAACGAGGAAGGGGAGGCTGAGAGAGGGGCCCCCCGGGTCACGCAGCGGCAGGTGGCAGCTGGGCCTGACCTCTGCTGCCAGCCCAGCTGCCTCCACCTGCAGCGGACACATGGGGCCTCCTTCTGAGCCGAGCCAGGGGGTGTCCAGCGTGGGCTGGGCCTCCACGGTTTCGCTACCAGCTGCTCCACACTGGGGAGGGGTGGAGGGGTCGCTGTGGTCACCCCCACTCCACTGCAGACCCTGGCTCCCCCTGGACACCCTGTAAGTGCCGCGATGGTCTCAGTGGCAGTTACCCCTGCTCTCCCCTCTCTGAAAGAGCCCCTCTCCCCAGGGGAGTTTCAGATCCACTGGGACCTGGGAGCTAGCGCTGCTGCTTCTCTCTTGGACCGGGGGAAAGATTATCCATGGCAGCAGGAAGGATGGGGGTTACACTATAGGAAGGCCCAGGTTCGGGAGTGGGGGCTGTTTGTCATGCACCAAGAAAGCAAGAGGAGCAGGAGTCCTCCCTTCCCTGGTGCGTTTTACAGCTCCCCTCCGCCCTGAAGCACGCTCCCTGTCTGCTCCGTGCTCGTGTGCTGGGAGAGTATCAGCCGTGGAAGGGTGAAATGTGTCCTCCCTCCTCCAGGCAGGAGTTTTTTCTCCCTAAAGCCTGCTCCGGTTGAGTGATCTTCACAGCAACCCAGTGAGGTCTGAGTAGAGCTGGAGAGTTAATTCCCAACTGGGGCCCAGAGAGGGTCAGTAACTCTCCTGAGGCCACACAGCTTTGTGGTGGCTAGCGAGCCCCGCAGTGTTTTTCCCTTGATGCAGACCTCCTGCCGCTGGGGTCGCCTTTCTCAGTGCCGAGCAGTGTACCTGGTTTCTGACATGCCACTGCTTTGATTGACAGCACATTGGTGCCCTCCCTGGTTCTGGCCTCTGGTCCTCTCCTGTCCTGCGCTGCCTCCTGGGTATAGCTTCCCTATACCTGCTGCTCTGGGGCTCCCTTCAGAGGCCACCCGCACCCTCCACTCCAGACGGGAAGGCAGAACCCCCACCTCGGACCTTTATCACTGAGATGTGCAGAAACCCCGGATGCAGCCCTGGCCAGGTCCTTCTGTCCTGAGCGGGGCCCACTTTATGCTCCTGACTCAAGTTTGCCTCCTCCCACAGAGACAGGCCCTTCCTCGGTCCCCTCCCTCTAGCCCCAAGCTGTGCTCCGGGGCTCCAGCGAGCACTCGGGCCCTCGCCCTTGGGGACCATGGTGTCTAACTGGAGATGACACCCTGACACCAAAAGGTGACACTCTTGGTGCTGTGACGGCCAAGGGGACCGCCGAGGGCCGGGTCTCACGAGGGCGCTGACAACACCTCGTTGGCCTCTGCTGGACAGCAGGGGACCCTGCAGACAAGGAGGGGTGCAGAGACGGGCTGGGGAGACCCTGCACGGCCAGCCCTGCTTCCGGCGAGGGGAGGGTGAGAGCTGTCCACCCCACCACCGCAGGGCCTGGGGCCGGTGTCCCTTGCCCACGCTGTCTCTCAGCCCAGTGACAACAGAGGCCACGGAGCCGGGTGATTAATTCTGGGGACAGCAGACCGGGGTGGGGGTGTGAGCGAGAGGAGTGGGAAGGTGTCAGTCCTGCAGAGTAGGGACATTTTTCACTCTGTCACTGGCAGGCCACGTATCTTTAAACAAACAACAGAATAAATAATCCAGGGGCCTGATCGCAAGCAGATTGGGTGCTGAGACATGGGGCTGTCAGCTGGTGCTGCCACTGCCCCCGGCTAACTGTTAGACGGAGTGGCGGGGACTGAAAACCAGCAGCCGGGGTCGGTCGTCAGCAAAGGATGAGTTTGGGGCCCTCCGCCCCAACATGTGTCCCCTAGAAGGAGGCTTTGCCGCGTACTGTCCTCATTGCGGGGGTTATTTCAGCCCCTTCCTTTTGCCCACCACTTTGCGAGGTATAAGGAGCATTTCCATCTACCCTGTGGCTGAGAACCAGCCGAGGACTTATCACCCCACTTTACAGATGAGGGAATTGAAGCTCTGAGAGGTTCAGCTGGTACCAGAAGGGCCATGTGGCAGGTTCTGAGAGCCCCTAGCAGGTGAGTGCAGGGCTGGACCTCAAGTCTCCCGTGCCTCATAGCTAGCCCCTGTCGGTGCTGGGAGACTCACTGCCCCCACTTTGCAGATGGTGGGACTGAGGCTCCGCTGCAGGGCTCTGGCGCCCCTGATTCACAGCCGAGGGCTGAATGCCCCTGCAGGTTCAGCCTGTGGATTGAATTTTCTGGGGAGACGGCTCTGATCAAAGAGGAAGAATAGGGGCTCAGCTGCCCCTCGGCCCCCGCCCCTGGCTCTCATGCCTCCGCCCTCGGTGGGCGGGCCCCAAACTCATCCTTTGCTGACGACCCTGTAGCCATCCTCAGCCCCCCTTTTCCCTGCAGTCAGTGGAGACTCGGTGGCGGCTGCCGCTGAGGTTTCCCTTCACCCCTGAGCCTAAAGCTGATGACGGCTTTACAGGTTTGGAAACTCAATTTTATCAGTTCACCTGGGGGGTGATGGAACCCTGGGGAACTGATTCTCACCAGCCTGGCCTGCAGGCCCGTGATTCACAGAGCCAGCTGCTGGTGCTTTTCCTGACATCGGGGATTAGAGGAGGGTAAAGATGTGGCATGGGGGGAGCCCCTCAGGAAAAGCTGTCTAGGCAAAAAGGGCCACCCCTCGTGTGTGACAAGTGGGGAAACTGAGGCCTAATGGGGGCAGGAAGTAGCTCTGAGGTCACAGGAGTTTGCATCTCCAAGGGCTGATCGGCCTGTGTCCTCCACCTCCCTTTCTGTCCCTCCCGCTGCGCTGGGCCCCAGCCTCCAGCCCCCCAGCTTCCCTCCCGGAAGCGTCCCCTAGCCCAGGCCCCTACCTGGCCTCTCTAATTGTTAGCACCCTAGACGGCTGTGGGCCATTTTAGAAAGGAAGGTGGAGCTCTTTGTATCCTGTAAGGTGCCATGCTGTGTTCTTTTTCTCTTTCGGGGTGTCCTGGGCTCTGTCCCCTCCATTAGCACCTGTCCAGGTAGCACCTGAAAGGAGACGCTCCCCTTCGGCTGTCCAGCCAAGTGATGCTCATCTTCTGCTTGGTGATTTCTGCTGGTGCGAGCTCAGCTCCACGAGGGCCCCCACTCACTGTCAGCTCTGGCCGGGAGAAAGCTCTGCAAGTGTGGCTCAAAGGCACTCTGCTGGCCCATGGTGTCCCCCGCTGCCCCCTGCCCAAGTTGCTTCTTCCCATAACGGTGGCCCCGACCCTGCTGTAACACTGGGCTTCCGCTTCTGCTGCTGTGACCACGGGGCTGAACACTCCGGTCATTTGTCTGCTGTGCAGTGGCTGGGCAGGAGGCTCCGGATCCCTTCCCTCCTGTCATTGCCTCACCTCCAGGAGGTTGCTCTGGTCCCCCTCGTGCCCTCAGTGTCTGTTCTGCTCAGCGACGGGAGCAGAGAGGAAGTGCAGGGAGGCGTCCGTTTAGCCAGATGACGTGGACGGTGCCGAGGCCTTCTGCTCGTGCCACACGGGCCACCTTGACTGCAAGGGAGCTGGGAGATGCAGTCTGAACTTGGCAGTCGTGGGCCCCATGAAAATATAGTGGGGGGTGGGGGGCAGTGTGCAGCCAGCCCCTCAGTGCCCTCTTCTCCAGGCGAGACACCTCTAGCTGAGCCTGGCAGATGCGTCTCCTTTTGGAGGCTGATCAAATCCCCACAAAGCATCGGGGCAATTTTAGGGTAAGGGGGCCAGGGCTTCTCCTGCCCTGCCCCCTCTCAGCAGCGCCCACCCGGGCGGCCGTGCTGTGTCCATGCCTCGCTGAGATGCCCCGGTCGGCAAGGGGGATCCCGAGCCCTGGCAGGACCTGGCCCACACTGCACCCTTCTGACTGCAGTCTCCCCTTTTACAAATGGGGGTGGCGCTTGTCTGGCCTTCTCACTACACTGCAGTGAGGGCTGAGCCCACAGGGTGGAGGTGGGGGCACTCATGCTGTGGGTGGGGAAGGGTCCCCAGGGGGCTGCGGCCAGACAGCGGTGGGTGAGCGCGGGCAGAGTGAGGGGTGAGTCGAGGGCAACTCAAGGCAGAGAGCAGACAGAGATGCCCGGAAACGGGAAGGCAGGCGGGCGCCCTGCTGGGGGCTCAGCTGGCTGGGAGGCCCGGGGGAGCTCTCTTTGCCTTGGGCATGGGCCTCGGTGGCCCTGACTCGTGACCATCAGTTTCTGGCCTCATAAGCTCCTTTCTGGTTCTGGTTCTGGTATTCACTTCCTGCCCCAGTTCCCTACTCACCTCCCCCAGGCTGCTGGGCCAGAGTGTTTAATGTCTGTCCTTCCAGAATGTGTGCTGGTGAACATCTGAAAAACTTCCCTCTGCTGATACTTCAAGAACATAGAATTATGTCACCAAAAAATGATGCCCTTCAAGTGCTGTGGAACCAGGAGGTGGCAGGGCTCCCTGGGGTAGGGGAGCCCCTGGTGGGCTGAGGCTGGGGAGAGCGTGCCCCAAGGACGGGGAAGAGGGAGGGCTCTCCAGGTGGGCACTCAGCCTGAGCAAAGGTGTGCGGTGGGAAGGATGTGCTGGGAGACCGGGCAGGTGTAGGAGTGGGGGCGCCCGTTGGGGGGTAGGGGCTACTCTCAGCCCAGGAGCCTGGACTGGATGCCACGGGCAGGGCTGCGCCGGGGTTGCTGACTCCTGGGTGCCTGGTCTCTCTCCTTCCAGCGCTGGCCACCAAACAGACCTACGTCACCTACACCAACCATGCAATCTAGCTAGGCTGCCAGAGCCGAGCGGGAAGAGGAGGAGCCGAGACCCTTGCAGATGGTGCATCGGACCAGGGCCACTTCCGGCGGCCAGTCGATGTCCCGCCCGCCCGTGGGCTCCCACGGACGTGGCTTGGTGCTGAGGATGGCAGCCCCCAGTGCCACTGCTGGGCAGCCTGGGCGAGCTGGGCGGGTGACAGGACGAGGATGAGGGGCCGGGCAGCTTCAGGCACCCCAAGAGCCTGTGTCTTGGACCGTTGCCCTTCGCGGCCCCACGCCATGGGGGCTCAGGGCGGGGCTGGTTCTCTCCGTCTCTGCCTGTCCCGTTGGTGATCTGTCGGTCTGTCTCCACCCGTCTGTTCCCTCATTTTCTGAATTCCTCTCCTCTGTGTCTGTCTGCGCCCGCCGCTCTTCTGTATCTTCTTTCTTTCTGCCTCTGCCGCCTCTCCCTCGTGCATCCTCCATGTCCCGGTTTTTCTCCTGTGCTCCATCTGGGTCCTTCCCCTCATGCATTTTTCTTTCCCGTCTCCACACCTCCCTCCTGCCCTTCATTTACGTCCAGCCTGGGTGCTCCTCTCCCCCGACAGCCTTTCGAATTCACCGAATCTTACGTGTCGCAAAAGAGAAAAAAAGAAAAAAAAAAATCAAAACTCAAAAAAGCCAAAACAAAAACAAATCTCGAGTGTGTTGCAAAGTGCTGCGTCCTCCCGGTGGCCTCTGTGTGCGTCCCCGTGGCCCACAGCCCGCCCGCCCCGCCGCCTGCGTGTGTCCTGCCCGCCTGCCCGCCTGCCCCTCCTGCCGACGACACGGAGTTCAGTGCCTGGGTGTTTGGTGACGGTTCTTGATGACAATGTGTAGCGCATGATTGTTTTTATACAAAGAACATTTCTAATAAAAATAAACACATGGTTTTGCACTCCGGCTCCACATCCGCTGAGGGGTTTGCAGCGGGACCCCACGCTCCTCTGGCAGTCCACGGCTGGAGTCGGGGGAAGGAGGAACCGGGTGATGGAGACACAGGGCCGGGGTGGGGGAGGCTGCCCCTTGGTCTGGTCTGGAGTACGGATGTGAAAAGGCCTCGAGGAGGAGGGCCAGGGACATTGTAGAAGGTTCCAGAAATCAACCCTGGGTGGCCCCCTAAGCAAGGGAACCATCGATGCTCTGTCCCTGTCTCCCGCCCGCCCTGAAGCCCCTCAGGAGGGTGCTGCTTCTGCCCTGCCTTTTCACTTCGCACCTGGGGCCGCCATCCCAGCCTCTCTTCTCTGCCACCTGGGAAATTCTCTGCAGACATTGGCTGCCAGGACTCCCAGCACCCACAGCCCTCCCCTCCTCCCCATCCTGTCTCCAGGTGTGTCTGTCCTGGAGATTGGTGTGGAGTGCTGTGGGCCAGGTGTGCGGCCCAGGTGTGTGTGTGACCCCCCTGGCCCTGTGCGGGTGTGTTTTGTCTGCATGTCTGTGCTCCGGCACCTGCACATCCATCCGTGTTTGTCTCGTGTGTCTCTCTGTTTTGGCCCAAGCGAGTCCATGCTGCACCCACGTCACGGGGAGCGTGCAAGTGTGTTCATGGCAGCTGACTTCCTTGGCAGGTGGGGAGTGGGAGTGGCTCAGGGGCTGGCCCTGCCAGGGGTAAATTACAGGGCCAGAGACACAATGAGGCCAGCCGAGAGCAGCAGCTGGAGCCCAGGCAGCCTCTGCCACTGCCCCTCCTGCTCCACCCCTACTGCGCCCCCAGGGCCTGCACCCCCTCCCACTTCCTGAGCTAGCCGACTGGGTGTGGGGCACAGAGGACAGAGCCTGGGGGCGCCCCAGGTGGGGGCAGCCTGCGCTGGGTGTTTTGCGGGTGTGGTGAGGCTGGGACTGCACACTGGAGCCCCCTTGTCAGCCCATCTTACTCCTGGCGGGGGCGCGCTGTGCTGGGGGGGGGGCCTGTCCTCCCCCGGGGCTGTGTGAGTCTGCACATGTGTGGGAGCAAATATTTGTGTAAGGGAAGGGGGAGAATGTGGTGTCCCCATTTTCTTAGGACCAGTGTTGGTCCCTGAGACCAGCAGTGAGGCTGTCAGACTGAGGGTGTTTGCCAGAAGCTTCCAGGACAGCATCTGTGTGTGTGTGTAGTGGGGATAGAAGGGGGTTTGGGTGAGGCCAGTTCCCCGCTGCTGGTTCCCTGCCAGCACCTCGGCCCGGTCTGCTCCGGCCCCCTTGCCAGGGCGTGCCGAGGGCAAACACACCCTGAGCAAGACTTGGTAGAGGGCTGGTCCGGAGCCCAAGACTTGATCCTCAGGATGGCATTGCCGGGGGTGCCCCCGCTGCTCCCCTCAGTACTCCGGACTGGCAGAAGGGGCCAAGGTAGACACTCAAGGCCTCCTGCAGGGAGGAGACAGTCGCGGGTCGGGCAGGCTCTGGGTGGCCCTCGGACCCTTATGCACCCCGGGCTTGGCCTGGTCCAGCCTGCCTGGGACTCCCAGAGGCCAGTGCAGGGCTGGGGGTCATCCGGGCTACCCTGAGGGCAGGGGTCATAACCTCACGTTCAGGGACTGCCTGTCACGGGAGGAGAAGCACGGCCCCCTTCAGGAAGCGTCTCCTGCCCAGAAGAACTGCCCCGAGAGCCCAACAGCGCAGGGACGCTGCTCCGGGAGCAGTGGTTTGGCCGGGGCGGAGTGTCCCTGGTGGGTGTGACCCCCGAGCCGCTAAGCCCCCGTATGGCCACGGTGAGGGGGCTCGCTGGCCTGGGGTGCAGACGAGGGACTGCTGGAGTCACCCCAGCTGCAGTGGGGAGGGGGTGTGTACCGCCCACTCTGGATGGCACAGGCCAGGGAGCCAGGCTGGGGCCCGTGGTGCGGCGGGGCCTGTTCTGATGTGGGCTGTGGGAAGACCGGGGGTCTTCCTGGACCAGCCGACTCCTCCCTTTGCCCCTGCCCATGCTGCTGACTCTGTGGGCTCCGGGGGGGAGGGCAGGGGGGACACACTGGAGAGGGCTGGGCAGATGATCGGCATCTTCAGAGTTTTTTATATTTCAGTAAAATGGGGTGTCATCTGGTCTCTGTCACCCCGACAGAGAGCTGGTAGCCCTGCCCCCAGACCTTTGCTTAACAAAGGGGGGGTGCGGGGTGTCCCCAGGCTGGCATCCTCAAGGGTGAATGAAGGACTGTACTGGAGGAAAGTCCACCCCGCAGTGCACTTCACATTCCCTTTGGCTTGGACCCCGGGATGCTGGCTGCTCCCCAGGGGATGGGCCTGGAGCTCTGGAGCTGCAGGAACAGGTCTGACAGTTCCCCCCAGGAGATTGCAGCGCCCGGGTGAAAGTGTTTGGGGGGACCTTCTATTTAAATCAGTGACAGCACCCCTGGGGGCTAGTTAGAAAAGCAAGTTATGGCCGCCCCCCCCCCCCCCAACCAGGCCCGCTGGACTGGATGAGCTGGGGCTGGGGTTGGGGCTGCTTCTGGTGCCCTTTGGACACTGCCCAGGACACGAGCCCAAGAAACCGCGGAGAGCTGTAGAAAGGCCAAGGTGTGACTGGGAAGTGGGCGGTGGGGCAGGGTGGAGTCTGGGCCCAGGCTTGGGGGCGCCGGGCAGTACGTGGGACACACGCCTTCCAGTGCTAACACCAGGCATGTCCTCGACAAAGCTAGACAAATGGTTCACGCTCCCAGACCCCTTCCTTCACCGTTCACCAGCAACACCAGGACCAGGCCCTGCGGGGGTCTGCGGTGGGGAACAGGCATGGGGGGCTTCAGGTCTGGCGATTTCTGCAGTCCAGAGGGAACAAAGCGGACTCAAGAGCTTGTGATGTGAAAAGCCAAGTCTGGGCTGCTCCTAGCCCCAGCAGGAGCTCACCTCCCACGAGCTGGGGTTCGGCTTCAGAAGAGGCTACAAACTCGGGTCCCTCCCTGCACAGAGCGCTGGTCCTGAGCCCCGAAGTCCTCCTGGTCTGTCTCCACCCGCCTTCAGGTCCCAGAGGCAGAGGCAAGAGGGGGAGGGTGGCCTGTTAGTACCACACCTGGCGGTGCCTCCCCAGCCTCCAGGCCCAGGGAGGGTCACTGGAGCGGCAGGAAGATGCTGAGCTTTTAAAGGCTGTGCTGGCCCCCGCTCTGGCCAGGGGTCAGGCCCGGCCCCTGCTTGGCCCCTATGATGGCATAGGGTCCCTGTGGGGTTTTTATCTCCCTCCCTGGGGCTCCTCTGGCTGCCTGCCTGCCCTGGGGGCTGGGCCCTGGCACCCTGAGCTTCTTGGGGCTTGGACCTCCCCGCAGACAACGTGGCACCAAATGGCCCACAGCACCCAACTCTCACTTCAGTTGGCAAAAGCAGCAATTAGCATCTAATGAGGCTTCTTGCTTTATTTTTAGGCAACCTCCAAGGCCTTGCCTGTGTAATTCAGCCCGCCATTGCTCTGCGGATAATTAAAGCATGTCACCATAATTTGCCTTTTTTTTTTTTATAAAGCCCATAATTATGTTTTTATTGAGAGTGAGGGGGGGAAAGAGGAAGGAAAGAAAACAAAGAGAGGAGGAGTTGGGGCAGGAAGTGGGGCTAGATCCCTCAGCCAGTTCCCTTGTACTCTACTAGCAGTCCGGGGCTCCTCATTCTGGGTGCAGTGACCCCTTGGGCCCACTCAACGGCAGGTACTTCCTGCCTGAGACCCCTCCTCGTTGGCTTCCCTTGCCCACATTTCTGGAGCCCTCTCCCAGGCCGGGTTGCGAGGGTCTTCCCACTGTCCCCCTTTGCTTGAGACCCCAGCTCCGGGGTGCTTCAGGGAGCTCCACTGGGCAGGAAGGAGCTTGCCCCAGAGTAGCCATGAGCCGATCTTCCTAAACTGGACAGGCACTTGGAAGTTCTTCATTCTGCTGTCCTGTGGCACATGTTTGGCAGTTTCCATAACAAAAAGTTAAATGACATGCCCTTCCTAGGAATGGGTTTGCCCAAGGAGAACGGCACTTGTGACTTGATACTCTTTTTTACTATGAGGTGAAGGATTGTCTTTGTGCACCCGGAGCTGCATTTCAGTGATGATTTTGGTGCTGGTGAGTGATGGTGGGCGATCCTGGGCATTTGAAATCAGACTTCAAGAGGCAGGCCGTGCTGAGAACAGGCAGGGCAGCTGCCCACATTGTTTCAGGGGGCCCACTGCCCCCGAATACCTTCCTAGCTGCCACCTATGCCCCCTACAGTTCTGCGGTTTAAGCCTTAGGCTTCTGGGCCGAGTCATGTTGTCCCCAAACATCAATCAAGGGGCATGTTGGAATCAGGTATCAAGATGCCAGCTGCCCTGAAGGTGTGGGGCGGGCGACAGATACGTTTTTAGAAGTGATTTTGAAGAACTTCCAGATTACCTCCACTCAAGCAGCCAGCAGTCCCTCTCCCCTTTGTGAACACTCAGCCCCTCACATGTTCTATTTATGCTGGTGTGTTCATTACCCTTTCATCCTCCAGCCACACCACCTCCACCTCCAGCTGCACCCGGGAAGGGATTTTTGTTTATCCTTGAATCTTGAGGGTCTAGAACAGTACCTGGCACACAGCAGGTATATAGTAAATATTTGTTGAATGGATGAATTGGGGGTAGGGTGTTGCACTGGAGATCCAGTAGAACCTATTTACTTCTCTCCATCTGCCTGTTCCCCATCTTCCACACACTGCTCCCCCCAGCTCTATCTCTTGAGTTTCTACCTAAAGCCCAGGAGGTCACATCTTCATTGTAACTTCCCAAGAGGCCTGAGGAAAGCATGGATGTGGCACGCAGGGCATTATGTGAGGAACTGACCCCTGGCCTCATGGTGGCACTCTGGAACTGGAATCAAGAGAACTGATTTTAGGTAAGGCTAACTCACTGTGTCTCCTTGGGCAAGTTGCTTTCCCTCTCTGGGCTTTGGTTTCTTCATCCGCAAAATGAGGGATTGAACTCCAAGACCTGAGAGCCTGGGTTAGCAGCCAACATCCCAGCAGTTGCAGAAGGGGAGGCGACGGCAAAGAAGAGTCTTTTGGGGCCAGTTGCTATGGCAACTGCGCACACACTCAGGGAGGGGGAGGGGCCTGAGTTTGCAAACCAGGCCCTTTCTTTGGCTTCTCCAGCTCTGGTTGTCTGTGATCAGAGGAAGGGGCTTTGCTGAGGTTGTGGGTGGTGGAAGAGGATGGCGAAGTGATCAAAATTGTTGGGGAGCAACAATTTTTGCTGTGCAGTGCACTCCACTGCAGTGTGGAGATGGGTTTGCCAGTGAGGAAAATGTAGAACTAGATGTCCAAGCAGGACAAGACCCCAACGACCATCCTCTGCCTGCCCCCCGCAACACACACACATAGCAGAGGAGGAAAATGAGCTCAGCACAGAGAGAAAGAAGTTTGTCAAGATCTGAGGGACCCCAGAATGACACTTCCCATCACTATCCTGATCAACCTAGGTGGAGAAAGGCAGGGGAGCGTGGTTTTCAGAGCCTCCCCACCAAACACTGTCCCTTTAAGCTTATATTTGAGAAAGCAGGGGTGTAGCTTGAAGGAAGTACCCACCTGGGCATCTGGTACCCATGGAGGTGGACAACTGTGCTTGGCACCTGCTGGTCATGGGCAGACACAGAAAGCTCAAGGTGGGGTTTGGGGTTAGAGCCCTGGGTCTGGTTCCTGCTGGGTTCTCAGGGACTCAGCGCCTGTGTTACTAAGCTCTGTGGACTTATTTCTGCAACTGTGAAGGAGCGATAATAACTACTGATGGTGACTTCAAGACTACAAAGTCATCGAACAAACATAGGAGGTCAGGAGGGGACAGGAGCGTACTCTTGAATCTACCTCCCCAGGAGAGTCAGCTCTCCTCTCCTCACCCCACCTTTTTCACCCTCCCTGTGGTTTTGGGCTTCTTTTCTACCACCTGCTTCTCAAATGCCGGTGTTCCCTCTGGGCTCCAGACCTGTGTCCTTCACTCTGCCTCAAAAGTTCCATGGCCTTTCTTATCCAAACTTGTTGCTTTAGTGTTTTCCCACCCTCCAGGTCCTTTCTCCTAGATGTCCCAACCTCCCTTGCGATGGGCTTAAGGTCATGTGACCAGTTCTGACCAATGAAATGTGGGGGCCAATGACTTCTGGGTGGGGCATGTTCTCTCCTCTCCTCTCTTGCTGTGGCAATTTTGGAAGTCATGTGTTGAGGTGGTGGCACTTAAGGTGGAGGTCTGAAGGAGACCCTCAGCCAATCCATGGTGAGCTGTGTCTGAACGAGAAATAAGTTCCTTTTATGCTAAGATGCCAAGGCTTACTTGTTTCTGAGTTATAGCTTTTCTTATCCTGAATAATACATCATCAGAGAACAGCCGAATTCATCTCTCTCCCAGCTTCCTTCTGTGTACCCCACTGGCTGCTCAGAACTTTCCCTGGGTGGACCCACAAATTTCTAAATTTGTTCCTCTTCCATGTGCCCCATTTTGGAAATCAGCAGCTACTCAATTCAGAAACCCACACCTTCCCCTGGTCCTCTATCCTACTTCTGTTACAGGGCAACCCTAAAATAAAATGGGTTTCCCTCACTGGGTCCTCACCTGCGCTCAGAAGACTTTTATAATAAGTCCCAACTTCAGGTACACATGACAAAAGTTATTAACGGGTTTTATTTTACGAAAGAAGGGGAATAAAATAGTAATAATACCAAGGGAAAGAAAGGGATACAGATCCGTAAATATCCTACCAGATCTTCTAAGCAATGGTACGTTGAGAGCTAGCTCTGAGTCAAGTGAGATGGCTCCAAAGGAAGAGAGAGCCCAAGGCTCACCTCTGGTTTTATAGCCAGCCTGGCTGCTTAACGCCACACTCAGGTCCCAGTAATCCACTCTTCGATAATCATCTTATCGGATTTGTGGTTCTGGAACACTGGTGGTCTGGAGTGGGGGTTGGATCCACACACCCATCTGTGTAATCCATTCAGGACTACCTTTCCCCCTAACACTTCTCATCACTTCCCCCACCCCATTCTCTCTGCCCAGTCCCCCTTGTCCACCTGGAGATGTTGGCACAGTCTCCCAACATCCAGCTGTTATCCAGGTCTTTTATTTACTTTTTAAAATATTTTAATTTTATTCATGCACACAAGAGCTGGGGCACAGGCCAGACTTATGGGGGGTGAGATAATTCACCAGAGGCAGAGTGGGGAGCAGAACAGGTAGATCGACTGAAATACACTGCTGAGGGGAGCAGCAGGTAAGGCAGGAGAGGTCTGCTGTGCCATGTGGGTCCCCTCCCTGACTGGGGATCAAACTTGCCTTGCAGTGGCTGCAGAAGCCCCCACAGTGCAGCGCTCAACCCCTTGTGCCACCAGGGAGGCCCTATGCAGGTTTTTAAAATTGGTTGCTCCCTATTTTTTGGCCTGGTTGTTTCCCAGGAGATATCATCATCCTCTTCTTGATCCCTTTGTATATGTCTCCTTTCCCTGGATGCTTTTTTTTTTTTTTTAATTACTGATTTAAGCATCTTGACATGACTTGGTGTGTGGTATGTTTTCTGTTTCTTATATTTGCTTTTTGAACTTGGGACTGTGGGTTTATAGCTTTTGTTGTATTTGGAAAAATTCTGGCCATTATTTCTTCAAAACTATTTCGATCTGTGCCTCTGTTTCTATCCTTTCTGTTTTTTTTTTTTTTAAAGATTTATTTATTTATGCATACAAGCACTGGGGTACAGGCCAGAGGTGGGGGGGGGGGTTGGTGAGAGGAT
>JAGFMF010011803.1:15897424-15940551 GCA_019455555.1 Galemys pyrenaicus
AACAGGCAGATCAACGGAAGTACACTGCTGAGGGGAGCAGCGGGCACAGCAGGAGAGGTCTGCCGCACCATGTGGGTCCCCTCCCTGGCTGGCAGCAGGAATCGAACTTGTGCTGCAGCGGCTGTGGTTTGCTTCATAGTGTGTTGCTTAACCCTCTGCGCCACCAGGGAGGCCCCTATCCTTTCTATTTTATGCTGTCCTGTTCTGTTTCTATCCTTTCCCCCGCAGGGATTTCTAATTAACATATATCTAGGCCTCAGAGTTAACCAACAACTCAGTGACAGTTTATCCTTTTTTGTTGGTCTTTTTTCTTCTTGGTGTTTCACCGTGTACAGTTTCTATTGCTTTGTCTTCAAGTCCACTAATCTTTTCTTTTGTTATATCCAATCTGCTGTTAGTTGTATCCAGAGCTTTTCTAATCTGAGCATTGTAGTTTTCATCTCTAAAAGCTTGAGTCTATTTTACATTTGCTGTGTCTCAAGTTAAATTTTGCCTGTAGGTCCTTGAACATATGGAATACAATTATAACTATTTGAATATCTTTAGGTGCTAACTCTGTCACCTGTATCATTTCTGGGTTGACTTCATTTGATTGATTTCCTTCTTTGTGTACCAAATAACTTATTGGATGCCAGATATTGTGACTTTGACCTATTTTTATAAAAAATTTCTTGAGCATTATCCAGAATGGTGCTTGGATACTAGGAAATGGTTTGATCCTTTGGCTCTTGCTTTACAAACTTTGTTAGGTGGGACTGAAGTAGCATTTAGCTAGAGCTCATTTTTGCTAAACCAGTGAGGCAAATCTTTATGAGTCTTCTAACCTCTGCCCTGTGAACTCTGGGGCTTTCTGCTCTAGCTGGTGGATCACGGCCACCCTAGTGATTATTCCCTTTCACCAGCCTCCGCTCATTTCCTTAATGAAACCTGATCAGTATTCAGTTGCGCATTCAAGGAGGCCTGGATTCTCTCTGCGCTGGTCTCTCATCTCTGGCCTCTAGCCTGTCAACTCTACTTGCCTTTGTCTCCCTGGACTCCAGCTCTGTCTGCTCCTGTATGGGAAACCCTGGGATCTGTCTGGGCCCCTCTCCCTGTGTCACAAATGGAAGCTTTCTCTGTGTACTATGTGGGGCAACTGTGGGACTCGCCTCATTTGTTTCCCTTGTCTTAGGGTTCATTGTCATTTATTGCCTGGTGTGCAATATCATGAAAACCATGGTTAATATATTTTATTCATTTTTGCTATTGTTTTAGACTGGAGGATAAATGTGGTTTTGCTGCTACATTTTGTTTGCAAGTAGAAGTGGCTCCTGCCTTTCCATGATGCAAATCTGCTCAAGCTATTCTTTGTCATTTTCATCAGAGGTTCCTCAAGACCTTGGTCTACTAACAAGAAGGGCTAACTCAGTGCTAGATACTGCTCTAAATACAACATGAATAGAATTCTTTCATCATCACACTCTATGAGGGAAATACTGTTTGGGTCTCATTTTACAGGTGGAGGCATTGAGGCTCAGAGAAGTTAAGTTCCTTGTATAGGTGTGCACAGCCAGGAGAGGGTGGAGCTGGGACCTGGCCCAGCAGTCTGCTCTAGTGCTTGCCTTTAACCTCCATTCCATACTGCCTCTCTAAGACTCCTATTGACTCCTGCTGCTACTGCTCATTTCTCCATTCAATTGTTTTTCTTTTTTTAAGATTTATTTATTTATGCATACAAGCACTGGGGTACAGGCCAGAGGTGTGGGGGGGTGGTGAGAGGATTCACCAGAGAGAGCGGGGAGCAGAACAGGCAGATCAACTGAAGTGCACTGCTGCGGGGAGCAGCGGGCAAGACAGGAGAGGTCTGCTACGCCATGTGGGTCCCCTCCCTGGCCGGCAGCAGGGATTGAACTCGTGCTGCAGCGGCTGTGGTTTGCTTCATAGTGTGTTGCTTAACCCACTGCGCGACCAGAGAGGCCCTCAACTGTTTTTCAAATACTATTGCGTACCTAGGGCCACTGCTAGTTACTAGAGATGTAGAGCAACTAGCTCGATGGAATCATCAGGAAGCAGTCTGTCCATACCCCAGGGGCTCAGAGAAGCATCTCCTAGTCCATTTCTTGAAGGAGTAATACCTGAACTGATCTTTAACCCCTAAAGGAGGGGAATGATTTCATCTTCACAACTCTACGAGGGAAGAACTGTTTTGGGGTACCAGAGACAGGAAAGGCTCTTTCAGGGTTGAGCCAACGGACAGAGGTGGCACGCAACATGATGTTTGGGAAGAAGAATCACGTAAGGACATTATAGTTGAGTGAGGGTGATGGCACTAGAGACGTGGGCAGGGTGAGGGAAGTGACCTGCCCAGTGGCCTGGACTAAAGAGAGAATGGTCTGCTTAGAGGTGCAAATTGGTGTGGATGATGGATTAGAAGCCCTGGAGGCTGGAGAACTGCTGCTGGAGACTACTGCTATGTACCTGGTGAGGGTGAGGCATGGAGAGAGGAACTTGATCAGATGTGGAGGGTCGTGTATGTGGGAGGGGTACAATCGGCTTGGGTGCTGGCTTGGGTGACCAGAAGGGGCAGCTCCCGGAGGGGGACAGTGAAGGCTTGTGCTTCGTGGCTACATGTTTAAAAAGAATGGCCATGCACTTCATGTAAGGCTTCCCTTTCCCTTTTGCTGTGATGGCCGGAGTCAAAGTAGCCCCCCTGAGCTCCGAGATCGAAGCCAAGTTGAAGGGAAGCAGAGTCCCGTTATAGCCTAGCTCACCTAGCTCTAGACTGTGATGGGGAGAACTCAACTTCTGCCATTATGTATTGCGGTCTCTGTAACAGTACCTAAGCGTTTTCTTGAATCTGTACCCGGGCTCCTTCTTGTGAGGACTCCATATATTGTGGGTGAGTGATCCGGAGTCGTGGGTGTGGAGCGAATATTGTGGAGTTGCTAGGAGAATTCAACGAGCTAACGACCAGCCAGGTGGGCAGGTTGTGCTGTGCTAACAAACGCAGATTCCAAATCGCTTAAAGCCACAAAGGTTTAGAGACTCGTGCTCTATCTCTCTGCCTGTCCGTGTGGGTCAGGGAAGGGGAGGGCTCTCTTCGTCATTACCCAGGGGCCACAGATGTTCTCCATCATATCATGCATGTTCTCCATCATATCATGCATGTTCTCCATCATATCATGCATGTTCTCCATCATATCATGCCGTCACTGCCACACGGGCTGTCGTGGCTGGGGAAGAGAACATGGAGAACTTCACACCAGCCCCCAGATGCTTCCATACGTTGTCTCTGTTCATAATGCAGTGCTGTAGCCTCATCTGACATCCAGGGCATGAGGACATGGAGTCCTGTTGGCCTAGAAGGAGAAGAGAACTGGAAATATTGCTCAGCAGTGATGACGTCTGCACAGTCAGGTGTGCTAAACACGGGTGCGCTGCTGAGAATGTAGTACGGGGTCATTGTTTCTGTCCCCCAGTCCTTCATCATTCAGTGCCTATTTCATTATGAACAGCAGTAAGACAGGCGAGGTCCCTTGTCTCACATACCTCGTGGTCAAGTGGGAGTAGAGGAGATTGCCATTTCTCAGATCAAAACACTGATAGATAATTATGGTTGTAATGTGTGATCTGAGAAAAAGAACGGGGTCTCATAAAAAAGAATATGGTGTGTGTGTGCGCGCATTAGAATGGGGCATCAAGGAATGCCTCTCTGAGGTAGCTGCGTTTGAGATGAGACCCGAAGGAAAGAGAAGTAGTCATCAGAGTAGTGTGGGGGGTGCTGGGGAGAGTATTTTAGGTCACGGGATTAGCAGGTGCAAAGGCACTGAGGTGGGAAGGGGTCTGCAAGTTTAAAAAACAGAAAGAGACTGACATCGGTTCCTAGTGATTGAGGAGTTGTGTCATGGAATTGAGGTGGAAGGGCCCAGAGGGGAGGTCACCCAAAGCCTGGTGGCAGGCCGGAGGGAGGCCATGGAAGCCTTAAGCAGGATGGGCGTGGCGTGCACCGTCAGCGGCATCTGAGATGCCTGTGTGTCCAGACTCAGACCACAGACTCTGCTGCTCCAACTGTGCTCCCTGCACAGGGACTCCCACCAGGTCGTGTGGCTGCGGCTCCCAAGCTTGTGCATCTCTTGCCCTGCCCTCGCACTGGACTTGATCCAGTAGGGCCATCCTCCCTCCCCCTGCATCCCAAGTCTACTCCCCAGCTCTGTTAGTATGGCGGAGGGAAAGCTTGCCTCTTACCCTTTGCAGTCCACTGGCTGTGTCTGACAATTAACTGACGAAGACAGATCAACAGGAGAAAAGCATGCACATTTATTTGACATGATTTACGTGACACGGGAGCCGTAAGGAAACGAAGACCCAAAAGAAAATGAGAACCGGGTGTTTCTATGTAGCTGGGTTTTTTTTTCCTCTCTTTTTCTTTATTTACATATATTTGACACCTATGTAGCTTTGATGAAGAGTAACAGTGGAGCGGAAATCTAAGGGGTTACAGAGTGTGGGATAAGCGTAGTGAAGTGGGGAACACTTACTGAGGCCTGTGTCTGCCGATTCATATCATCCTTTGTTTTCAGACATAAAGGAACTTCTTACAGGAGCGTTCAGTGGGTGAAGTCAGAGAGACCTTCCTGCTTCTGCTGTTTCTCAAATTCCCTTAGCTTAAAATATTTACTATGTTGAGGTGCCCCATTTTGGGGATAGCCTGTCCGAGCTTCCTTACCAAGCATGTCCACCTTAGCATGTTCGGGTCCAGACTTGTGGCTCCCCTCCCACCTGCTCCTCTGTCCCCTGCCCGCCAATAAAGGACCCACCATCCTCATGGTTAGAAACCTTGGGCTCAACCTGGACACCCCCCCTGCCCCTCACCATCATCCAATGTCAGCAGGTCCCCGGGGCTCCCCTTTAGGAAGACAAATCCCTCTGTGTAATCCCACAGCTGTGAACTGCCATTCTATAGACATCTTAGCCTGGAGTATTCAAATGCCCTCCTAGTGCCCCCCTGGCCACCAGCTCCCCCTCCTGCAGCAGCCAGAGGGATCCTGTGAAAATGTAAATGGTGTTCTTTCATTCTCCTGTGAAAAACTCACATCCAGAATAAACCTCAGACCTCGGGCCAGGGCCCTTGAGCTTGGGGGGTGGCCAGGGGAGGAGGGTATCAGACCCTGGCGTGTTTCTCTGGCCTCATTTTCTTCCTTTCTCCCCCTTTCTCGTTGCACACACGTGACCTCCCCACACTCACTGAACACCTCAGTGCTGCTCTCCAACACGGAACCTTCTCCCGGTAATTGTAGTGTGCAAATAACGATGTTTGGTTATAATGTTGATGAGAAAAAAGCCAATTGATTCTCAGCAGTGTTACTGCTGTGTGGGGTTTGCACGTTCTCCCCACTCTGTGTGGCTTCTCTCTGGGTACTCCAGCTTCCTCCCACGCCTGAAGATACGCACCTGGCTCGTCGGCCGTCTCAGTTGTTGGGGTCTGAGGGAGCTGGGGGGGGTGCCCCACGAGGGAAGGGTCCTGTCCAGGGTGGGATCCCATCCTGTGCCCTGAACTCGAAGACACGGTTGGGAAGTGAACAAATGAACGAATACAGGTGATTGTTTAACGTTAGGTGTGTTTTTGGTCTTTATTTGGAGGGTGTTCTTGCGGCCAGAAATAAGCCCCGACTCTTGTTTTTGGTAATTAGCTTGTGATCAAATTGGTTTCGGTACATGTCACTTCACTTAAATCTGTGGTTTCCAAGAACCTATCGAAGATAAGTAAGTAAGGACTCACTGTCCTTCAAGGATCGAAGGTCCCTTCGCAAAGAGGCGCTTCCTGACCACCCCCGAGGGCGCCCCCTCCACCACTCATTCAGCCTGTCTTCCCACATGGATCTCATCCCTCCCTGACATCATGGGTACAACACTTCTCTCCCCCAGGGGAACAGGAATACTAAGAGGGCAGGGATTTTGCTGTTTTGGTTTTTTTCCCCACTAAACTTCTAGTGCCTGAGGTAGTGCCCAGCACATGGGTGATGCTCTACAAATATTAGCGTGGACCTTGGGATTCTGGGAGCTCAGCGGTGAGGATGACACACCTTGCTTCATTTCGGGTACGGAGAGTCAGTTGGGGATATGGGCAGTTTGGGTTTCTAGAGATGGACACTGTTCTGGAACAGGCTCCCTTGACTTTTCCTGGCCCCAGCTGAACCCCAAGCAAAGCACTGGGCCAGCCAGTGGCCCACCCCATTCATTCTCAAGGAAACCTAGTCACTACAAGAGTGCAGATGCTGCAGTTTGCAAGGTTAAGTGTGCTGTTTAGTCATGTAAATTGGGAGCTTCCTAGCCCCGCTGTGCCCTTGAAGCATTAGAGAACCGTTTTCCCTCAAATGTGCATTTAAACTGAAGTATGGCTGTCCCAACATGCTGTCACTTTGAAGCTGAATAACCCAGACTTAGGGAATGTACTCTTGGTTGTTATGATTCCCTTGTGTGAGCTCAGAAGTCAGGCCATGTTCATTCATTCATTTGCTCATTCATTCATTTATGTCAATATTGAGCACCTCTTGTGGGCCAGGCACTAGACACTGACTGGATAAGAAAGACACGGGCTACAGGAAAGGGGTGAACATTTCTGCTGCAGTAATTGCTTGGGGCTGGGACTGAGGGAGGAAAGGACATCTTCCTGAGGATGCAAGTCAGGGAGGTAAACAGACCTGCTGATTTGGGGAGGAGGGAGGTTGTGGAATCAGACCTTGGCTTCATGGTATCAAGTAGGGACCAAGAGAGTAGGATTTGGGGGTCTGTGAGCCCCAATAGTCACTGCTTCTGGTGGGCATGTTGTACCCTCTCAGGACTCTTTCTATTATCTCCCAAATCTTCAGCAATATTCTCTGGGCTTCCAGGTGCACACTGATGCAGAGAGGGAGGGTGACAGCGAGTGAGAGGAGAGTCAGAGCCATAGATGTTAGAGAGATGGGCACAGACTGGAGTGGCAGGTGGAAAGCCTGACAAATCTCCCACCAAAAAACACTTGGAACTTCCTATGAAATAGAACAACTATTCTTTTAAATGTGTGACTGTGTTTGGAAAAGAAATGAATGTGAGAAAGATCTTTAGAATGTCAAACATAAAGAGAATGCTGGAAGCTGAGTCTTAGGTGACCTTGAAGCTATGGGGAGACCTCAGGTCATTTGCACACATCTCTCTATGACAAGATCAGAGTTTCTCAAAACAGCACTATTGACATTTTGGGCTGCATTAGTTTTTGTTGAGGCAGGTGTTGTAAGATGTTCAGCAGAATCCCTGACCTCTACCCACGAGATGCTGGCAGCATCTCCCTCCTCCAGTTGTGATTAGGACCATTTCCTGGAGAACAGAGTTGTTCAGGTCCAAAACAAAGGCCTAAAGACTTGGGTTTTAAGGGCCCCCCAGGGAAGGAGGAGGTAGGCTATTGGCAAAGTTATAATTGAGACCTTTGCAGAAACCCAGCATTCTCAAACCAGCATTCCATTTTTTGTGGAAGGATGGAGAAAAAGACATCCATTCTGCGGCAAAGAGAAATGATAAGAACATTTGTCTATTTTAGCTTGAGCTCTAGGTAGAAGGAGAAAACTTTACATTAGTATCAACTACCCACGGAGAGGTTTAGGGTAAGCATTTGCATGACTTGTGTTCTGGGAAACTGCAAGTAATGAAGTCACCTGGCAGAAGCAAAAGCACATTCTTTGGGGAGGGGCAGGCCTTTGACTTCTGCTGTACAGTATTCTCAGGGAAAGAACATAACATTGCTTGAGTTTACAATACAAAATTATAAAGTACAAGAAGAAACAGTCAGTTATGAGCAAACCACCTAAACTAACAATGGCAAAATTAGACTTCAAAGACTTAAGATATTGTGATGATCAGGCCCAGAATATTTAAGCAAAATGCATGTTTAAAATGTTTAGAGAAATAAAGATGCTACCAGAAAAATGAGGCAAATATGAAAATGAACAAATAGACTCAGAAATGAAAATGATAATGTTGAAATTTAAAACCCAATGGATGGGTTAAAAGGCAGATTAGATACAGTTGAAAAGATAGTTAGTGAACTGGAAAATAGATTTGAGAAAATCATTAGCCATAATGTAGCACACAGAGAAAAATACGAACAAGAGGTAAAAAAAAAACATGGGCTACAGAATGAGGAATTTAACTACTGCCTTCTAAGGATTCAGAGGAGATAATTGAAATAATTGGAGGAAGCAACATTTAATAATAGATTGATGAGGAATTTTCCAGAAAAAATACAAAAGATGAATCCTGGGAATGAAACATAAAGAACTCAAGCAGAGTAAATAAGGAGAAACCCAGACTTAGAAACATCACAGTGAAATGGCAGGAGCTCACAGAGATCCTAATGTAGATGGATAGAAAAAGTCAGGTTGCAAAAGACGCAGGGAGGAAATTGTAGGACATAAACACACACCTTCGAGATGCCCAGAAATTACCTGGGGAAGGTGGCCTCAGGAGAAAGCCCAGGGATGCCTGCAGGACATACGCCAAGAATTATGATCTTAATGCTCCCTCCAGCGGGGTCTTTGGGTTTCCCAGCCCCATGTGTGTGGGCAGAGTCCTGACCCACCCCAGTGGGAGGCTACTTCTCTCTTGGGAGGGGAGAGGGTCACCCTCAGAACACTACTCAGACCCAGGCTGGGAGGGCAGTGAATACCAGGCAGTGACAGCAGAGGTGCTCACTTGGGCGTGAGCAGACCTGGGCACTCACCCCTAACCTTCACTCTGGAGTCACTGACTGCCAGGATTGGGGAGTACATTAAAGCTACCTTCCCAACACACAAAGGCTTCCTGGGGGGAGGTGAGGGGCTGTAAGAGGAAGCTGAGAATGGTGGGGTGGGGGAAAGGAGAGGGGGGATTGGGAGCATGCAGGAAATAGTGGAAATCAGGAGACAGGCTGAGAAGGCTGAGGGACCGCCTCTATTTCTGGATAAGTGCAGCATCTCCTACCCCCCTACACACACACACACACACACACACCCTTCTCTGTTCTTGCTATGAATTTCTCACCAAACAAGCTTCATTAATCGTCTAATAACCGGATTAATTAAGGACGTTGAAAGTAAACAGCAAGAAGGTAATTTGTTCCTGATTACTGTGTAATTGCAGGAGGATGAACTCATTTGCATATGCAAAGAAGGCTCTAGACAGAGCAAATGACAATGGAAAGAACTGTGTATCTAACCCTTACCTTTTTATCTTTCCTTCTACCTCCTGCCTCCTCTGGACCCCCCCCAAACTTGCCTCTTAAAATTGACTGAGGGACCAGCCCTGCTCCCCAATAGCAGATAGAGTTAAACAGTTCTCTGCTTCCCAAGCCCGCTGGGGCAGGTGGGCTCCTGTAGTTCCTTTCCCTCCCAGAGAGGTGAGTCTCACAAAACAAGGACTGGGAATTCCAGCCTTGATTCTGCCTGAGTGACCTTGGCTATGGTCTTCCCCAGCCTCAGTTTCCTTAACTGTATAATGTGCTCCTACACCATCTCTCTCTAAAGAGAATCACTGATGGGAATGAGAGAGCCTTTTGTAAACTGTAAAACGCTGGGCAGAGACTTGCTGGGAATTGCTCAGTATGCATCTTCAAAGTCCCCTTTAAATCCTGTCTCTTCCAGGAAGCCTTCAGAGATTGTACCCTTCAAAAGAACTGGTTTCCCTCTGGGGCTGCAATTTGCTTACTGTAGTAAAACTTGCCCAATTTGGGGGATCAGTCAGATATCTTGGGGATTGGAGACAAGTGAAAACTACAGGGTACCTCCTTCCTTCACCCTCAACCAAAGATAAACTCAGGCTTAGGGGGTACTCCATGCTGGGTTCTCCTTCCCCCAGCCCCGAGGCCCTCAGACGCCAAATTGTTTTCTGATGGCGGCCTCCATCTCTCCTGAACTCAATCTGCGTTTTCAAAGCAGCTAATAGACGCATTAAAAAATCCATTTTCACTCGGGATTGAATCTGACTGGAGTGAGATCAATGCAAATGCTCTCCCCTCCCTCTTCTCTGCTCCCCCACCCTGCATCACCATGGAGACCAGGGAAGCTACCACGCCCATTCCAGCTATGGCCCAGACTGCACCCCCCCTGCACCCCCAGCCCCCCCCCACAACATTCAGCTGGCCTCCCTTGCCTGCCATTTCCCTAGTCGTGGGCCATGTCCACCCCTGCGGGGTAGCTTCCCTGCCCTCTGCTCGATCTTTCCTCCAAATGCACCAAAGACAAAAATGCAACCCAGGGTGGGGTGGGCAGCTTCGTTTATAGACTAAACTGCACCTCAAACTTTATTTCAACCCACTGCCCACCTGCTCAGTGGCTGTGGGAATTGCTTAGACCTTGAACAACACAGGCTTGGTTTTTGCAGGATCCGTAGTTGAGGGTTCAAAGCCACCTGAGCACTCAGAGCTAGAGCACTGGCCCTCTGGTCCGCTTTCCCACCTCCGGAAGCACTAAACAGCCTCCATCTTCCAACCAGAAAGTACTACGGCCTAGTACCTTCCCCGTAGGCTGGGTCAGAGCAAGGAGGAACTACACTTGTGATAGCAGAGAGATAGGGCTTCAGCCCCTGGCTGCTTTGGGGAGACACTCTGTACATGTCTACATACAATGTAAGACAGCACCCCAGCCTTCGGAAGCCCCCCTACACTGTGGTCTCTGTGAAAGCCGGAGCCTGCTCGGCTGTGTGCTGCATCCAGGTGCCTGGTCATTGCGTCCGTGCACCGTGTCCCGCCTAAATGCTTGCTGATATGGAGTTACCCCACGTCCTAGCATGGTGCAAACTGGAGACTACACCAGCTTGGCTACTGGGGTCTGAACTCTTTCTCCACCACTTACTACAGTGTGGCGTTGGGTATGTTCATTCGCATCTCTGTGCCTCAGTTGTCTTGACTATAAAATGGGTGTGGTGTTTTGGGTAGTAAATGGTTCAAGTATGTAATTTGTTTAGAGCAGGCATTGCTGGCTCTTGGTGGGTGAGCAGTTTAGCTCTTATTTGAAACTCCTGGAGGTTTATGGAGGTCCTTTATGGAAAGGGCCTCCCTCCCAGCCTTGTCTGTCCCACTGTGTCCTTGAGAGCAACCCCAGCCCAGAGCACAGGCTTCATGCTGAGTTTCTCCCCAGACCTCCTTGGCCCGAAACCCAAGGCTTGACAGGGTGGGGGTGGGGTGGGGGTGGGGGGTGGTGGAGCACCTGCAGGTTTCCTTTTGTGATCTTGTCTTTGGCGAACAGGTCACCTGTGGGGGCAGAAGGTTGCTCTTGTTAGGGGTAGAGCTGCTCGTGGGCCTCTGCCCTCCCATGTCCTCCCCTCAGCCCCAGCCTGCTTCTGTTGGAGCCCTCTCCCACACGCTGAAGGCTCTTGTTTTCTGTGGTCTTCTGAGAGGCCTTAACAGACAGGTAGGGCTGTGAGGGGAGGGAGGGAGGGGCCTGGATTAGCTTTTAGAAGAAGTAGTTTCCAGAGCCGGAGGGAAATGGGGCGCCCATGTCAGCACTCCTGGTGCACCGCTCCTCATTAGCAAGCATCATTGATTTTGTGTAACTCAGCCTGGCACAGCAGCCAATGTCGAGAACACCTTGGGAGGGCCAGGAAGGTGTTCGGTTAAAAGCTGGGTAGGTTCTCTCCCTGTTGCCTTGTCTCTCAGTGCCTCCTTCCCCTGCCCATGTGGACCAGGCTGTTCAGTAGGATGGAGGCTGTTGAGTGGGATGGCAGGATAGCTAGACCAGGCTCTCTCCGTGGTCCCCAGTGGGGGGATGGGAGATGCTGATAGTGGACTGGATACTGTAGCCCGATGGATAGAACGGATTTGGAGACCTGGTCTAGAGCCCTTGGTTCCACTCTTGGGGGAGCTAGCTCACTTCTTTGGGCCTCGCTTTCCCTCCTTGTAAAGTAGAGATGTGAAAGGCGACCTTCCTATGATCACGGTTGCCTTGGGGGATCCTCACCCAGACCGAATGGGGTCCTAGAGCCTCTTGTAAGGGTCAGACCTTCCCTCTGGCCTGGGACAGCAGAGCCGGGGCTCCTTCTGCATGTGTCAGTGGAGCCCAGCAAACACGGGGTGCTCAATAAATGTGAGTGGATGGATTTGAAAAACAGAAGCTCCAGAGATCCCAGGCCGGAACTTATGTGGGAGACAGAAAAATGGAAAAATCTGGTGTTGTCGTCACAGGAGACCTTGGGAGAGAGGAAACTGGGGCAAGAGGACAGCGAAAAACCATGACATTCATACAAATGTAAAATAAATCTGTGCCAAAGATTTTAACTTATCATTTAAAACGGGAGCCAGTGCAGTTTTCTATGCAGTTCAACATGAACCCAAAGAGCAATCCGTATATAGGCCGCCAGGAAATGAATTTACAAATAGATGAAAATCTGCTCAATAGCCACAGGTCAATAATCATTTGCACCTCCTCCTGACAAAATTCATTTGCATTTCTCCGGAAAAGACTCATTTGCTTTACCATTGGCTTTGCACAACTTTCAGACTCTTAGGGAATGAGATTACCTGGAGATGGGCATGGGTGGGACACTTGGGGGTCTTTCTCTAATTTCAGTCTCTCGCCACTTTGTCTTGGTGAGGAATGAGAGGTAGACTGAGGAAGGGTCTGAGGACGGGGCTAAGGATTCAACAAAGGCACACACTACACTTTTCATGCTTCCTGGATTTTGGGGCCCTTGTGGGGAAAAAGCCTGAACCCCTGATCGCCTTTGCGTCCATAGCTTTTCTTTAATTATTCTTTTTAAAATTGCAATAATACAAACATACACATGGAATCTTCCCATGTGTATATATACCTGTGTAACCATTGTGCAACTCAAGGTATAGCGCATGCCCAGAACACTGGAGTGTTGCCTTGTCTCCTCCTAGTCAGTGACTAATCTCAACTGTTCTCTCACTTTAGATTACTTTTGCCTGTTTTGAACTTTGAAAAAATGAAATTATCCGATATATACTTTTTGAGTCTGGATCATTTCATCCAGTATGTCTGTATGATTTCTCCATGATGATGTATACATCAATAATTTGTTCCTTTTCAGCACTGAATAATATTCCATTTAGTGATTAAGTCACAACTTGTTATGTCTCCCTTTGACACAGGCATAAGTTCTTTCCAGTTTGGGACTGTCCTCAATAAAGCTGCTTTGAACATTCTGGCATGTATCTTTTTTGTAAATGTATATTTTGATTTTTCTTGACCAAATGCCTAGAAGTAGGAGTGGAATTGCGGGGCTATATATTTGACATATACTTAGGTTTCTAAGTATGGCGTCAAAATGTTTTCTAAAGTGATTGTACTAATTTATATTCCCACCTCCAGTATGGACATTCTGGTTGCTCCATATCTTCACCAAAGGTTGGTATTGTTGGTTTTGTTTTTCTTTTTCTTTTTAGTCCTTTTAGCGGGTCTACATATTGTGGTATCTCATTCTGGTTTTAGTTTGCATTTTCCTGGCAATTACTGATGGTGAGAAATTTTTCATAATTTACTGACTGTTTGAATATCTTCTTTGTTAAGTGTCTGGTAAGTCTTTGGCCATTTTAATTGAGTTGTCTTTTTCTTTTTGGTTAATAGGAATTCTTTATATCTATCTTCTAGATACAAGTTACTTGTCTAATATTTATAGGGGTGGATACCTTCTTCCAATTTATGCTTTGCCTTTTCACTTTCTTACTAGCTGTCTTTTGATGAACAGATGCATTAAATTTCAATAAAATCTATTACTTCCTGTGTAGTTATTATTTTATTATTTTGTGTGTGTTCATGCATGTTTGAAAAATCTTTGCCTTAAGCTTGTGAAAAAAATTCTTTTGTACTTTTTCTAGAAACTTTGTTTTGCTGTTCATATTTAGATCTATGATTCATTTAGAATTTACTTTTTTTGTTTATAGTATGAGGTACGAGTCAAGCTTCATTTTTTCTTATGTGATCTGATTGATCTAACTGATTCAGCACCATTTATGGTAAAGATAATTTTTTTCTCCACTGAATTGCAATGGTGTGTTTGTCATAAGTCAATTGACCATCTATGTGTGGGTCTATTTTTGGATTCTCTCTATATTCTATTGGCCTATTTGTCTACCCTTAAACCAATATCACAGTGTCTTAATTGCTGCAGCTTTATAGAAAATATTAAAGCAGGCAGTTTAAGTCATTCATCTTTGCTCTTCATGATTGCAATTCTTGACTGTCTAAGGGCTTTTGCATTTACATACACACATTTTAGAATAGACTTGTCAATTTCCACAAAAACCTGCTAGGATTTTTGTTGGGTTGTGTGAATCTACAGATCATATTGGGGAGCACTGACTATTGATATTGAGTCTTCCAGTCTAGGACTACGGCATTTATAGACATCTTCCTTTTTAAAAAAAATTTATTTATTTATGCATACAAGCACTGGGGTACAGGCCAGAGGAGTGGGGGATGAGAGGATTCACCAGCGACAAAGCAGGGAGCAGAACAAGCAGATTAATTGAAGCACACTGCTGAGGGGAGCAGCAGGCAAGGCAGGAGAGGTCTACCTCGCCACGTGGGTCACTCCCCTGGCTGGGGGCAGGGATCAAACTCGTGCTGCAGTGGCTGCGGTTTGCTTCACAGTACGTTGCTTAACCCACTGAGCCACCAGGGAGGCCCCAATATAGATATCTTCTTTAACTTCTCCCTATGTCCTGACTTTTCTCTTAAGTCCCACTGCCTTCTGGCACTTGGTGGGAAGACTAAGACTGCTGTATCTCAAAGGGAGTTTGTGGTCTGGTTGCAACCCTTTAGGTGAACACCCAGGATGAGGGCCTGAGAGAGGGAGAAGGACAGTGGAGTGGTCTAAGGAAGGCAGGACCCTGGGCCTGGTGTCTCAAAGAGCTGTTTGTTGGTGGCATAAACCAACAACTCACAAGAGCTGTAACACTGGAACAATACCTCTGCAGGCCCGTAGTGGTCATTGCTACTGGACAGTTCTGCCTAGAACTGGTGACCAGTGACTGCCAACGCTAATGCTGTCCGGATGAAGCAGCCAGCCTCTTGTGGATACATGAGTGTTCTTGTTTCTCTCTGTTTGTAAATAAACCCCATGGTTGTTGTTCCTGTTGCCTGAGGTCCCTTGCAATTGTGTGCTCGGCTGAGAACCCATAGACAGTGACCTGTATTGTGCACTGTCCTCTGTTAGGCTTTAGCCTCTGTTGTTATAGCCCTTGCTTCTGGTTTGTGGCCTTTTGGCCTTTTCGAGCTTTTTGGGGGCTCTCTGGCCTCGGATGCTCCTCTGCCCCCTGTCTCAGTCAGAGCCTCCTCAGCCCCCTATTTCAAAACCATCCACAATATGGCCCAGGCTCATGCAGCTCAGCGAATTGCCAGGCTCTGGTCTTCACCTTTGCCTTCAGGCTGTAACAGCAGCAAAGCTGGGCAGTTTCAGTCACTTGGCTACTTGCAAAGCCTCCGAACTTTTCTGTTCTGAGGTTGGCTGCTGGAAGCCTCTCCATGTCCTTCAGAGACCTGCAACAGCCTTCTGGAAGATTGGCATGGTGGGGGTGGAAATGGTGGACCCCGGAGTAGCTGAAGATCCAAAAACACTGAAATCAGCCCCAAATGCTGACTCCTGGGGCTGCTTCTGCAGTCCCTGATATTCTTATCAGAGTCTCCACCCCCACACATGCTTTGTTCACATTTTCCCTGGGGCTATTCATCCTCATCAGCAACCCCCTCAAAGGGGTGCCACCTGCAACAGTCTGGCTTTAACTTTGGGGCGGGGAGTTGCCCTCAGGCAAGACTGATGTGGACACAGACCCAGGGAGAACACTGCTCATGTCCACTGGGCCAGGCCAGGCTGTGATGGGGGTGTTGCTGCTGGGGATGCCCCCAAATCAGGGTGTGTAAGCCCTTCCCAGACTGGTCGCCACTCCCACCTGCATAGGCCCCAGGGCTTGGCCTTTAGAGCTAAAGGAACTAATTAAACCACAGGCAACTCTTGCTTTGTTTCCTAATCATCAAGTTTGTGCTGACAGAAGCGGTTTCTTTCCAGATTATTCTTAAAGGGGGCAAATCCTTTTCCTAGTGAACATTTTAAATACAATTACATGGAAGAGAATGATTTTAAAATACACTTTACTAAGCACTTTCCTTTTTACTTAAAAACACTTTTAAAGCACTTGTCATAGGCTACGAACTTATAGATATGATCTCCCTCAACCCTTACCCTAACCTGTTATTATGGTCCCCATTTTACAGGGTGATTAACCCACCATGGCGATAGCTAGTGGGAGACAGCCAAGATTCAAGCTCAGACAGCCTGGCTCTGTTAACCTCTGGTCCTGGTAGCCTGTTTGGGAGATACCTTTCTTGGGAAACTGGCTTTGGAGGGGTTTGATTTGGGGAGCATCTGGGGCTCCCCTCCTGTAACCTTACACGTGCCTCTGCAGGATCCTTGTTAACCAGCTGCTCCTAGGGGCTGGGGCAAGGCATCTTCCTGCAAGGACTTGTTCTCACTCTGTACCAGGATGCTAGGGAGGTAGCAGATAGCAGGAACAGGACCTTCCCAGTCTAGCTTCTGGTCCAGGATCCAGGCTGGGATAAGCAGTCGGGGGACTTCCATGCAGATAAGGCAGTGCTCTGCATTCCGGGCGTGAAACAGAGTAAGGGAGTGCAGCCAGGCATGGCGGAGGAGGTCTGGGACTATGGTTGGGGGACTCAGTGGGAGAAGACCTCAGGACGGCCTGCCTAACTTGCTCTTCTTGAGCCTGGTTCATCTAACATGGGGTAGGAGGTGGAAATGAAAGGAGAAATTGAGAGAGACAGAGAGAGACTTAATTCTTGTTTTTTTTTTTCCCCAAGATTTATTTATTTATGCATACAAAAACTGGGGTACAGGACAGAGGTGCAGGGGTAAGAGGATTCACCAGAGACAGAGTAGGGAACAGAAAAGGCAGACTGACTGAAACACACTGCTGAGGGGAGCAGCAGGCAAGGCAGGAGAGATCTGCTGCACCAGGTGACGTGGGTCCCCTCCCTGGCTGGCAGCAGGGATCGAACTTGTGCCGCAGTGACTGCGGTTTGCTTCATAGTGCTTTGCTTAACCCACTGTGCCACCAGGGAGGCCCCCTTTTTTAAAAAAATATTTATTTATGCATACAAGATCTGGGGTACAGACCATAGGTGTGTGTGTGGGGGGGTGAGAGGATTCACCAGAGACAGAGTGAGGAGCGGAACAGGCAGATAGACTGAAATACACTGCTGAGGGGAGCAGTAAATGAGGCAAGAGAGGTCTGCTGCGCCAGGTGGGTCCCCTCCCTGGCTGGGGATCGACCTCATGCTGCAGTGGCTGCAGTCTGCTTCATAGTGCATTGCTTAACCCATTGTGCTTAACTCCCACCAGGGAGACCCCTAATTTTGGTTTTAACATTCAGGGTGCATATCAGATGCATCCTGAAGTAAATTCCTGCCTCAGGACCTTTACACTTGCTGTCATTTCTGCCTGGAGCATTCTTTTCCAGATACTCATATGGGTTACCTTTTCACTTCTTTCTAATCTCTGTTCAGTGTCTACTCTCTGCTCTATGTCACCCTAACTAACCCATCTAAAAATAACACACTACATAGCTCTCTACCTCCTGGCCTTACTTTTTCTTCACAAGTGCTATGAAAATATTATATGTATGTATTTCTTTTTTGTTAATTTATTGCTTGTCTCTTTGTCTCTTCCCCACTAAATTATATGTTCCTGAGGGCACAGACTTTTGACCTTGTTCACTACTGTATTCTCAGGGTCTAGAGACACAGATGTGCTCGACAGATGTGCTTTGTGTGACTGTAGGTGCTATGAGGCTAGACACACTGCTCTGTGGTCTCCTCGTCTCTGTTAGAAGGAGGGCAGAACGCTTCTCCTGTCGGCCTGGGAGTGTCTGCAGTCGTCAGGTTAGGCTACGTTATCTTGCGGTAACATGCAAGCCCTGAAGCTCTGTGCTGAGCCTTGATTCTGGGTGTCTTCCTTCTCTGACAAAGAAACCTTGGAGAGGGTGATGGGACAGTGAAAACCAATGATTTTTCTAGGTCGGTCGTATCTGCAGGTTGTGAGCCCTTGATTTGCCCATGAAGCCCACTCCCTCACAATCTGGCAACTGGAACTGACTCCAACCACTCAGCCCACCCTAGTTACACCCTGGCTCCGGATATTGATGTTGGGTCGGCCAGGACTGGGGCTCATGGGCGTGCCCTGACTGTTACGCTCCACCGATGGCATCCAGGAGGCAAAAGACCCCGGACTCTCACTTCCTTATATGTGCACTTCAGCACTCCAGCTGGCTGTCCCTCCAACCTACCTTCACCCCGGCACATAAGCCCCATATGAATCCCAAGGCCTCACGAGCACACGGCTCCCCTTTCTATGGAGCCCCAAACAAACTTCTAAGATGGCTCAGGTGGGTTGACTGCCAACGCCTTACAGTTGATATCTTCTTTTCTTCCTTTAAAGGAAGCACAGAGACAGGCCATTTCCCCAGCAGGCTAAAACCCATGCTGGTGGCTGAATAGTGATAGGCAAACTTGGGGCTGATAGGAAAGATGGTCACTCAGCAGTAGGAAGACCAGCTCCCTGCCTCCCCCCCTGCCCCGCCCCCAACAAAGAATGGTATCTTATGGGGAAAGGGTGGAGGTGGAGCAAATCCCAGGAAGAATGGGGGGCACATGCTCTGGTCCCACGTTCAGGCAGGGCTTCCTAGAGGAGGTGCCGCCTGAACTGAAGCTCCAATTAGAAACCCGTGAGCCCAATGAGGATGGGGATGCTACAGCAGGCAGGAGGGAGAGCAGGAGGGAGGAAGAGGGACAGGCAGAGGGGCTGGGGTTTTGGATGAGTGCCCTCTGTGACCTGAGGATTGAGGGAAGCTTCTCTGCAAACCCACTGGGAGAAAATCAATACCTGGTTGGATCTCCAGGCACCTCGCCTGAGGCCTGAATGTGATGTTCAGAAACTCCAGGAACAAAGCAGGCCTCTCCAACCTCTCAGAAAGGAGCGTGAAGCTTCCATGACCTCCACTGGGGGGAATTTGGCAATGTCTTTCAAATTTCAAAATGGCTTTCCCTCCCAGCCCTGGCAGCCTACACTTCCCCAAGGGCCCTGGCCCCTGTGACTGCTCTGTCCTCTCCACCCTGCTTATGGCTCTCTCCCATAAAGTGCCCCCTCCCCCCCTCCAGCATCCACCCCCTACCTAAGCAAGTGGCTCCCTCTAGGCCGCCTGTTCCTCTGCATCTTCCTCCCTCCCTGACCACCACGCGGCCACACTGCTGCTTAAGCTCTCCTGACTGAGTCTGTTGCTCGCACTGTCGGCCTTCACTCCAGCTACCCACGCTGCTGGGTAGTGGTCCCAGCTCTACCCGCCCAGCCCCTCTCTCAGGACCTCTCCAAATGCCACCTCCCTGAGGACCCCTCCCGGGCCCAGTCAGAGCCTCTCCCCTGCGGAGTGGGGCACCAGGGGGCTGCTGGAGTCACCAGGAGGCCTGCTAGACAGGGTGGCAAGAGAGCTCATGGGCCGGGAAAGATCTGGGCCCACAGGGCCAAGAGACCAAAGGGAGCAAAGGAGGATCCTGGGTCCTCCTTTCTCCTGACGTATGGGGGGAGGGACAGGAGAGGAGGCTGGCAGCATCATTGGGAAGGAGTTCATAAGGCTTGAGATGGCAGCAAGGTTCCTCTAAGAGGGAGATGGTGACACCTTCTGGGGGACAGGGTCTGGAGGGAGGCGGGGGCTAGATGCAAAGGGCCTCCCTGAGCTGGAGGGGTGTGGGCAGGGTTGATGGGCAGCAGGCAGGCTCCCCTGATGTTGGGCTGACGAGAGGCGGTTGCTGGAGGTGCTGTCGCCTTTGATGGCAAGGGACAGCTCAGGGGGAGAGGGTTCCAGGGGTTTCCACCCGGTGGTTTCTCTCAATCAAGGAGCAGTTTGAAAAAGACAAAGATGGTCGTGTATCTGCGGGGGCTCACACAAGCCTGGACCCCTGCCAGAAGGACACAGCAGAGCTGGGAGGAGGGGATGGTGCAAGAGAGACCTTTTTAAACAAACATTTGATTAGGAAATATTTCAGTCTCCAGAAAGCTTGACGGGCTGGACAGAGAACATCCCTACATTCTCCAATAATCATGCAACTAGATTTACTTTATCCCACAGCTCTCCATTCACCCATCTGCCTTATCTTTGGATGCATTTCAAAGCCAGTCGCAGACATCATTGTAAGTCACCCCTGAACACTTTAGCTTGCGCGTCATTAACTAGACTTTAAGATTGTTTATGGGTCTTTCTTGGTTGTATTAGAGATAATATTTACATACCATGACATGCACAAATCTTAAGTAGATCCTTCTATGAGTTCTTAAAAATGTATACGCCTGTATCCATTATCCAGCCTCTATCAGGGAGAGACCATCACACAGGGCCCTAGAGTGCTCCCGCACCCCTTCTGGGGCACTCCCCGCCTGGAGAGCTCTCCGCTGCCATCTTGTGATGTTCACCAGCCTCCTTCTCTCTTGAGCCTGTGGCTGCTCAGCAGACATTTCCCAGCATCCCTGCCGCCTGCTGTGGTGATGTGCTTAGGGTCTGGGCTATGCAGCCCAAGGGTAACTCCTAAAATCCTGCCTTAAAACACAGCTGATATGGGCCTCCCTGGTGGTGCAATGGGTTAAGCAACGCACTATGAAGCAGACTGCAGCTGGCCAGGGAGGGGACCCACATGGAGCAGCAGATCTCTCCTGCCTCACCTGCTGCTGCCCTCAGCAGTTCTGCCTGTTCTGCTCCCCACTCTGTCTCTGGTGGATCCTCTTACCTCCCCATACCTCTGGCCTGTCCTCCAGTGCATTGCATGCATAAATAAATAATCTTTAAAAAAGAACAACACACACAGCTGATGTGTCCTCGGCTGCTCTCCCATCTTCCCGTTGCTGGGATATATACTACAAGGCCCCCGTTTTGGACCGTGGAGAAGGTGACACACTCAGTGATGGCGGAGCAGTGAGCTGAAAGGAGCCTAGGTCCCTAAACTCTTTGCAGAGCAGAAATGCCCTGGATCGATTATTCCAGATTTTTCTGTGCTAGAAAAACCTTGTTGCAGACACCATCAAATGGCAGGTGGTCATGGTGACACCGCGTCTTAATGACAAAGTTTTGTGCCTTTTAAATGCTGGGCTATGTGCATATACCGCCTATTCAAAAAAAATAAATTGAACACAGGATTAGGTATAAAGCTAATAAAAAAAGGGATTGCTACCTGCCCTTCCCAGCCCAGCAGGGGTGGCAGAGCTGAGGCTGGTCCTGGTGGTTATGATTCAGGATTAGTGTCTCCTGGCTGCGGCCCAATTCACAGTAGCTTAAACAAGACGGAAGTGTATTTCTCTGCACGTCAAAGCCCGAGCCAGCCACAACCACAGATGAGGGGCCCAGCTCCCACCCTCCCCACATTCCTCATTCCTGCGGTGGCTGCCAGCCCTGAACACAAGTCCTGAACATGGGACTCCATGCACAGGAGGTCTAGGACATCGGGGCATTCCAGGAGATGCAGAGAGCCCTGCTCCATAGCAAGGTCGCCCCGAGCCCCCCACCGCTAGCCTGGCCAGGGCCTCTTCTGCCAAAGGCAGAAGGGTGCCATCTCTGGGCTGACGGCACTGCCCTGCACACGTGGGCGGGGCAAGCGGCCTCTCTGTCCCCAGGCCCCTCCTCCAGGGGCCGGAGTTTGGAGGCCGGTTCTCCTTATCCAGCCCTGCAGCAGGTTATTTTATTTTTTTAAAGGATTTTTTTTTTAAGATTTATTTATTTATGTATACAAGAGCTGGGGTGCAGGCCAGAGTCCAGGGAGGTGAGAGGATTCACCAGACAGAGCGGGGACATAACAGGCAGATGGACTGAAGTACACTGCTGAGGGGAGCAGCGGGCGGGGCAGGAGAGGTCTGCCGCGCCATGTGGGTCCCCTCCCTGGCCGGCAGCAGGGATTGAACTCGTGCTGCAGTGGCTGCGGTTTGCTTCATAGTGCGTTGCCTAACCCACTGCGCCACCAGGGAGGCCCTGCAGCAGGTTATTAACCCACTTCGTGCCTTCTTGACATCTGGCAACATTCACACACCTAATCTTAATCTTTTTAGGCGTCGTCGTGTGTCACTGTTGGATTCTGCTCAGAAGCCCTTTCAGATTTACGCTCCTGACGCCAGCAGTCAGGATCCCAGCCCCCTCGCCACCCAACCGGGTATCGGGAGCCGGAGCCTTGGCTGACAACGCGTGCTGGGGCCAGCAGAGGGGCTGTCTGTCTGGCGGAAGGGGCCCTTACAATTCGCCCCTGGATTAGGGTCTGGCATCAGGCTGGCCCTCGATAACCTTAGTGAGAGTGGAAGTGCTGTGATGATGGCGACAGTTACCGCTGTCTGAATACCTGCTCTGTGCAGGGGCCTCCCTGGTGGCGCAGTGGGTTAAGCAACGCACTATGAAGCAAACCGCAGCCACTGCAGCACGAGTTCGATCCCTGCCGCCGGCCAGGGAGGGGACCCACGTGGCACAGCAGACCTCTCCTGCCGTGCCCGCTGCTCCCCTCAGCAGTGTGTTTCAGTCCATCTGCCTGTTCTGCTCCCCACCCTGTCTCTGGTGAATCCTCTCATCTCCTGCACCTCTGCCCTTTCCCCAGCTCTGTGTTACAGGGCAGGGAGAGGGGCACTTTAGAAACCCCAGACCTGCTCTCTCTAAGTAGGTTTTGCCATTTGTCGCATTAAGACAAATAGATAAGGTTTTTAATGGAAAAGAACTTTAATATAATTAGGGAATAATACAGAGAAGATAAAGAATATAGTTACTAAGTTAAGCATTTAAAGTTACTCATCTCCTTGAGGGTAAAAGTCCAGCCAAATAGGATTGACCTAAAGTAAGGCCCAAAAGCCTGCCACAAGTTTAAAGGACTTTTTAGTGGAGACCTATAGAAAAGGGTCAGAAAGAGTCAGACAAATCTGGGAGGAAAAGAACAAAATCAAAATCCAGATGAAAGCTGCCATTGTTCACCTCCCCATGGGTCTCTCACCCACATCTGTTCTAACCAGTCCAAGACCAAAAATCAAGCGCAGTTTCTTCACATGTCCCTCTGCTCCACGTGCCTCCTTCAGGTCTCCTTGCTGCTCTCCATCCTGCTTCCTTCTTCCTCCCTTCTGTCTTGTCCTATCTTCTGCCCCCAATCTCCTCTCCAGCATCTTCTTAGGGTGGGACAGGGATTTTGGAACTTCCCCCTTTCCCAGGGACCGCCCTGTAACACCTGTATGCATAAATAAATCTTAAAAAAAAAATACAGGGCAGAGGAGCCAGCGGATTCTGGGAAGTGCCATGTGGTACACGCCAGGATGATGAGAACATGAGAACGGGGTTGGGAGGAGACACTGGGGCTAGCCTTCCACCGGAGCCACTCTTTGGGAGAAAGCCCCGCTGGCTGGTCCAGGCTGATTCCAGGTCAGGCCTGCCCCCAGGCAGCTCCTTGCAGTCTTGGTCCTCCTCTGAGCCTGGCCATGTCTGCCAGGGATCTGGCTCCAGCACTCCAGCTAGAGCGGTGCGTCCTTCCAGGCCAGTGTGCCCTTCCAGGGAAGCCTTTCCAGGCCCTCCGCCCCTGGTCCTGCCAGCACCTGGGGCAGGGGGGCTGGGCAGCCGCTGGCTGGCGGGGCAATCCAGGGCAACGACTTACAGATAAAACTGTCAGCCTTCAGGTGCAGCCTTCGGGGGGTGGGGGTGGGTGGCAATTTTGAGAGCAAACTCCAGCTTGTTTACTTGCTGGAGTGTCTCTGGGTGGTTATTTACTTTTCTGGGATTCAGGGAGGGGGAAAAAATGAGCAGAGGGCCTCAAGGGGCCTCAGCAAACAGAGAAGAGGCGTCTGTGTGTTAACTGATTCTGTCAGCCTGCTCGGCGCCTCCCGCCTCCCGGAGGTGCTTGGCATGCAAGGCGAGGCCTGGGAGCGGGCAAGGCCCAGCGCTGGTGAGCCAGAAGGGGCGATGGAGGTCAGCGAGGCCACCCACCACCCGCGGGCCACTGTCTGATGAGGAGACTGTGGTCCAGAGAGGGGAGGCCACATGGCCCACCAAGAGCCTCCCCAGGGCTGAGGGGAATGCCAGGGGGCATTTCTGCATGAGGGCCGGGGTTGGGCCACTGGGCACTGCCACTGGAGCGCGGGGCCCACCCTCCAGCAGGCCTGGCAGCGCTGGAGTCCAGAAGCCTGGCAGACCTGGGTTCAAGTCCTGGGCAGTCTAAGCATGGGGCTACTGCCTGACATGAGGGATGCTGGGGGCTCACGTGAATCGACAGAACTTCACAGAATGTGAAGAGTCGATTAGGGAGGTGAAGTTCAATCATTCCCTAGCTCCTTTCTAGAAGATGGCACATTCTCTTCTTCACAAAGTGGGAGGTAAGCGAGAGGCACGGCCCTGTACCTCTGTCACCTCACCTGTGAAATAGGTGTGACGATAAAAGTAGCTGCCTCAAGGGTTGTGAGAGGGATGGATTAACCTGGTGAAGATTGCCGGCAAGTGCTCTGCGTTGTTGACTATGCATTTTTGCCAACCTGAGAAAAATAATCAGGCCGTGATAGAAGCAGGGAGGTGTTGATGGAGAACAGGAATCAAGACTTGGAGCGTGGTGAGTGGGCAATCCCAGACGTGTACCCTCAGGGTCAGGATAGGGAGCTATGGAGGTTAGGTGGGGAACTGGTCTGAGCTTAAGTCATTTACTATAAAACTTAGGATGGTTCCTAAGTTCCTCTCTCTGTCCACGAGTGGTGGGCAAAAGTCTCCATTCAGAAGATTCCAGTCTTGGGTTGCTGTCAAATCAGCAGATAGCTCCTGTTTATTATCCTGTTTATTGAATCAGCTGAATGGCTGCTTCAGTGTTTAATTTTCAAAAGAGGTTTCCACAGGGCAGCTTCGAGACAAATGGAGTCTTTGTGGCTCAAAGCAGGTGACACTCTGTGTTTGTTGGGTGTGCCTCTGGACCCAGGGCCAGAGACGAGATTATACAGCCCTTGCCTTCAGGGGCCTGGTTCTTATGGTGTGGGTGTTAGTGGGGGCAGAGTAAGGGGCACCCTAGAGCCCCCAGACCTGCCTGCTCTAAATGGGTTCTGCCATCCTCTGTAGAAAGACAAACATACTCTAGTGATGAGGTCTTCAATTAAAAAAGCAAACAAACAAACAAACCTTTAATGAATTACTGTGCAATAGAGAGACTAGAAGAGAAAGAATATAGTTAAAATAGTTTCCAATGAAACCCTCAAAGCTACCCAACCCCTCATGGGTAAATTCCCAGCCAAATAAGGTGGACCCAAAGCAAGAGCTCTGAGACCTGAACACTTGCCACGAGTCTAAGGCATCTTCTAGTTGGGCCCACAGGAAAGGGGCAGAAAGGGCCAGGCGCCCTGGAAGGAAAAGAGCAAAATCGAAACACAAGTCAAGATAAAGGCTGCCATTGTCGGCCTTCCCACGGGTTCTCTCGTCTCTCACTTATGTCTTTGTCTTTTTCAAGTGTCTCCTTCCATGTCCCCCAACCTCTGGTATAAGTCCAAGGCTGGGCCTCCCTGGTGGCGCAGTGGGTAAAGCAACGCACTATGAAGCAAACCGCAGCCACTACAGCACAAGTTCAATCCCTGCCTCTGGCCAGGGAGGGGACCCACATGGCGCAGCAGACCTCTCCTGCCTTGCCCGCTGCTCCCCTCAGCAGTGTGTTTCAGTTGATCTGCTTGTTCTGCTCCCCACTCTGTTTCTGGTGAATCCTCTCACCTCCCTGGACTCTGGCCTGTACCCCACTCTTGTATGTGTAAATAAATCTTAAAAAAAAAAAAAAAGTCCAAAGCTGAGAAGCAAGCGCAGCTTCTTCACATATCTCTGCTCCACGTGCTTCCTCCAGATCTCCTCCCTTGTCTTCTAAGTCTTTTTCCAGTTCTTCTCTAGCTTCTGCTCCCTGCTAAGTTCCACCCTTCCTTGGGTGGGGCAGGGAATCGGAAACCTCCCTTTTCTACGAATATCACCCTGTTACATGGGGACTTTGAGGGGGATAGCAAACAGTTTTCATAGTAGTACTAGGTTATTTGCCATTTTCATTCTGGGGATGTTTGCAAGCGACAGTGCAAGTCTAGACCTGGCTCCTCACTGCCGGGGCATCGCTCACCAGCAAACACTAGCAGGAAGGAAAAAGTCAGTTTCGCTAAGAATGTCCTTGATGAGTCTATCAAAACCATTAACTTTATTAAATCTCCTTCCTTGAGTACACATCTTTTTAATAATTGTGTGACAAAATTAAATGCATCCCTAAGAACTGTTTCAGCGAATACTTACGTGCTTGAGCTGTAAGCTAAAATAGTCACTTTTGCATGGAGTGCCATTTTTACTTGAAAAAACAACTAGGCAAACTGCAGTTACTCAGTCTTGTGTAACTGGCATGCATTTTCTTGAAAATCACGTGAGTATGTTGCTTCAAGGAAAACAACTGACAGTGTTTGTTGCCCATGATAAAATTTGAACTTTCAGGCAAAAATTTGAATTTTGGGGCCTCCCTGGTGGCACAGGGGGTTAAGTCTCAGCATTATGAAGCTATCGCCAGTCACTGTGGCATGAGTTCAATCTCCAGCCAGGGAGGTGACCCACGTGGCTCAGCAGACCTCTCCTGCCTTGCCTGCTGCTGCCCTCAGCAGTGTGTTTCAGTCCATCTGTCTGGTTCTGCTCCCCACTCTGTCTCTAGTGAATCCTCTCACCCCCAAACCTCTGGCCTACACTCAGCTCTTGTATGTATAAATAAAATAAATCTTAAAAAAATTTTTGAATTTTGGGTCACTTTTTTTAAAAGACTTTATTTATGCATACACGAGCTGACATGTAGGCCAGAGGTGTTGGGGGAAGGGTGAGAGGATTCACCAGAGACAGAGTGGGAAGTAGCTGAGTGGAGCAGCAGGCAAGACTGGAGAGGTCTGCTGTGCCATGTGGGTTAGCTCCCTGACCGGGGATCAAACTCATGCTGCAGCGGCTGCCAATAGCTTCATGGTGCTGAGACTTAACCCCTTGTGCCACCAGGGAGGCCCAAGTTTTGAGACACTTTCATCTGCTCTTAGAAGCGTGACAGTTTCCCAGTAAAGACTTTTATTCCCAAATGGCCAATGCACAGTATTGCAAAATCACACACAGGGAAAAGACTCATTCAATGAGTAGACACCTGTGGATTTTAATGTAATAGAATATGAAACATTTGTTGATAAGATTTCAGGTTCCAGATTTCAAGGAACCCTCAAGAATCATGCCAAAGTTTGGTGGTCTATCTAAGGAAAATGCCCATAATAATGGGAAAGACTTCTAGAATTCTTTTCCCTTGCCATTTCCTTATTTAGGGTGGTGTTGGTGGTGGCAGGGTGGAGGGGGAGAGTGGGTGTTTGGGTAGGGAAGGGAGGGACCAGGTTTTCTTTATTTACTTGAACCAGAATGACATCTTGTAAGAGGATTGAACGTAGGAATAGATATTAGAATCCAACTGTCTTCTGTTAAGTCAAATATGTAAAGAAAATTGCAAAAATGTAGAACAATGCTACTTTTCTCTTTTTCAAAAATATTTAAAAAATATAGCTATTTTCACAAAAGTATATTAACGTGCTGAGTTTATAATGATTGGAAATGAGTAAGTGAATACTTGAAAATATATTCTCAGTTTTAATCTCTCACATGACAAAATACTGATAAACTCACATAAACAAAAAAGCTCTCTGGGGTCCTAAATGATTTTTAAGAGGTAAAGGGTTTCTGACACTAAAAACTTTGTAACTGTAAAGTAGGAACAAGGGGCCTCCCTGGCGGCGCAGTGGGTTAAGCAACGCACTATGAAGCAAACTGCAGCCACTACAGCATGAGTTCAATCCCTGCCGCCGGCCAGGGAGGTGACGTACATGGCGCAGCAGACCTCTCCTGCTTTGCCCGCTGCTCCCCTCAGCAGTGTTTCAGTCAGTCTGCCTGTTCTACTCCCCGCTCTGACTCTGGTGAATCCTCTCACCTCCCTGAACTCTGGCCTGTACCCCAGCTCTTATATGGATAAATAAATAAATCTTTTTTTTTTTTAAAAGGGTAGGAATAAGCAGCTATGCACAGTTGTGTAAGTGCTAATGAGGGTTGGAGGAAGGTAGAGGGATTGCTGCAAACTAGGAGGTGATATATATATAATTCAGTTGAATGTGCCTGACAAGGTTGTTCAGGAATAAACCAAACCTCATAAAAGAGGTGAAGGACCTACACAAAGAAAATTATAAAACATTGTTAAAAGAGATAAAAGAAGACACAAAGAATGGAAAGACATCCCCTGCTCATAGATTGGAAGAATTAGCATTATCAAAGTGGCCATCCTACCAAAAGCAATCTACAGATTCAATGCTATTCCAATAAGAATCTCAATGATATTCTTCAAAGAAAAAGAACAAATATTGATGAAATTCATATGGAGCCACAGAAAACCTCAAATAGCCAAAGCTCTTCTAACTAAAACAAGGGAGAGTAGAGGTATCACACTTCCAGACTTCAATCTACACTACAAAGCCATAATAATTAAAACAGTATGGTACTGGAACAAAAACAGACACACAGACTAATGGAACCGAGTGAAAAGCCCAGAAATAAAAGCCGCACATAAACTAAACCACTATGTCATACCATGCATAAAAATCAACTCAAAATGGATAAAAGATCTGCATGTAAGATCTGAAACTAAAATACATAGAAGGGAAAATACAGGTAAAACACTACATGACATACATCTCAGTAATATCTTTAAAGACTCACCCCCTAATGCAAAGAAAATGAAGGAAAAGCTAAACAGCTGAACTTATTTCAAACTAAAAAGCTGCTATAAAGCAAAAGAGACATCAGCCAAAACAAAGATATATACCCTACTGATTGGGAGAAAATTTTTGCACTCCATACAACTGATAAGGGACTGTTTACTGCAGCACTATTTATAATAGGCAAGACTTGGAAACAACCCAAATGCCCAAATATAGATGACTGGATCAAGAAGATGTGGTACATATACACAACGGAATACTATGCAGATCACAAAGATATATAAAGACCTCATACAACTCAACAAAAACAAAGTAAACAATAAAGTAAAAAAATGGGCAGAAGAACTTAAAAGACACTTCTCCAAAGAGGACATGCAAATGGCCAACAGGCACATGAAAAAAATTTTAACATCCCTCATAATTAGGGAAATGCAAATCAAAACCACTATGAGATACCACCTTACACCAGTGAGAATGGCACATATCAAAAAAAGTAGCAACAACAAATGTTGGCAAGGATGTGGTGAAAAAGGAACTCTCCTACACTGCTGGTGGGAATGCAAGATGGTCCAACCATTATGGAAAGCAGTATGGCGGTTCCTCAATCTACTAAGAATGGAACTTCCATATGATCCAGCAATCCCACTCTTAGGGATCTACCCAAAAGACACAAAGACATTAATTCAAAAGGATACCTGCACCCCAATCTTATTGCAGCACTATTTGTAATGCCCCAAAATAGATGACTAGATCAAGAAGATGTGGTATATATACATACTAGAATATTATTCAGGAATCAAAAAGATAAACTAATGCCATTCATAGCAACATGGGAGGAGCTAGAAGGTATTATGTTCAGTGAAATAAGTCAGAAGGAAAAAGAAAGATATTGGATGGTTTCACTTATAGGAGGACTATAAGGGAACCAAATAAGGGCTCAGGAAAAAAAAACAACAACAATAAAACCACAACAAAACAAAACAAAAATAAACAGACAACTCTAAATCAGTGGCATTCTGGGGGAGGGGGAGAGATCAAAACAAGGGTGAGGGGCCTCCCTGCTGGTGCAAGGGGTTAAGTAGCAGCACTATGAAGCTGTCCACAGTCACTGCAGCACAAGTTAGATCCCCAGCCAGGGAGGTGAGGTACATGATCTAGCAGACCTCTCCCGTCTTGTCCGCTGCTCCCCTCAGCAATGTGTTTCAATCTATCCACCTGTTCTGTTCCTCACTCTGTCTCTGGTGAATCCTCTCACCCCCTACCACCCCATGCCTCTGGCCTGTGCCCCAGTTCTTGTATGCATGAATAAATAAATCTTTAAAAAAATGAGGGTGGGAAGAAGAGCAAAGGGACTATGGTGATGGTGCACAGGTGAACTGGTGGTGGAAATTCTATGGGGACTAAACCTGAGAAAAGAGAGCAAGCATTGTACCAAAATGAACAATGATATAAAATATATATAATTAAATAAATAATTTTTTTTTAAAAAGAAATTCCTTGTGTATTTCATCTGCTGTCTAAACAGGAGGGTTGTTGGAATCTGTGAATGTGGAATTTGTACATAGAAAAAATATGAGTATAAGTGGGCTGACACAGTTCAAACCCTTGAACACAAGGTCAGGTGTATCAGCAGAAGTCAAGAGGGCTCTCAGGTTGCCCTGGAGCTGAGGGCAGCAACAGGAAAAAATTCAGCGAAGCCCAAATGTCAAACATTCAATCTTTCTCCTCTCTGATCTCCCTGCTTGTCTCTGGGAGCCAGAACTCCACCGTGAGTCCTTCTCTTCCTCCCTCCTACCCTCTTCTCCTCTGCACTCGGCCTTCAGCCCCCACCTGCCATTCAGGTAGCCTTAATGAGTCAGCAGTGACCGCTGACCTTGGCCTTGGAGGCCTGACCTTGGACCATCCATCGGTACCAGCTTGGCCACTGTGCAGTGTTGTTATTTACCTGACCCAGCTTCTCCATGGAGCCCCCTGGGCCTCTGAGCACCTCACTGGCCCCCCGCTCACATCTCCACCAATTTTGCTAATTCTTCAGTGCCGTGTGGTCTAACATGCCAGGGACTGCCCTTGACTAAGGAAACTTGTAGCTGTAAGTAAGGAAGAAGTGATTGACAGTGGCGCTTGATTTTTCTCACATAACAACAAGTCTGGGGGTGGGAGTCCAGGGCCGGCCCACCGCTCACAAACATCACATAATTACCTCTATCAGAAGGGAGGCTGCCTGGGTGAGTTTGTTTTATTGGTGTGCTATTGTGATTTATAATAAGGAAAAAAATACATATATTTGGTCTTCGTTCCTGTTTCTGGCGCAGAGCTCCTGAAACCCTTGAAATTTCCTAGATGAGAGCAGTACAAGTGTCTTTTGTTATGTTAATAAGGTGACTTTTGGAAAACACCTAGGGATGGGGGCTGGTTGCCAGGAGAAACAGCCTTGTGATTAGAGGCTTGGAGCTGTCGGTCCCACCTCCTGATCTCTGGGGCCAGGAGAGGGGCTGGAGGCTGAATCTACCACGAATGGCCGGTGATTCAATGACCCAATCAGTCATGTCTATTTATTGAAACCTCCTTAGAATCCCCAGCCAGACCTGTGTTCACCAGCCCGGAAGCTCTCAGAACACAGGTCTGGCTGGGGATTCTAAGGAGGTTTCAATAAATAGGATAAATTGGCTTCAACTGCCAACTTCTTCCGGGCGGCCGATCAGTGAGTCCAGCTGCCTGGCACAGCTGCACCTTAAAATCACAGGCCCTAGCCTGCCAGGCAAGCATCTTAGGTCACTTGCCCTGTGGTTCTCTCAGTTGTCCAAACTGGAAACTTGCGCTCTGTCCCCACATCCAGTGCTTTTGCCCTGGCGGTGGGGGGGGGGGGGGAAGGGGAAGTTCCAGAATCCCGGTTCCGCCCTAAGTGGGTGGAGATGAGGAGGGAAGGAAAGAAGGAAGGAAGCAGGATGGAGAGCAGCAAGGAGACCTGGAGGAGGCACGTGGAGCAGAGGGACATGTGAAGAAACTGTGCTTGCTTCTTAGTCCTGGACTGGTTGGAACAGATGTGGGTGAGAGACCCGTGGGGAGGTTAACAATGGCAGCTTTTATCTTGATTTTGATTTTGCTCTTTTCCTCCCAGATTTGTCTGACTCTTTCTGACCCTTTTGTATGGGTCTCTACTGAAAGGTCCTTTGGACGTGAGGCAGGCTTTTGGGTCTTGCTTTGGGCCAATCCTATTTGGCTGGACTTTTACCCTCAAGGAGATGGGTAACTTTGGATGCTTGACTTAGTAACTATGTTCTTTGTCCTTTCTGTTTCGTACCCTAATTGTATTAAAGTTCCTTTTCATTAAAGGTTTTATATGTTTGTCTTAATGCGGCAAATGGCAAAACCCATTCAGAGAGGGCAGTTTTGGGGGTTCTGGGGTGCTCCTCTCCCTGTCCTGTAACACTCCCAGGCCTCTGATGCTGCCCTCCCCATTGCTGCGGCAGCCTCTGTGGTAACTGGCTGCCCACAGTCAGGTGCCTGTGCTGGTCAGCTGGCATCACCAGGCTGACCTTCCAAAGGGTCTGACCTGGGTGGGAGCGTGGGGACAGGAGTGCTGTTCCTTAGCAATCCTGTGTCTGTCTTCCCAAGTCCTCTGCGCCATCAAGCTCCATCTCAAACACAACCTCCTCCTGGAAGCCTAGCTTCCTGGCCGCCCGCATGGGCCTGGCGTGGAAAGAAGGCCTGTGGTGGCAGAGTGGCATGAAGGAGGAGGAGCTCGGGCGCTTGCCTGCGGTAGGTATGGGAAGGCTTCCCCAGTTTAGGCCAAGTCAGAGGTGGGCGGTGAAGGTGGCCTTGTTACAGGGCAGGGAGAGGGGCACCCCAGAACTTTGAAACTTGCTCTTTTTAAATGGGTTTTGCTATTTGCTGCATGAAGACAAACATATAAGGCTTTTAATGGAAAGAAACTTTAATATAATTAGGGAATAACATAAAAAAGACAAAGAATATAGTTACTAAGTTAAGCATTTAAAGTTATTTTTTTGGGGGGGTAAAAGTTTAGCTAAAATAGGATTGGCCCAAAGCAAGGCCTAAAAGTTTGCCACAAGTTTAAAGGATCTTTTAGTGGAGACTTATAGAAAAGGGTTAGAAAGAAACAAATTTGGGAGGAAAAGAGTAAAGTTAAAATTAAGATGAAAACTGTTATTGTTAACTTTTTTATGGGTTTTTAACTTACATTTGTTTTAACTAAGTTTAAGACTAAGAAGCAAGTGCAGTTTTTTTACATGTATTCTTGCTCCTTGGGCCTCCTTCACATTGTTTTTGCTGCTTTTTATTTTGCTTCCTTTTTTGTCCTTTTTTTTGTCTTTTCCTATTTTCTGTCTCCAGTATCTTCTTATCCCTGCTCAGCTTCACCCTACTTAGGGCGGGACCGGGATCCTGGAACTTCCCCCTTTCCTGGGGACCAGCCTGTTACAGCCTGGGCTTACATACCTGCTGGAGAGAGGGGCAGGAGCGGGGCCTCCCCTGGACAGGAACAAGAAGCCCCTTCACGCATCCTCATTACCTGCTGGCCCTGAGGGCTGCTGAGTCAGCGGTCTCGCTGGCCCCACCTGATCCTTTTAGAGGCCACAGAAGCTCGGGGAAGGGGCAGGCCCCGAGATCTCCTCCATGCCTGCCAAGGTCACGCCCTGTGCCCTGGGACCGGCCTAGAACCCCTGACTCCAGGCAGAGCATGCCCAGCCACCTCCCTGCCCTTCCCGCCCACCCTAGGGCTTCCCGAAGGCTGCCTTGCTCCGAGCAGGCCCCTTTCCCCTCTTCCCAGCCAGTTCAGGACAGAATTCAGTAAATAACATGCTGCCCATCGATCGGAGGTCACTCAGGCCACGGCCGATCGATGTCCGCAGACAGTTGGGCAGGCGGGTAATGAAGTGCCAGCTCCTTGGCGGGGGCGGGCTGGCTAGGGATTTAATCCCCTGCCTCCTCCACTGGGATCCAGCTTGGGTGACAGGAAGGAAGACAGATGAGGCTCTGAGGCCGGTGTGGGTGGGGGTGGGGTGGACATGTGGCGCTGGGGAAGCGTCTCCTACTGGCTGCCTCTCACCAGGCTTCCCTTAGGAACCTTCCAGGGGGGTCACGCCCTCTCCCCCCTCTCTCCCCCATCCCAGCCTATCCTACAAAACATATTCCACACTGTTTACTTATCTTTGCAGACCTAAGGCTGCCTGCCCCTCTAAAGCGAAGGGGCTTAGCACAGGGAAGGGCCCAGGAGACGAAATAGCCCCTCTCAGTACCACCCTGTTCCATTTCAGAGTAGTCCAGCTTGATAAATATTATGATGTTCATTCTGTAGGCTCAGACAGAGAGGGTTTAACAACAGGTAGAGCTGCCCAAGATGGATCGGACGTGGAAGCCCCCTAAGGGGGTGATTTCTACAAGGGGTTGAACTACCTTCCATCTGGGTGCTCTGTACCTGTCTGAGACTTTGGGAAACAAGGAACAAGCTGGGTTTGGGGGACCAGGCCTCTGGCTCCTGATGGAGGAATCTCTAAGTGGGATGTGGCTGCAAAGCTCGGGGCTTCCAAACCCCGTCTGCAGACACCTGGGTATTCTGGAAGCATTGCAGTGTCCACAAATGTTTGACTCACATTTTCAATACCATCTTAACGATAAAGCAATATTTAAAGACAATTATAGGCTGGCAGTTATATAACAAAACTTTCTTTTTATTGAGGTATAATTGACATAGAACACTATATTAGTTTCAGGTGCACAACATGATTTGATACTTGTATATGTTATGAAGTGATCACCATACTAAGTCTAGTTCACATTTGTCATTATACCTGGTTACAAATTTATTTTTTCTTGCAGTGAGAATTTTTAAGATCTCCCCTCGCATGTCACACAACTTTTAACCCATTTGAAATCACCAGGAAGGTTGCGTCAAGTGGACATGGGCTAAAGAATCTCCCGCATCTGTATTTAATTAAAGAGGCTTGCAAGGATGGATAATATAAGAAACCAAACCCTCTTTTAACTTGCAGTGACTGATCTGTATGAATAAGTAATAGAGAACAGCACAAACAAAATGTGCAAACAAGTTGGAGGCTGAGGACAGAAACTGTCACTGATAATCCCTTATTTTTATCTTATATTCAACAAAACAGCCTGTTCTCATCTAATCTTATTATAATTTTCTCTCTTATTATAATAAGAGTGTGGCATACAAGCAAACATATCAAATGCATTTGTACTAACAAAATATGACTTTTATCTCTTTTGCACATGGTGATTCTACTCAGATTCCATTTGAGACGAGTTCTGGTGTTGGAAATGCTGGGATGTCACCATAGCAGAGTGACCAGGCTGCCGTCATCAGTCTCTTTCCAACAAGGTGGGTTAATGGGGGTGGGATTCAGCCCCTGCCTCTCCTTCCACATGAGTCTCAGGAGACAGCACCCATGGTGCATACCTGTCCTGAGCCCCTAGCCCGTGGGTGCCCGAGCAGGAGCTGGACCCGTATATCATGGGTGCAGGAATAAAAGGGGACAGCTGGAGCATTCTGGCTCCTAGGGGAGAGGTCTGGGGAGGGGCTGGTGGTGGTAGGGGAAGCCCAGGCACCTACAGAGAAGGCGGCGTGCAGGTGTATGATCTAGGGCCATGCGTGAGCAAATGCGATGAGGGAGCAGAAGCCACAGGTTAGAGAAAGTACAGGAAAATGGTGAGGTGACGTCCTCAGCTGGGCTCCGAGGGACTGGTGGATGGAGCTGGACTGCATCTAGATGGAGGATGCATCCAGTCCTGCTCTCCTCGCTGACAAAGGGCCTCAGGGGCTGCAGCTCCCCAGGCCCCAAACCGGTTTCCTCTCAGAATTCCCTCCTAGCCTGCCAGGCTTTATGGCCATTTATGGAGCCACAGAGATACTTGTGGACTTCTTTCCATCACATGCGTCTGCTCTACTGACTCTGAAGTCAACAGGGAAAGAGTCCATCAGCCCTCACCAGCAAGATCCAAGGCCCCTTCTCCAAAGAACCCTCAGGGCTGACCCTGGCTGAGTAAAGCTTTGGGGGTTAAAATGCCAACCTCATCTTTCGTCATGCATTCTTTCCCAGGCAACCCTAAGCCAACCTTAGGTGGGTTTCTCCAACCTTGCACTTACACTCCTACCTCAGGGCCTTTGCACTTACTATGTCCGTGTCCCAGAAGTTCCTTCCTACAAGGTTTTGCATAGTGGGCTGCTTTTTGGCCTCAGGTCTTTGTTCAGATAGCAACTCCTCAGGAAGCCCCTCCTGGCCACCTCACCTAACAGAGCTGCCTGTAGCCCATCACCACCTGTCATGGCATTCGACTCTTTTTCATTGTCCGCATAACATCACATTTTTCTAACATAATATTTTTGACTTGTTTACTTATTTTGTTCCTCCACACCAAAACGTCAGCTCCACAGGGCTGTGTGTTTTGCTTACTACTGTGTCCCCAGCTCCTCCAACTGTGCCTTGCCACACAGTAGGTCTAGCTCCTCCAACTGTGCCTTGTCACACAGTAGGTCTAGCTCCTCCAACTGTGCCTTGTCACACAGTAGGTCCTCAACAAGTGAGAAGCTCAGAGCTGTGGAATTGTATATGCTTTTCAGGGACAATTACCTGAGAAATGGGGGAATACATTTGTAAGCACACAAGTTTGCAGCCTTGAACAAGAAAATGGCAGAGGGCTCGGGGAGTGGGGGCCGTTGACTGAGTGGACAGTGAGACCTTGGTATGTGGGGGCAGTGAAGTGCTGCGGTGGAATAGTGCTCTGGAGTAAAGCCGGCTAAAAGGCGGAAGTTTCTAAATCTCAGTGATGTGAAGGAAAGAAACCAGGGTAAGGGGGCAAAGACGAGGGGAGGAGACAGGGTCCTGTCTCTGGCCTTCATCAGACCTCATTTCCTTGGGGCTCAGAGCCCCAGAGCTGGCCACTTACTCAGATGAGAGGAAGGAGGAAAGAGAAATTGTGGGAGGAAAATAAAAATGTTAAGAGCTTTTAAGATCTCAAAATACTATTCAATCAGAACGTTACCCAGAAGCCCCACCGGCGCGCAGCTCTGTATTTTAAAACCCATGGTGGACCTTCATCTTTCCCTGTGGGGGCTTCACCCCTCAGATGACAGAAACTGGGGCTAGTGGCTCTGCCTCTGAGGGGTGGGAGAGTGTTAGCAGGCCAAGGGAAAACAACACCCTGAACTAAGGGACTGCACAGCAGAGGCTGGGAGGTGGGGCCTGCGGTGGAACACTCAGGAAAAGGTGTTAGCCTGGTGTGACTGACCTGGGGGAGTCTGTGGGAATCTGTGGGTGGGAAAGGCGGTGGGGGCGGGGCAGGCCACAAGGGAACCAGTGCTGTGTCAAGTGATGGGGAGGTTTGGGGGCTCAGGCCTAGGTGGTCCTGGAGGTGGGGGAGGCCAGGGCTGAGAGGGCCTGACAGGAATTTGTTTCCTATGCTCCCCCTCACCTCAAACACAGCCTTCCTTTCATCTGGGCTCGCCCTGCCGCCTCCCCACTTCTAATCTTGTTTAGCACGGCAATTAAATTTTAAAGGCCCATGAGCACGGTCCCTCGCATGCCAGGTTCTTCCCAGATAGAATTATTTAATAGACTGGATGGCAACTCTGTGGGCTCCGGCTGGGGCTGCAGACCCACTGAGGCAGAAAATTAATAAACATAGTGTCCGCCCCCGCCGCCCTCTCGTGCTGGGGCTGGTCTGCCCCTGCTCAATCTTTCCTGCCCACCCAGGGGCTGGCAGGGACGTTTCCCCCGGAAGGAGGCTTCAGAGTTTGTGGGAGGAGGGACGGGAAAGCCTCGGGGACTTGGTGGGCCGTTTCAGGGTATCAGAAACCCCATTCTGCCACTTATGAGCTGAGTGTTGTGGGACAGGTCACTTAACCTCTTTGGCCTCAGTGTGTTCATCCGTGTAATGGGGTCGTGGCGAGACTCTCAGAGGTGATTATAGAAAATGCTTGGCGTGATAACCAGCCCATGGCAGGAACTCAATAGACAAGTCCCTTCCTTCTCCCTCACGAATAGTCAGTCACGGCTCCTCTAGTGCTGTCAGGGCCCCCTGGCTGGGGGTCCGGAGGAGGAAGGGCGGGGGTGGGGAGCTGTAGCAGTAGTAGTAACCAGGGCCTTCCAGACTTACACAGGGTCTGTGGCTCATGGGTCTGTGGCAGCAGGAGAAGCGCCCCAGCCCGGCATCGTGGCTGGGGATCTCACTTCCTGCGTGTTCTTAGGCTCGTCACTGGGCCTCTTGGGCCTCGGTTTCCTCACCTACAAAATGTGCCTGGTGTCAACGTCGTGGGTGTGGTGAGGCCTGCTGGGCCCTGGCGAAGCAGTAGGTGTCCCGGTGACTCTGGGCCAGCTGGTCCCCACCTGGGCAACCCCCCGGGAGAGGAACGGCTGGGAGAGCTGAGGGGAGCAGCAGAGGGTGAAACACCGTGCTGAAGAAATTAGAGGTGTGGCTCTGAGGAACAAGGGGCTGGCCTGAGCCCCAGGCTTATGTTGGGGGAAGTGCCCCCACCCAATTCCACATGCAACAACACCTGCCTGGTAGGTGGGGCCTGAGGATGAGGGTGAGACGGGTCCTGTTTCTGGGAGGGGACCCCGTGTTCACTTCACAAAAATGAATCGAGCGCCTGCTACGTGCTGGATGCTGCTTCAAGTGCGGGAGACACAGCAGTGACCACAGCACACACCGTCCTCACGGAGCTGCTGTTGGACAGCCTCCGTGCTGGTCAGCACTGGGGGCAGTGAAGGGGGCAGGACAGGGGGCGCTGCTTTTCATAAGGGACTGCCAGGGAGGGCTTCTCTGAGGAGATGTCTAAACAGTCCTGCCCCAGAAGGTGGCCTTGTGGATATCGGGGGGAAGAGCATCTGGGCAGAAGGAAAAACCAGTGCCCAGGCCCGGAGGTGGGAGAGAGGCTGGGTGGTTTGGGCAGCACTGGAAAGTAGGGGTGCAGAGTTTGAAGGGAGGGGAGGGGTGTGAGGTCAAGGGCGTCTGAGGGCATAAGCCTGTGGGCACGGTGCTTCACTCAAGAGATGGGGACAAGGGAGGAGTCTAAGCAGGAAAGTGACAGAATCTAGATTTTACCGGGGTTTCTATGGCTTCCCAGGGGAAACCAAGCGTAGAGGGCACATTTCCCTTCCTTCAGTGCCGTGAGTCTTGGACGAGTTACCTCTGGCCTTCCAGGAACCTTCAGGGCCTTCTAGAAGCATCCCATGGTTGAGGAGATCCCTCTACCAGGAGGCCTCTCCCTGCTGGTCCTTACCTGCACGGCAGCCTGTGCATCCTCATTGCACAAGGTGGCCGCTGGGGCTCCCCAGCTGGGGAAGGGAAGCTCTCTCTGTCAGACTTCTTCCCCAGTGGTATATCCGGCAGGAGTTAGTGAATGGCTCTTTAAGGCTGAGGCGAGGGGAATGGACTGTCGAAATGACCTTCGGGAAAGGTATTCCTGTAGGCCTTTTGGCCTCCTGGTCCCCAACTTTCAGTGGGGGCACCCTCTAACTTGACTGCCCACCACTTGGGGCACAGAGTCCAGAGTCACCCCTTCCCAGACCAGCTGCCCAAACCCAGATCTCTGTTTCCTTCCTCATCCAGCCCAGGCCCCGCTGCACCTTGCTGACCTGGGTAGGGGCAGCCTCCCCTGGAGCTGTGCCCTCTCCAACCCTGTTGTGTCCCCCCCACGCCCTCCCTGGCTCGGAGTCTGCAAGTCTGCGTCCCACCTCCCCACTCTGCTAGGTCTAGGCTGGTGTCCCCAGCAGCCCCGCACCAGTCCCAGGTTGGGTGGGGCTGCGGGGTGCACAGGCGGGGGGGGGGGGACCCCAGAACAAAGGCGCCTCAGCCCTGGAATCCAGCAAATTGCCTGGTGTGCTCCAGCCTGTCCTTTCCCCAGCGCTCCAGTCCGCGGAGAATTATGTGTAGAGAAGTCAGCCTTGTTTTCCTTTTTCCTTACAAAGGGATAAATGAAAAGGTTTCAAAACTGGTTCTAAAGAGGGGGTTTGGCCTTGTGGCTTCCAGCGCCACCGCTGGCCTGGCGCCTTTCCGAGGCCGCCTCAGCCATCCCAGTCTCTGGCTGGCATCCTCCGGCCAGGAGCTGGGAAGGGACGAGAGGAGTGAGGGCTTTGATCCAGAGTCCAGGGTCCAACACCAGGGCGGGAGGCCTCCCAGGTCATGCTGAAATGCGGATTCCCAGGTGGCCCCGAATGGGTGGGTTCACTCCTCTGGGGTGAGGACTGGGGTCTGCATGTGGGGCCCAAGGCGTGACACCGGTGAGCATGTGTGCGGAGGATTATTTTTTTTAAGATTTATTTATTTATGCATACAAGCACTGGGGTACAGGCCAGAGGTGTGGAAGATCCAGATTGACTGAAATACACTGCTGAGGGGAGCAGCGGGCGAGGCAGGAGAGGTCTGCTGCGCCATGTGGGTCACCTCCCCAGCCGGCAGCAGGGATTGAACTCATGCTGCAGTGGCTGCGGTTTGTCTCATAGTGCGTTGCTTAACCCACTGCGCCAACAGGGAGGGCCCTGGAGGATTACTTTACAACCTACCTCTTAAAAAATTTTTTGCATAGAAAAACTGGGGTGTACAATAAAAAATGAGAAACTAGGAACATTTATAGAAACATGGATGGAACTAGAGGGAGTTATACTCAGTGAAACAAGTCAGAAGGCAAGAGAAAAGTATCGGATGGCTTCACTCTTAGGAGGAATGTGAAAGAGCAACAGCTATAACAACAAAAAGAAGAAGCAGCAGCTCATGGAAATGGGCAATTACAACCAAAAGCAAACAAAAAACTCAACAAGACCAAAAAGCCAAGATAAACCAAAAGGGGAAGGAGGGAGGGCAGAGACAGGTTTGAAGGCAGAAAGAGCACAAGGGACTGAGGTGATGGTGCACGGGTGGAATGGTGGTGGGTACTCCCTGGGGAATACAAACGATGTCAAATATAATTAATTAAATTAAAAAAAGAAAGAAAAGAAAAACTGGGGTGTAGGCCAGAGGTGCAGGATAAGAATGTGTGTGAGAGAGAGGGGGGTGGGGATTTACCACAGACAAAGAGACAAAGTGGGGAGCAGAATACCCACATTTCTTTATATATATTTGACATCAATTGTAGTCCCCATGGAATTCCCACCGTCCTTTCACCAGTCACCATCACCAACACCCACATTTTAAATTCCTGTTCCCTTGGAGATCATGAGAAATTCAGGGGCGGTCAGTGCAGGGAATGTGGTTGGCTTAGCCCTGAGGACAGCTGCCCACCAGCTTGGGGGGGTGGGGGGTGGGGCTTGGAGGAACTGGCTAGAGTGGAATTGCTTCACATTCCCTTGGAGACATAAATGCCTGGGACAGAGTAGTGGGCGGGGAAGTCCACAGGGGCCAAGACCCAGAGTGGGCCGAGTACCTGAGGCTGGAGCTAGCCTGCATTTTCAACGGAGGAGGAAATGCTGATCTGCACCAGGGGGAGGTGAGTGGCAGGTGGGCTGGAGACCCTGCCAGTGAGGAATTTGGCTTTTGTGCAGACCACTGGGAAGCCATTAAAGATTTTCAGCAGAATTACATGTTCAAATTTTTTAAAAAAGTAGAGTACAATAATATAGACTTTTTTGGAGGAAGGGTGTATGGGTTTTAGGAGTTTTAAATCACGTATAGACTCATGTGACCATCATTATAATCAGGATCTCCTTCATTTAAATAAATCCATCTGCCCCAGACTCCCCTGTGCTGACCCAGTGTAGTCACCCCATCCTCTACCCTGAACCCCTGGCAACCACTGATCTGTTCGCCATTGCTGTAGTTTTTTGCATTTTCCAGAATGTTGTCTATGAATGGAACCTTTACAGTACATAACCTTTTGAGATTGGCTTCTGTTGCTCAGCATAATGCCTCTGAGATTTATCCAAGCATTGCAAATATCAGTAGTCTCTTTGTATTGCTAAGTAGTGTTGGTTGAACGTATGTACCACAATTTGTTTATCCATTCACTTATTGAAGGGCATTCAGGTTGTCTCCAATTTTCAGTGATTATGTAGTTGCTATAAACATTCACCTACAGTTGTTTGCGTGAATATGAATTTTCATTTCTCTAGGCTAAATATTCAAGAGTGGGATTGCTGGATCATATGATAGATGTATATTTAACTTTATAAGAAACTGCCAAACATTTCCAGAGTGACTGGATAATTCCCAGTAGCAATGTATGAGAATTTCAGATGCTTCATATCCTCACCTGCATCAGATATCCTTTTATTTTTGCTGTTCTATAGATATATAGTGATATCTCATTTGATTTTAATTTACTTTTTTCCAGTAATAATGATATTGAACATCTTTTCATGTACAAGCCTGGCACTCATATATCCTTTTTGGTGAACTCTTTTATAGTCTTTTCCTTGTTAAAAAATACTTTTTAAAAATTGTTGAGTCTTGAGAGTTCTTTCCTAGATATGTCTTTTGTCAGGTAGATATTTTGCAAATATTTGCTTTCCAGTCCATAGTTTGTCTTTTCATTTACTCATGGTATCTTTCATAGAGCAAAAGTTTCAAATTTTGAAGAACTCCACTGTATCATTTTTTTTTCCTCTTATGAATTGTACCTTTGGTGTCATATCTTTTCCTAATTCTAGGCTGTGAAGATTTTCTGCAATATTTCCTTCTAAAATTTTTATATTTAAGACTTAGATGTTTGATTCACTTTGAATTATTTTTTAATATAAATTATGAGGTTTGGGTTGAGGATTATTTTTGTTTTGCATATCAATTCCATTTGTTCTAGTAACACTTATTGAAAAGACAATCCTATCTTCATTGAATTGCTTTTGTATCTTTGACAAAAGTTAATTGGCCATATCTGTGTGGATCTATTTCTGGGCTCTCCATGCTTGTCCTGCATGTCTACTCCTTCACTACTATTACTTTGCCTTTATTATTGTAGCTTTAGTAAATGCTAGAATTGGATGGTATGAGTCATCCAACATTTTTCCTTCAAAAATTTTTTTGCAATTCTGGTTCTGTTGTCTTTCCATATAACTTTTAGAATCAACTTGCTTATATCTACAGAAATAACAGCAACAACAGCTCACTAAGATTTTGATTGTAGTAAATTCATGTTTAACTCTATTGAATCTTCCAATTCATGAACATGGTATGCCTCTTCATTTATCTAGGTTTTCTTTCACTTCTTTCATTCATGTCTATAGTTTACAGCATACAGAACCAGACTGCGTTTAGTTTTATTAATATTGAAGTATGTCGGGCCTCCCCGGTGGCGCAGTGGGTTAAGCAACACACTATGAGGCAAACCGCAGCCACTGCAGCACGAGTTCGATCCCTGCTGCCGGCCAGGGGGGGGA
>JAGFMF010011803.1:15941097-15995194 GCA_019455555.1 Galemys pyrenaicus
CCCCCCTGGCCGGCAGCAGGGATCGAACTGGTGCTGCAGTGGCTGCGGCTTGCTTCGTAGTGCGTTGCTTAACCCACTGCGCCACCAGGGGAGGCCCAGTCCTTCATTATTAAGTAAGATATTAGTTGTAAATTTGTTTGTAAATTGAAAAAAGTCATATTAGTGAAGTTCCTTTCTATTTGTAATTGCTCACAGCTTTTATTATGAATGGATATTGAAGTTCATGAAATACTTTTTCTGCCTCAATTAATTTGATCATGTGGCTTTTCTTTTATAGCCTATTAATAAGGTGGATTACATTGATTAATTTTCAAATGCTGATCAGCCTTGCATTCCTGGGATAGACCCAGCTTGGCAATGAGATAGTATTCATTTTATATCTTGTTGAATTCTAATTGCTACTGTTTTTCTGAGTGTTTTTGTATCTATTCAAGAAAGATATTGGTCTGCAGCTTTCTTTTCTCATACTACCTATTTCTGGTTTTGGTATCAAGGTAATGTTGGCCTCATGAAATAGGTTGGGAAGTGTTCCCTCTTCTGTATTCTAGAAGAGGGTGGTGTTATTTCTTCTTTAAAAGAAGAAATAAAACTGGTAAAAGTTTCCAGTGAATTTATCTATACTAGCAGATGCCTTTTAGAGGAGATTTTAAACTAAAAATTCAACTTCTTTAATAGATATAGAACTTCAGATAATCTGTTTCTTTTTGAGTGAGTTTTGGTAGTTGGTGGCTTTTAAGGAATAGGTCATTTCATCTAAGCTGTTGGATTTAATGTAGAGTTGGTAATAGTATTTTTGTTACAGGGCAGAAGGGCCACTGAAATTGGTCAAGGACTGTGCCCAAACAGTTTGCTGGTAACTGTCTGAGTTCTTCACCTTTCTGGACAATTGCAAAACCACTCAGGTTTAAGGAACAAAAATAATGGGACTTATTTAACAAACAGGGGGTTACAAAGAGGCCACAAGTAGCCAGTTATCTCACTCCATTATAGTGTCCATTGTTTTTACATTTTCATATATTCCCCCCTTCTATTTCTTTTCCAGGACATCTGCTCTCCCAGTACGCTTCCTCTTTACAGAGAGCACACTGCTCTCTCCTTAAAGGTTCTCTTTATTGTCCCTTCTATATTTCTTCTGAATTCTGTTCTGGCTTCCCTTTCTATAAGTACCATTGTAGGCTCAGGTCTCCTTTCCTCTCATCCATTATACATACTCTCAAAAGGCTATTTCCAGTAATTGGGAAGTATCCTTTCTCATATTACCATCAACTTTCTCCTTATATCTTGAGCACTTTGTGATGTGAATACTAGATTAACCATTCTAAGGTTTTCCAGGGCTTCAGGATCTAAATCGGTGTAAGCGTACATGCCTGCATTATCTTTTCTAAAAAATCTGAAGGATCTCCATTTGGCCTTTGCCAAATCTCCATGATCTTACTGAGAATTTTATTTTTTTTCAAGATTTATTTATTTATACATAATAAAGAACTGGGGTTCAGACCAGAGTTGTTGGGGGGGCGGGTGAGAGGATCTACCAGACAGAGAGTGGTAACAGAATAGGCAGATTAACCAAAACACACTGCTGAGGGGAGCAATAGGGGAGGCAGGAGAGGTCTGCTGCGCCATGTGGGTCACCTCCCCAACCGGCAGCAGGGATCGAACTCGTGCTGCAGTGACTGCGGTTTGCTTCATAGTGCATTGCTTAACCCACTGTGCCACCAGGGAGGCCCCAACTTTTATTTTTTGTTTTGGGATCCCCTGCCTTAGTTTTACTAACAAGTACTTTTGGTAATGTCCTAACATTTTCATACCTCCATTATTGGGATCCCAATTAGGGTCTGCCAAAGGGGCCGCTTCCTCCACTTCTGGGTTGTCCTCTTCTTCCAAATGGAGATGACAGGCTTCTTCTCTAACCTTTCCCAAACCAATCTCTTTTCATCCCATGTTTGCAATGTGTTCAATAGAGGCTGCATGTCTGCCCAGTTAGGTCAGTGGGAAGCAAAAATAGATGCAAACAAGTCTGTCATCCTTTTAGGATTCTGCCTGTATGAAAGGACATAATTTTTCCCATTAGTAAGATCTGTAGGGGTGAAGGGACCATAAGATCAGTAATACCCAGCAGGGTGACCTTGTTCATTCCATCCCCTCCATTGGGAACTGACAAAGAGGCAACTGTTCTGCCCCAGAGCTGCTTCCTTGACCATACTGGATACCTGAGAAGGAGGAATCATTTCAACATATTGCTGAGGGGCAGTGAGGCTTGTGGAGGGAGCCCTCATGGGCTCCTCAGAAGGGGTGCTGGCCACATAGAGTGGGTTTTGCGCTGGCGGGTTTAAGGCTGCCACCAGGAGGCGGTCCTCCTCCTCCTGTGCCTCGCATTACCACCATCAGGTAGAGGGCTGGCTGATAGCGGCTGATTCACTGTTCTCTGTGCCACTAAATGGGCTTCCAATTTGTGTACTTGCTCTTGCAATTTTTCAAGAGTTTTCAGCCTTTAAATGGCCTTCTTCTTTTTCTGAACCTGATTTCTGAAGAGCTATCTTTTCCCCAATTGCTGTGTCTGTGTTTACAGTTTTTCAAAAAGAACTTTCAACCTTTAAATCAACCTCCAAATCAGATTCTAAGGTACTCTGTATCTGTTCTTGCAATTTCTGTATCTGCACCCGTAACATTTCATTTGAACATTTACTCCCTTTTACACTAAACAGCATGTATACCAACATAACCAAGAGGACTGCCATAAACATAAATCCAAGATTTGAGTATGGATTTCCACTATATGCTCATGTAATCCCAGCAGTAAAGATGTTAATTTGTCAATACCACACTTCACAAAATTTGTCAACTCAAAGCTTACGATCAAAAAAGTAGAAGGAGCAGGGGGTGGAAGACAGGCAGAACCACCCAAATTGATGGTTGAACCCATGACTAATTTCCAAAAAATTTTTTCCAAATCAGTTCCTTCCAAGAGTCTTTCAGTTGCTCTGTGAGTTAAGGTGACTGACACAAGGAGAGGGTCCTTGGGCTGGTCAACCATGGGTGGCCTCTCCTGGCTGGTTCACCAACTGTTACAGGGCAAGAAGGGGCACTGACACTGGCCGAGGACAGTGCCCACATGAGTTCTTTACCCATGTGCACAGTGCAGGCCCACTCAGTCTCAGGGAACAGCAGTAGTGGGATTTACTTAACGAACAGGAAAACAAAGAGTCACTGAGGCCACAAGTGGCCAGTTATCCCACCTCAGAGAGCGTCCAGTGTTCAGAAGTCTTAAACAAAATGGCACCCAAGATGGCCGCTTCCTTCCACTGAAGACCGGGAACACATATTCCGAACAAAAGGCCACACCCCCAAAATGGCGTCTTCCTGTCACTGAGGACCTGGAGAGAGTGGCAGCCAGAGGCAGCAGGCTGGGATCCTCACCAGAGCCACCGAGATGTGCCCGAGGCAAGAGCAGACAGTATCAGACAAGCAACACTGGAGCAGAGCAGCTGAACAACCAGATGAACAGCCCACATCCACACGGCTCAGCGAGGAGCCCAGCTCTCGGCCCTCGCCTTCCCCTCTGGGCTGTGACAGCAGCAAAACTGGGAGCAGTTTTAGTCACTTGGCCACCTGCAAAACTTCTCAATTTTTCTCCTCAGATGTCGGCTGCTGGAAGCTTCTCCAGGTCCTTGGGAGGCCAGCAAGAGCAGTCTAGAAGATGGGCATTTGAGGGCGGGAATGGCTGACCCCAGGGGCTGCTCCTGCACTTTCTCATATTTCCTATCGGAGTCTCCACCCCCGCTGATTCTTCCTTGTTCTGGCATGTTCCACCTGGCCCTATTCATTCTCATCTGTGCCCTCCCACCCAAGAGGGGTACCACCTGCAATAGCCCTTGGTTCCGGTCTTGCCTCATTAACCCCCAGTTACATTCTCTCATTATCCTTTGAATGTTACAGTCTAGAGTGACAAACCACCTTCATTTCCAACACTGATACTCTGTGTCTTTTTCTTTTTTTTGGTTAGTTTGGTTAGTGATTTATTAATTTTATTGACCCTTTCAAATATTAGCTTTGATTTTATAGATATTCCTCTTTTCTAGTTTCAATTTCCTTGATTTATGCATTTTCCTTCTTGCTTTGGGTTATTTTGATCTTTTTTTCCCCTCCCAATTTGTAGTTTCTCCAGATAGAACTTGCATTGTGAGGGGATTCTCCAGAAGGTGGAGAAATTGCTCTGCAGAGAGTTGGTGGGGGGCGTCGGGCGTGACCTTGGAAGAGAAGGACTTTCCTCCGTTATGTAACTACAGGACTGGATTAATTTGGGTTTCTTGACAGCACAGTCTGAGACAAGACTGGTGCATATTCAACTTCAAGTTTGCTTGGGGACAGGATTTTTGAGAGGTGACCCCAGGGAAAATCAAAAGAGGGAGTGGAAGGAATGAGAGAAAGCAAGAGAAAAAGAATTAATGCAGGGCCGTGTTACTGAGCTGGAGCTGTACTGGGCAGTTGGAGGTCAAGCCTACTGGGGCCTTCTGAGGAACATGCAGCATCGTCCCTGTCCCATCATCCTGCTCATATCTTCCTCTGCATGAGGTTGTCCCTGGGTGTATTGACCTTCACCCTTTCAATCTGCAAGATGCATAAACCTCGCCTGGCCACCCTCCCTAGTGGAGGGGAACTGTCTACACAGCTGCAGCAAGAGTTCCAGGGGCTAAAGCCATATGGATTTGGCTCTAAAATCACTATTACAGGGTGGGCTGGGGCTGTGAACAGGAAGGAAGTTAGGGGAGTCAATTAGGGGGTTCCCCTCTACTGTCTTCTCTGGTTTGGGGGTGGGAAGGAGTAGGTGCTGGGTTGAGAGCAGAAGAAGGAGGTAGAAAGGTCAAGGGGCAGAGGGCATGAAGGGATGGATCTATTTCTTTGTAGGAGTGGGACAAGTGCAAGTAGTAGATGGATCCAAAAGGTGGATTTGAGGACAGGGTGAGACTGGTTGAGGCTGCTGACCTTGAACCTGGAGTGCATCAACTCCCTGCTGTTTACAGCAGGAGGGGCTTGGAGCAGGAGCCAGGGTTGCCTGGGGCTGGGGTTCTGCCAGGCAGCAAGCTCCATCGACTCTTCCACCTGCTACAGGGGCGGGCTGTGAAGAGTGGGGGCTCTCACTGAGGGAGCCTGTCAGCAGATGGATGGGAAGGGGAGCACTGAAGGCAGAGTGAGTCTGGGCTGGAAGGGAATTTCTGGACCACAGGGCATGCCCTGCCTTTCCTTGTTAGCAGACCTTGTTGCCTCCACCTTCAGAATATCTCAGCCCCTCTGCTGCACTACCCTGGCTCCAGCCACCTTCTCTCACCTGGCAGATGACACACCTCAGTGCGCTGTCCTGAATGGACCCCTGTGGGAGGGTGAGGAAGCCTGACCAGCAGAGGGGAGTTGGGGCTGTGATACTGTCCTCAGCAGCGGCCTCCACCCAAGCACAGGGAGCCCCCCAACGCGCTACTGGCCCTGCAGAGTTATTCCACTTTGAGGTCAGGGCGCCTGCCTTTGTCTCCCCCATTTGAGGTGGGCTACCTCAGGGAGGTGGGTGACTTGGGGACCCCCAGGAGCCTTCAGCTGTCAGCCCTGGACAGCTGGGGAGGGAGCTGGGAGGAGCTCCCACCGAAGTGTAGGGAACCCCAAGATTTTGGCCCCTTCCTCCCTGACCTCCTCTCCTTCCTCCCTCATTCACCTGTGCAGGCCCCACGCGCATCCTCAAAGCCCTGGCAGCAGCCAAGCTCATCCCCTTTGTCCTCACTCTTCCCTCCACTTGCAGCTCTTCTCCTGAGACCAGCAGGGCTCCCTCCTCACGTCCTCCTGGGCTCTGCTCAGCCTGCCACCTCTCAGGGAGCCCTCCTGATGACCTGACGGCTCCGTCATCATTCTGTCCCTTGACCCGGATAGTGTGTCTTCTTCGCATTTGTGGCCATTATCACTGTCTGTGCTTTGGTCACATGCAGCCACTCCCTCCTGACAGGCTCCCGAGAGCTGGGCTTTGCCTGGTGGGGCCCTGCTGTATGGCCGGTGCCCGCTCAGTGCCCAGCACAGGCTGCTGAGTGAATGCACTGGAGAACTGAGGTCCAGAGGGGAAGTGAGTTGGTGCCCCAGGGGTCTCGTGCCCCTTCTGACCAGGAATCTTGATGCTGATGAGACCAGGAGACAGACAAGTGGACACTCAGCCACCGCTCTGAGAGAGGTCTCTCTCAGGAAAAAGTAAGAGGGCTTCCTGGAGGAGGTGGCACCTGAGTTCTGAAACTGATAGGAATTAGCTGGATGGAGAATGGGGGTGAGTGAGGGGAGCAGAGGCTCCCAACAGTAGAAACAGGATGTGCATAGCTAGCACAAAATAGGCTTTCTGGATATTGAAAGAAGTGGTGGGTGGTGGGGGGTGTGGGGGTGGGGCTTGAGGGAGGGAGAGTGGGCTGGCTTGGGGTGATTTCTAGATATACAGGCAGAGGCTGGATTAGGAAGTACTTTGTGCACCGGACCAGGACCACAGGGGCTAGGAATTTATGACTTAAGCTGCAGGGATCCCCTAAAGTGTTATAAGCAGGTGAGGGACATGATCGGATTTGTAATTTAGAAGTTCTTGGTGGCTGTACACAGAGGAGGGAGAGACTTGGAAGCAGAGAGATGGGTTAGGAGCAATTACAGTCAGCCAGGCTGAGTGGGAATCTGAACCCAGAAGGCAGCACCGGGAGGGGAGCTTGGGAGGCTGTGCTGGGGGCGAGTGGCGTGGTCCAGGCGTGCTCATGTCAGGGAGCAGCAGCTGCTGCCCCAGGGGAGGGACTTACAGAGGCTCAGGACAATGGTGGCAAGAATGGAGATCTCAGTCCAGGGATTTCTGGGTGAAAAGCAGGGCAAGTCACATAATTTTCAGAGCCCAGTGGGGCTCCTTATTGAAAAATCATTATGAATTCTAAGAAGAAACAGTGTCTAATAGAATGGGAGGGTTGTCTCCAAGCATGTGACCTACCAGGGACATCTGACACCACGTGATGTTGCTGGTGATTCTCCGTGGCATACATGGTTATAACAGCAGCCACTTACAGGCTTGATACCGGGTGCCCCGTGCCAAGGGCTTCATAGCTAACCCATCACTGGGAGGTGCTACCCTGCCTTCTTCCTGGTTGCTTTTCTTCTGTCCATCCCTTAAATGTCAGGGCTCCCCATGCCATGACTCTTCTCCTCCCAATCACCTCCTCATTTGAGAAGTGGAATCTCACTTCTGGGCCAGCGGTTCTGTCTTCCTCTTTTGCTTGACTCGAGTCTGCACTTGCCTACTGGATGCCTCCACCTGGATGTCCTCCAGGTTCTGAAACCAATGGACCAACTTGGAATCACCACCTTCCTCTTTGTTCCTAATCTCCTTTCTTTCCTATCTTGATCAGTGACTTGCTTCATCTTCTGCTGGCCACCCAAACCGGATCTGGAGTCATTGTTAATCCTCCAATATACCCCTGGTCCATTCATGAGCCTAACAGAATGCTCAGAATCACCCCTCAAATCTATTCTCAAATCCACAGCCTGCACCTAATGCCTAGTCCATGCCTTTGTCCATCTTTTGTCTAGACCACTCTTGAAGCCACCCTGCCGTTCTTCCAAATTCAAGTCATCAAGGTGCTGATGAAATTCTTGCAAGCACTCAAGGCTGCAGGTTAGGTCTGGCTGATGCCCACACCTTGAGGCAGAACTGACCCCCCCCCCCCCCCCCCCCCCCCCCCCCCNGGCAGAACTGCCCCCCCCCCCCCCCCGAGCACCTGTTGTCTCACAAAGGTAGGAAATTCCAAGGTGAAGGTAGGAACTCTCAAATCACCAGGAGAGCTGTCAGTTGAAGAATACGCCCCACATCCTGGGGCTGAGACCAGGGGTCAGGAAACTGGGATGAGGATGCCCCTGTCTGCATTGCATCGACTCCTCCGGGAACATGGAGGCTGGACACTGGAGCCCTGCAGCACAACTACTCAACATCTTCTTGCCGGTAGAAAACAGACAAGGCAAGAGGAAAATTGTCTCCACCTTACTATGCTTCCCAGATCATGGTCCACTTCTTCCATTTAATTCATATCCCAGAACGCAGCTGCAAGGGAGTCGGGAAAAGTCACACCTGCCTTGCCAGCGCCTGCAGTCCTGGTAGGCACGCCAGACGGGAGTGAAGAGGGACATTCAGGCTGGGCCCACTGCTCTGTTTTCCTACCTGCCTTCCTTTGGCTCTGGGAGAACATTTTGAAATGTAGGTTAGATAATGTCCCTTCATTGCCTGATGTCTCCTGGGGCTCTCCTGGTCCCCCAGAAAGTCCAGCTCTCCAGCCTCAGTAGGTCCTCTCTGTTCTCTTGATGTGATCACAACTACCCGTGAGCTTGTTGTGCCCTGGCAAACTAGACCCTGAGGTCTCTGGTCTACCTGATCAACTGCCAGCACCCCTCAGTAAGACACGCCACACCTCCCCTCCCGGTGCCTCGCCTTCTCTGCCCAAGGCACTTGAATGCACTTCAGGCAGGCGCCTTCCAAATAATGGTAGGTAGGTCGTCTGTCTTTTTCCTCTACTTCCCCTTTGGGGCTCTCACGCAGGGAGAATGGGTCTTGGTATCTTGGTATCTCCAGAACCACAGGCAGACATATGTGGTTATAACAGCAGCCACTTACAGGTTTGATACCTGGTGTCCCATGCCAAGGGCTTCATAGCGAACTTGTCTGACCTTCCTAGCGATCCTCCGAGGGCATGCGGCAGAGTCTGCCCCGGTCCCTCGTCGTCCCCCTCTCCTCCCAGGGTACACATCTAACACAACTCCGGGTCTTATGCAGCTAAGTGTGTCTGTGTGACTTCTCAACTGCCCCTCTGCCAGCGGGACACCAGCCTCAGAGACTCAGCTGGGCCATGAAGGACCCAGGGGAGCAACGAGGGAGAAGGGCCTGGACCCTGGAGCCACTATACCGCAGGGCCCTCTTCCCGGGCTGAATGAAGTATGCACAAGATAGCAGCTGCGCTGAGCTTGAAGCATTCATGTTGAGTCTCCTGTGGCAGTTTAACCCGCCTTGACTAATGCAGCGAAGGCTGGGATCATTCCTCACAGGATTATTGCTGTTCTAGCAGCAGGGAAAGGTATGGCATTAGTGGGGTGGCTTGCAAGGTCAGAGCCGGCGGTAGAGAGCCAGATGCTTGTTTCTCTCCCCTCCGTAACCTCAGTAGGTTCTGGTGAAGGGGGAAGCACAGAGAGGGGCAGTTGGGGCCTGGAGGTGGGTAATGAGGGTTGGAGGGGGCCTGGGAGAGGGTTGAGGTCGAAAGAGAAAGTTGGATCTGAGCTTTGGGGACCCCCGGGAAGGAGCAGGAAGAAGCAGCAGGAAGGGGGAACCAATGATGTGTGTAAGGAGGAACAAGGCAATGTGGCCCTGGGTGCGGAAACTCAGGGGTCAACACAGACCTGAACGTCACTTCCAGGAAGCACGCCTCAGGACCCGGGACCCTGGCTGCGGAGGAAACAGCCAGGAGGCATTAGGTGGCCTGCTAAAAACAGCAGTGTGGTTTTTTTTAAGCTCCAGAAGATGGCTTGCGTGACACATGCTCGCCTCCAGACTCACATCTGGAGCCCAGAAAACCCAGGGCACCCCCGCCAGCCCCCGGCTCGTCCTGGCGTCGCTGCGCTATTATTTTAACTATCACACTGGCGGCGCAATACTGCCAGCATGTTAAAGACTGTGTTAATTAATTAACCAGGCACTTCATTGAGAGTCAATGGCGTAATTGTTGTTCGTGCTGGATAAATACTAATTGAATATTAAGAGCATATTTGTGCAGAAGGAGCTGCTTCGGAGCGAGCTGTGCCCTTTGTCAGCCAGATGTTTGGACTCGTTGTGGAGGCTGAGTCATTAGCGGGGAGCACCCTGGCATGTGGGCTCCGCTGCTCTGCATCGGGGACGGGGGCAGCCCCTGAGAGGGCCGGCTTCCAGGCAGGGTGACCGCCACAGCCAGGCCTGGGGACACTAGTTTCATGAAGCTGGCCACAGATAGGGATTAAGCTTTGGCTTTGGTCAAGCCTGGCTGTGATTTTAGGCTCTGGGAAATGCCTCCTTTCTTCTAAAATCCTTCCAGTAGCTGGCTTTGTCCTGGCCAGCGAGGCCGATGCAAGGGTAGGGGTGCGGCGGGGTTCTGCGGACTCCATGCTACAGGTAGGGACACTGAGGCGCAGTGACACGAAGGGTCGCAGAGTAGCAGGCGCCCAGTCTCCCAGCTGCCAGCGACAGGTTCAGGCTCTGGCCCCTGAGCCCCCGGTGGGCTGAAGGGAGATAGCCGTCTTCCCTTGGTTCTCTGAGGCCCTGTGTCTTAGGACTGACTGGCCCCCAGGAGTCACCCTCCCCGCCCCCCATATTCTGTTGTCTCAGCCCTGTCAGGGTAGTGCGAGGCAGTGGAGTGAGGAACACGGGCTCTGAAGTCAGTTCAACCTCTTACGTGCTGAAAAATCTTGGGCAAGTTACTCAAACTCTCTGTGCCTCGTTTCCAAATGATAATAATAAGAGATAATAATAACCCTCATCTTCTAAGCAGTGGATGGCCCCAGCTGGCCTCCTGGTGGTCAAGGGGTTAAGCACCGCACTATGAAGCTATCACCAGCCACTGCGGCACATGTTCAATCCCCGCCTCCGGCCAGGGAGGGGCCCCACATGGCGCAGCAGACCTCTCCTGCCTCTCCCGCTGCTCCCTCAGCAGTGTGCTTCAGTCAGTCTGCCTCTTCTGTCCCCACTCTGTCTCTGGTGAATCCTCTCACCCCCCACACCTCTGGCCTGTACCCCAGTTCTTATATGCATAAATAAATAAATCTTAAAAAAAAAGAGAAAAGCTTCCCCCTCACCTGCACCAAGGACAGAGACAGGTGCTGGGGGTGGGTTGTCAGGAGAGCCATGGCCCTCCTGGCTGGAGGCCCTCTGTGCAGCGGCCTGCCCGCCCCCCTGCAGTGACAGCCCGGCCTGCTAGGCGGCCAGCAGAGCAGGCAGCCCTCACGGGGGAAGCCCCAGCACCGTCAGCGAGCGTCCAGTCTTCTGACCCACTTCCTTAAGGACCTGTGCCGCCACGTGCTGCCGGCTGCCCCGCAGCAGGGCTGAGAAGAGGACGCTGACGAGCACCAGGAGCACGAGAGGAGACAGCGCCTGTGACCGCACAGAGGCAGTGGAGGTCCTGCAGGGCCCCACCGTCGGCAGAGCGCCTCCTCGGCGCCTGGCCCTGCAGTCCTGAGCAGCTGGAGGACCCTCCCCACGCCCAGCCCCAGCCTCCCGGTGGCCACTTGGTCCTGTGGCAGTAGCTCAGGCTTGGGGGACTCAGTTTGGGCTTCCCCAGAGGCAGGCCCTGAGATGATTCAAATCCAACAGGATTTAAGCGCAACTGGGAGATGATCCTAGGAAATGTTGGGAGGAGAGGGGGGCCTTGAGACAGGGAGCTCAAGCTCTCTTGGGGGGTTCCGGTGCAGAGCCTGGCCACGCTTACCACACAAGGGGCTTCAAACTCCTGCGGTCAGGCTGCCCAGGCCTGCCTGTGGGAGGCAGCTCAGACTCGGCTCACGCCGGGAGGCTGGGGGGCAGCTGCGCCCACGGACACCGAGTGGGAGGGCGCCGACAGCCCTCCGCTCAGAGCCCCTCCGCTGGCTGGCCTGCACGCCTTGAGATGGGCTGGGCCAGGAGGGTCTTTTCCGGTGACGAGCTGGAAGTGGAGCCTGGGGGCCTCGCGGGAGCCAGCTTGCCGTGAGCTAGGTGCTCTCGCGCTAAGTCTTTCTCACGATGCAGGTCCTGATACGAGATCCCTCAGAGGGCCAGGCTCAGAGAGGTCAGTGCTTTTCCTGCCATCACAAAGCGCGTAAGAGGCCAAGACACGTGAGTCCAGAATGCACGCTCTTAACCAGCCCCTGTCCTGCTTGGGCCACGCTTTTCGAAACCCACCAGGCACGGAGGGGTGACAGGAGCAGCCTCTCCCGGCCTGTTCCACAGCCCCTCATTTCCCTCCCCTGAGAACATCTGAACCCATCCCCCCGGCGTGAGGGAGAGGTCTCTGCTCACTGCCCACTGGCCTCTCCCTCCACACCCCATACTCCAGGGGCTGGGCTGGGGCAGGGAGGATCTAGTGCTTGGTGGCTGCACAGGACCTTCTTCCATTGCAATGCCAACCCCAACACACGCACGCACGCACACACACACGCATCCCCAGGCTGCAGGCCACAACCCTTCTCACCTCAGCCCCACTTGCTGCAGGCTAAGATCATTCTTACTGGTCAGGCTCTGGTTGACCCCAGCAGCTCCCACCACCATCACCCGCAGGACTTTGCAGCCAGACCCAACCCTCAGACCGACTCTCCAGGGGCACCACCGGCAGCCCACGGGGGCAACGGAGAGGGAGCTGGCTGGGTGTGGCGCCCCCTCTAGTGCCTCCCCGTCTGATGGGGAAGGCTCAGCCCAGTCCCGGGAGCTCTGGGTCCTCTACCTTTGCACGGGTTGCAGGATTTGAAGAGGCCCAGGATGACAGAGTGAGGGGAGCGCTGGTGCCGTCCTCCTAGAGAGGAGGAGGCCAAGGCCCAGAGGCCCTGCAGGGTGATGAGGCCAGTGTGGCCAGACCCAGAGGCCATCTGTGTCTCTCACTAAAATCTCTGCCATTGCTCACGCCTGGTCTCACCTCGCAGGGAGATGGGGCTCGAGATGAGCTTACCCTCCACCTCCTTCAAGTTCCCTGCAGCAGCCTCCAGGACCGGTGAGGTGCCTGATGGCTGCGGGACCAGCAGGGTGATCCGTGGGTGATGCCAAGGAAGGGGTGATGCCCACTGCAGTACGTCAGAGGGGTCTAGAGGCGCCTGCACAGCCCGAGGCGGGCAACTGAGACAAAACTTGGGAGGAGTCACGACAGCCCGCAGTGCTGGACCCCAGCGAGGCCGCCTCCTTGCCTCAGACCTGCCGCCGGCCCCCACCTCACGCCAGCAAAGCTCTCCTGGGGAGCTGATGACATCAGAAGTGCCCCAGGAAGCCATCCGCCTCCAGGGCGACAGACGGGACTATTTATATGGAGGAAACGCAGCCCTGTCACCCTCCAGCTCCAAGTTGCCTTCTGCTTCCCCCGCTCCGCACCCGGGCTGCCGCTGCCTATATTAGGAGCTCGGCAGATGGAAGGAGCCAGGACCCTCCCCCACGCCTTGGGCCTGTGCGCTCTGTGCGTGCCTGGGGGCCCTGAGCTAGCAGGGCTTGGCTCACCCTTCCTGTGCTGCCTGCACCTGTCTTGGACCCTGGGATTTAGGGTCCATCTGGGAGACAAGTCTGAGGGACCCATGGTGAAGGGGTGCAAAGGGGGTGGAATAATGGTTGGAAGACAGAGCAAGAAAAGAGTGGAGGGTGCAAAGCGCATGAGGGCCAAGCGGTGGGAAGAAGAGGTAAGAGCTGAGAGGGAAGTGCAAAGCAGAAGAAGAGAGGTCGGGGTCTCAGGGAACCCCAACTTCTGAGCAACTGTGTGCAAATTAAGAAAAGGCGCCCTCTGCAGGTGGATGAGTTAGAGGACGCCAAGTCAAGTGTGTCTGTGCAGAAGGACGCCCAGCTGCCCTCCGGACTTGGCCCCACGCCAGGCCTCCCAGCTTGGGGGGCAGGGTGTGAGCCCCCTTGCAGTCCCCTCACGACCTGAACCGCTGTACCTGGTGGCCTTGTAGCCTGACTCACTGGCAAGAGGAGGGGCAGAGGGAGGTAAGTCTCCCTTGGGACCTGTTCTGGGAGCTGGGGGCTGTTGTAGGTGGACTCCAATGCTCTGTCCCCCAGAAGCCAGGTTCTGACCACCCAAGAGGCATGTGTTTCACCACACTGGCAAGCAGACAGTTCTAACCATCTCCCAGCGGAGGCCTCCCGGCTCGCAGGGGAGCTCGGGCTCATTAGGAAATCACACAGTGTGTTGCCCCAGCCAGGCAGAGCGCCAGCAGATGACCCATGGTGTCTTCTAGTCTGGTCTCCTGGGGCGACCGTCAGACCTCCGGCCCCGCTTCTGGCATCACAGTCTGCCTCCCTTTCTCAGACGTGCTGGAGAACTGAGCCACTGGCTCCAAGCCCACCTGGGCCCATCCTCCGGACCCCTCTCACCATCCTGGGTGCTTGGGGGTCCTGCAGCTTTGATTCCTGATTGTGTTCTGTGGCTCTGGCACTGGGAAGGTGTCAGAGACTGAAGTGCAATTTGCATTTTAATAAAGAAAGTTGTATTTCAGTCATTTGCATTTAAATAAACGCTGCTTCCTCCCTCCCTTCCTCCCTTGCTGGTGGTGGCACCTTTGGGAGAATGAGTCTCCAAACCACCACCCCACCCCATTCCCTGCACATCCTCCTCACCCAGGCGGCTCCAGCGGGAGAGCATGTTAGGAAAGCAGGGATCATTCCCCCAGTACTCGTGCTCTCTGCAGAGCGCCTCAGATCGCACACGTGTGCATACACACATTTACACGCACACACACGCTGTACACACAGGTATGCACACACAGCACACCACCATATATACCTGCACACAAGTAAGAACACTCACGCTCAGTACACACTCAGGTACACACACCGGTGCACATGCAAACACGTGAGCAGGCTTACGCACGAAGGCAAGCGTATTCATTTCACGCGCAATCCGCACACTTTGTACACATGCGTGCACACGTGCATAACCACGCAGAAGCACCAGAAGTGACCAGGAACCCCTCTTGCCTTGTGCTTTCCCAGCTACTCACCCCAGGCACGCCACCTTAGGAAACTTAAACGGTCAGGCAGCACCTACAGACCCGCAGACCCAACTGATTGTCTCTGTCCTATGTCAGGGCTCAGCAAGGAGACCGAGATGGGGCGTCCTGGAGGCCCCTTCCTCAGCCCTGCTTTGCCCAGTGCCTCTGGCCCCTGGTGCAAGAGTTCCGGCACAGTCCTTCCTCCCTCCTTTTTTGCCAAACCTTTGGCTTCAAGGCTGGTTCCCGAGCGGCTGCCAGCTGGCTCTCCCTGGCTAAATCTCTGCTCCTGAATCATCCACAGGCCCCTGCCTGCCTTCCAGCGCCCCAGACTCTGTAAACTTGGAGTTTCTTCAAGACAGCTCTTTCCTCTTCACGCCCTCCTCTTTGTTCCCACCTCCCTTCTCTCCGGGCAGCCTTTGGGGAACACACTTTCTCATCTCGAAGACCAGGCCGGGCTTCTGGTGTTGGCTCCGTTTCCTTCGCTCTACGTGGGACAGACCCGGCTATTCCTGAGCTTGTGAGAATTAACAAGGCCCAGAGTCAAGTGCTTGGCAAGCGAATATATGAAGCTGGTCTCCTGCAGACCCCTGAAGCTCCACAGGGGCATGGAGAGAGGGACCAGGGCAGCCTCCTCACCCAGCCGGCGGGCACACCACGCCACGTACTCCGTCCCCTGGGACCATACTCCGTCCCCTGGGAAGGGTGCAGCAGCAAGCAAACGGCCTGGGGCACAGGGAGGAGTCCGGGCATGTCCTCTCGCTCCCAGAGCCTTGACTGCCTCATCTGCAGAATGGGCACAGCTATGTCTGCCTCACCCCTCCAAAGCCAGGAGGAGGGCCCTGCCGGCAAAGCTGTGAGGCAGAGCCAGATGCAGACTAGGTGGGGTGGGCCCCCTGGACGGAGACCCCAGCCTCGGGCAACAAGCGTCTCTCTCCCCAGGGCCAGGAAACTCAGGCAGAGCCAGGGAAGGGCCCTGGGCCAGCATCGCGTTCCGCTGCAGGCACCTGTTTCTCCAGCCTGCCCAGACGCCACCTCTGCCCTCGCAGACAGCCACACGGCAGGAGGAAGCCAGCGGCACCCTCCTACGACACGTGAGCGGCTCGAAGTCGGGGTCTGCTACCACCGCAGGCTCCTGGCGGGCCGCAGAGAAGGGGGGAGCTTGGCAGAGAGGAAAGGAAGCGCTGGTGACAAATCATGTGGCTATCTGAATGGAGAGTGAGGGCCCGGCAAGGACCAGGGCCCGAGGCTGGCGTGGCCTGTTGGCTGAGCAAGGAGGAGCTGAGAGGCGTGTCCTCGGCACGGGGTGCTGGCTGGTGGTGCTGGCTGGTGAGGCTGGCTGCCTGGCGTTTTCTCGTCCCCAGTTGCCTTAGAGTGCCTGCAAATGGCTGTCATTTTCTGTGTGCGCTGTGTTGGGCAAAGGGTTGGGAAACAGGTGCCTCTGGGAACCGAGAGATGCCAACTGGGGCTTCCCTGGCAGGGAGGGCAAGGATGGCACTTAGGGTGGAAACAGGGAAAGTCAGAAGCAGTGGGGGTAGGGCTTGGCCAATGGGGCCAAGTTTACCCCAAGTCCTCGGGATCCCCTTCCTAATGGTTTATCCTGATGCCAGCCCAGCGTCACCATGCACATAAACGCTCCCACCCTCATCCGGGTGGTTTATAGTGCATTAGTAAAGGAACACAGATGTGACTCCATCAGAGTAAGATTGGAGGAGCCGCCCTTGGGGGCCTGGGCAGAGCTCCACCCCACCCCCATGCAGGAATGCCTGTGCAGACTCCACCCTCAGCCCCTCCTCAAAGGTGGGAGAGTTCTACCCTCCCCGGTTCTGACACTGCCAGCCCTGGCCAGCCAGTGAAATGCCCTGGGTGTGTGCAGGGGGAGGGCGCTGCCTTTGCCTTGCTGGCTGAGGACTCAGATCTACGGGCAGAAACCTAGAGCTGGGGAAGCCACGACTTGGACCAAAACAAGCTATAATTTACTGAGCATTCACCACGCACGGGGTCAGGGCCACCAAGCCTGCTGGGGTTGACCCTCGAGCAAGCTGGGCACTAGGGGCGCCGACCCCCATGCAGTTGAAAATCTCAGTATAAAATTTTACTCCCCCCAAACTTAACTACAGTCATCCCTTGGTATCCTTGGGGAGCTGCTTTCAGAGCCCCTCACCCCACAATACCAAACTCCGCGGCTGTTCAAGTTACTTATGATTGGCCCATCATACCCATGGGTTCCTCAGCTGCAGATTCAACCAGTCAACATCCATGCTGGGTTGAGTCTGTGAATTCCGAACATGGGATGGAAAAAACAGAATACATGGACGCTGCAGAGGGGACCTGCAGAGCTGAAACCCATGTTCAAGGCTCAAATGCATTTCACCTCCATGACAACCACATGAAGCAGGTATGAACGTCTTGCTCTCACAGAGGGCGAACTGAGGCCAGGCCGTGAGATTTCAGCATGGCTCCTTCAGCCCCCTCCCGAGGCAGGGGAGGTTATAGCAAGCCCCCTGGAGGCTCCTGGGCAGGCCAGGGCGGGGCTGGCCCCAGGGTAGGTGGGCCCAGGCTCTGGTCTCCAGCTGCATCTCTACTCTGGTGCCGCCTCCCTCCTCCTCCCTTGCCCTACCCCCTCACCCCCGACTTCCTGCCTTGCACCCATAGTTTCTGAGCTCCTCCTTTGTGTCTGCCTCTCTCTGTACTGGGTTTGCATTCCCAAACAGGGGTTCCTTGCAGTTGCCAAGCTGTGGACCACACCGGCTCTCGGACAAGCCTGTAGACCCCTTCTCGGAATAACATTAGTAAATCCACACAATAAAATTCATCAGCTTCAAAGGAAGCCAATTATATTCAAATTCAGTTATCAAAATATTAAGAAAAAATTGCGATGGAGTAATATATGTGCTTCTTTATTAACACGCCAAATAATAAGTTCGAGCAGTGGGTCTAATGAAACTACCATCAGTTTGAAGTAGGGTTGAGCAGAAATGATATTTCAAGATTCCTGCTGCAATTATAATATGATTTGAAATTATCTGCACTTTCTGTGGGTGACACAGCCGCAGGTTCTGTGATAACGACTATGGTTTGTTGCTGACACGCACAATGAAAGGAAGTGCTAAATTTCAACCCAAGTTGAGTGAAAATAAAGATGTGCTTATTTTGTCATCCACATTCACAGACTCCCTCCTGGAGTTCTCCTCGGGGCTCCCGTGGGGTTCCTTAGACCCCAGTGTCTCCTAGAGGCAGGAGACAAACAGGAAACAAAGGAATGAGCTGGGGGAGGGGGAGGCAATGAGGACAAATTAGAGGCAAATGAGGAGGAGGCAGGGAAGGAGCCTGGCCACATGGGAGCTGGCGGGAAGTGAGGGAAGGCGCTCTTGGGGAAGGGTGCCCCCCAGGGATGGAGGGCCTCGCCTGAGTTGGGGGCCCTTATGGACCTGGTCTGACGGGTGTTCCAGCTGCATGTGGACGGTGGGCTGTGAGGCAGGGTCCCTGTGTGGCGGCAGAACCCTGGCCCAGCCATGCTGCCCAACGGCTAGGGGAGCTCTGGTTCTGTGAGCTGCCCCTGCCCAGCAAGGTGGCCCCTGAAAGCTGAGGCAGGAGGCAGGGACAATGGGAAGCACCCCATGGGGGCTAGACAGCCAGCCCTCCCTCGCTTTCCAGAGCTAGCGCTTTCTCTTTTCCATCAGTCAATACTGTCTTTTGCACAAGACCTTTGAGGAGGTCTTCCTTGGCTTCAACAAGTATTGGCTGTGCTAACTTTGCTCTGTCAATACCCAGGGATTCATTCCCCCAGGAGATGACTTACCTGCCCTGTTGACACCGGTGCCCTGTGTGCATTTTCACTTCCCAAGTGGCCCAGGAATGTCATCAGCCACCCTCAGCACATGTCCCTTCCTCCAGGTCATCTTCAGGCTAGGAGGGTCACCAGGCTAGGAGATTTGTCTCAATCTGAAAAGCACGCCACCCTTAGTGAAGGCTTGGGAAATGTTTGTTGATTGACTGAATGAAGTGGATGGGGTGAGGAGAGAAAGACAGTTCTCAGCTGAATCTGAGTCCATCCTCTCATATTTACCTGGAATTTCCAGTGACTGGACACGCTCATGGTCCCACGTGGCTGCTGGAAGCTGTGCCGGGGCCAGTTTGGATTGTCTGAATCCTGCCCCACACTACCTGGACAGGGGAGAGCTGGCCTCTCTCTTCGTCTGCCTGCCACCATGTTTGATGCCCACTGGGACCTGTTGTTCAGCACGCCTCTATCCTTCCCAGGTCAGGCCTGTGGTCATTTCGTTTGCTGGTGAGATGGGGGGTGGTCCCTCATGCCCACCCCTTCCTACCAGGAAGGTCATATGGTGGGACTTTAGACTTCTGTCTCCCAGGGGGTACCATGTCCAGGAAAGCTCCCTTTGGGATCCTCAGAGAGTTCCAGTGGTTTCTTTTTTTTTTTTTTTGATGTGTTTTTAAATTTTTTGCAGGATTATATTTGACTGTTAAAATATTGATTTCAATGTAGACATTTCTATGTTATAAAACCAGTGGTTTCTAAAGTCTGCCGTTGGCCTTGGCAGGCTGACCTGTGGGCTGTGCTTGAATTGCCAAATGTTTTCACCTGCTCTGTGAGCTAGAGTGTTTTACATATTTCATGAGTGAAAAAGAGTCAAAGTAAGAATACTTTGGTGACATGAAAATTAAATGAATAAAGTTTCTCTGGTCACAAATAAAGTTTTATTGGTACAAGGGCCATAATCGTTCATATTCTCTTCTGTGGCTTTGGTACCACACAGGCAGAGCTGGGTAGTTGTGACACAGACTAAATGTGGCCTTGGAGCCCAAACATTTACTATCCATTCTCTACAGAACAGGTGTGTGACCCATGGTGTGTGACCCATGGTGCTGAGCTGGTGTGGCCTGTGGAGTGTGGGCCTGGGGTCCCCCAGACTTAATCCCTGAGCGTGATCAAGTCACATAAACACTGTCCTTCACCTCCTGAGTCTTCCCATTGAAATTCATATCCTCAGATTGGCTTGAGGATTTCACAACATGCCCTAGTGGTTGGAGAGTGGCACCTTTTGAGAGTTCATACTATGACCCCTGAAAGTTGCCCTTAAGAGGCAAGGTCACTTCCAGGCAGCTATGGAGTATTTCATTCTGGAGAAAGCAAGGACCCTAAGTTTGAGTCTAGGCTTAACCCTAAGCCTAATGGCAAGGCCAGTCTGGCAAGAACAGACTCATACAGATGTCTCCCAGAGGTGCAGAGACCAGGCAAGGCACCTGGGCCATTGGGAGGAGAGGAGACCCATCAGGCTAGGCCACTGCTTGCCCAAGGGGACTGGCAGGGAGAAGGGCATGAGCCATGTGGTCCAAGGAGCAAGATACAGTGGTCCCTGGGGGCGTGGGTAAACCCTCAAGCTTCCCATAACCAGTCTGTTGGCCTCAGTGGGGTAGACTCGTACCCCCTCCAGTCTGAGGCTGGGCAGACCTCCCAACACCCTCCTCTTGCATCTCTCTACCATCCCCAGGCACCTGTTACCCTTAACCACTGGCCCCCAGGGCAGGACCATCTAAGTGTGACTGGACTCAGGGGCCCTGGTTCTGGCAAGCTTGCCCGGGCCGGGCATTGAATCCCTCCCTCTAGCCTCCCACGGTGGCTTTATTAATTGTTTATATTGGAGCCTGTTAATTGGCAATAACCAGCATGCTGAAGTGTCTTTTAATCACCCCCTCTCAGGGCCCCGAGGCTGTGAAGGATTGGTGGATTCAATAAAGTGAGAAGGAATTAGCACCCCATCCTCTTCATTATCACAGTTAGATAAACTGCCAACACCTGTCATGCCAATGGAGCGGGGGAACCCAGCTCCTCCTCCTGGCCCTGCCAGGAACTTGCCTGTGTGCTGCAGGCCGGACCACACTCACTGGTGTGTTGCACATTCACACCCAACCACGCGGGCACACACACACAGGTGTACACACCCACAGACCCACTTCCTGCGCGGTGCTAGAGTGCACCCATTCATTCACGGGGCGTTTTTGGAGCACCTACCATGTGCCAGGTGCTGCGCTCCCCAGGGATGTGACAATGGTCTGTCCCTGCCATCGGGCAGCAGTCCCGCAGGGAGCAGACCAGCAGCCAGACAGCAAGTGGTAACACGAGGGCAGTGGCAGAGGCCTCTGCGGGTGCGCCAGACGGCCCTCAGGATGCAGGGTGGGAGTGGGAGAAGGCCCTGGAGCCCGTGCAGCCTACACCTTTCCGAGACTCCCACACCTCAGGTGCCTGGGTGTGGCCTGCTCCAGCTGCTAAGGCCCAGAGCTCCCCATCTTTGGTTTCGAGTGAAGCCCCAACACCTAAGGCCGCCGCTGCTGTGTGACTGCGTATTACAGTCACTGGCTTGGGGACAGACCGCAAGGAGAGCTCTGCGGGCAGGCTGGGTGGGGGTGGGGTGCTGCCTGGGGTGGGAGGAGCTGAAGTGGAAGATGTCAGGCTGACCTGTGGGTTAGCTGAAGTTGGGCCATGGTCTGTAGACTGAAAGTTTCAGGGAACATCTGGCAGTTCTCAAGGCCACACGCACCCTCATTCATGCATCCACTGCTTTGGTTAATATAGACTCTGTAACCCAGGTGCTCGGGGCTCAGCCTTTGAGAGACATCGCTGAGCCCGCCGGTGTAAAACCCATTGGCATAAATAAAGAACTTCCCTCCTCCTCTTCTCTGAGTGCTGCTTGGTTTCCTGATGGAGTATCTGCTGTAACAGGACTGCTCTGGCCGTGGGATGCTCTGGCCTGCTAGGGCCCAGTGGGAGGACCAGAACCTTGTCCCGAGCAGCGTTCAGTGGTTCCCCTTTGGCTATGCCTCACTGCTCCATTTAAGCCCCTGCTATATCTGATGGGTCTGCCTCTTCCAGGGCCCAGCACCCTCACCTGTGCCCCAGGCTCACAGCCCACTGTGGTCCAGGAGAGGGACTCATTGTGTCCTCTGTCCTCTGCAGTGACACGGATACACCTCCTTTTGCTAACTAGCCAGCAGGCGCAGGTCCTTTGCACCCCAGCATCTGGCTCAGTGCTGAGTATGTCTAGTGTGTAACTAACACTGACCACTGAAAAGAAAGGCGGGTGGTGGCCCTCCCTCCCCAGCAGCTGCACCCCTGGAGAACAGGGATGTGGAGAGAGGGCAGCCAAGCCTGGGAGGCTGTTGTCTGACTGGATGGCTCCTGGGCCCTGCAGGTTCTCTAGTTCAGATAGCCCAGTCCCACCCACCCTGCCCCGGGCCAGGAGCTCCCGCAGCAGGCGAGTCAGCACTCTCTCTGCATAGGGTCATGTGCAAAAGAGCTGGAACAGTTGAACAGAGACGAACTCCTTTCTTATGTGCCTCCTGGGGACTCAGCCAGGAGCAATGGAGATGCTAACCCCTGGGGAAACTCTGCTTCTTTTGTCCCAGTGGATGTTCACCCCTTTTTCCACTTGCTGTCTGAAGTACAAAGACATTTTCCTTGCAGTTGGAATGATCATGGAAAGCTCTGGTCAATGGGCCATATGTAGAAGCTTTCATGAAGTTTGCTTAGAGAGAGCTGGCATACGTTCTTTGCTCCTCCTGCTTATACATCCCTTCTTCCTTTCTGCAGATGGAATGACGATGAGATGGCTGGACCTGTGGCGGCCATTTCATACCATGAGGTGACTGTGGACTAGAGACCTTGTTTAGCAGTGCAATAAGACAAGGAATCCTGTTTCCTGAAGACTATGTAGAACAGAGTGGCTATGTCTTCCCTAGACTACTTCACCCTGGACTCTTATATGATAGAGAAATATATATATGTGTATATATATACACACATACAATTTATTGATACTATGTCTTTATTACTCCAGTCAAACTTAATCCTATTGAATTCACACTCTGATCATGGACCCAATATGAAGGCCCTGGGGTACTGGGGCTATACTGGAACTCCAAGGCCTGAAGCCATCCCCTAAGTACACAGCTCCCCCCAAAGCCTCATTCCCTCTCTGCTACTTACCAGCCCCTCTCACCTACAGCAGGATCCCAAAGCAGAAGAACTCAGAGAGCACCTGGTCCCACCTCTCTCCCTGGCTAAACACGTACTGTGCCCCTACTCTGTGCAGACCCAGAAGTTTTCAGTGCAATGGGGATAATGGTGGGCAGAATGTACACAGATAGGTGTGTTCAGGGTAAAAAAGGAATGCCAAAGTCTTAGTGGATGAGCATAATTTTATTAGTCAGGACATTCGCGATTGAGGGAAGAACAAAAATGAGTTTCTACATTCAAGAAATAGTAAGAAATTCCTGTGGTTGGAATGTGTGGGGGCCGAGTGCAGGAAGATGGGAAGCAGGGCTGGCAGCTGGGTCAGGCCCTTCAGGGTCTTGCATGCTCACAGAAGATTCTGGGCTTCATTCTATAAGCAATGGCGAACCACAGGGGGAATTTCCCTGAAGGGAATTGCAAGGTCAGATTTATGAACCTCGTTTGACAGATGAGGAAATTGGAGTCTAAACAGAGAAAGTGCCTGGCTCGGGGCCCCATCACTCATTTATCAGAGGTTCCCAGTGCACACAAGCCCTGCATGTGCAAAGCTCCCCAGCAGCCAGCTGGAAGAACCCTGCTGCTCTCAAAGGGAGAGAAGTACATGGGAGGGATCCAGCTCCTCCACCTCCCTCTGTCCAGCCTCCCAGATGTCTGCCCTGGCCCAGATCCAAAGTGCAATAGTGCTCCCATCTTACTGGGCCACAAGAGGTGAGAAACTGGGGCTGGAGGTGATCACAGGCTTCCCAGGAACAGTGCCATCGAGGGCAGGGGCCTGGTCCATCTTCGAAATGCAGGGGTCAGTATTGCTCCTACTCTGCTGAGGCGCCTGGGTAACAAGGAAGAGCCGTGGAACCATCCCATCAGCTCATGCTTGGTGCCAGCACCTGGCAGGGACAGGAGGATAAATAAATAAAACCCATGGCCAGGAGCTCACAGCCTAGAGGAGGTGGATATGTGGATAATCACAGTGCAGGAGCCCGGTCCTCTGTGATGTCTTGGTACAAAAATAGTCACATCATCTACACCCTTGGTTTGTTAGTTCCCCTCCTCCCCCCATCTGCTGTGCAGTCTTGCAACTTCTTAGAGAGGACCCTTCCCCAAGGAGAGCCCAAAGAGGTGGCCTGTGTGAGCTGCAGGCAGTACCTTCTCATGTCCTTCACAAGGACACTGGTGGCACCATTAGGCAACAGGCGTTCTGTATCTACATGGGGCGTGAGCCCTGACCTGGCTTCTCCCACAACTAGACCCCGTGTGTCTCAGGGGCAGCTGCTTCACCACCTGCAAGTTCAAGTCTAACTTAAGGACTGAGCAGAGGACGGAGCCTGTCCCACTTCCACTGTGTCCCCAACACTGTCACTGCTCTCTTCCCCTTAAAAGGAAGGCAAGCAGGGCCTGGCAGGATGGATGGGGAGCATTTCCTTTCAGCAAGGGGGAGGCAGCATAGGAACAGTTATGGGTGGGCAACTGCTCACCCTCTCATTATGGAGGTCCCACACCCCTTCTTTTTTATAAAAAGATTTATGTATTTATGAATACAAGAACTGGGGTATAGGCCAGAGGTGCGTGGGAAGGGGTGAGAGGACTCACCAGAGACAGAGTGGGGAGCAGAACAGGCGGATCCACTGAAACACACTGCTGAGAGGAGCAGTGGGTGAGACAGGAGACGTCTGCTGCACCATGTGGGTCAGCTCCCTGGCTGGGGATGGAATTTGTGCTGCAGTGGCTGGCGATAGCGTGATAGCACTGAGGCTTTAACCCCTGCACCACCAGGGAGGCCCGCCCTTTCTTTTTTTGCGGTACAGCCTGAGTTTCTCATCAGGTCCCCACCCGCTTCACCTGTTGGCCACAGTCCTACTTTCTTTACTCTTCCTGCTAAGCGCCCGGTGCAGAGGCCTGCAAGGGAAGTCTACGCCCCTGGTCTCCTGACCACCTCTGCTGGCCTAACTTCCGCCTTCTTTTCCTCCTTTATTCACTCAACAAATGTGTTTAGGCCATGAGGACAGAGCAGAAACAAAGATCGTGGGCTCACCTCAGTTCGTAGACTCCCTGCTTTTATTTGGAGGTCTTCTCCTCTTCTAAGGCCATGTGGATTGAGTGGAGCTGACCCCATTGCTGGTTTAGGTGGGCATCAACCTAAACCATTAACCATCAACATTAGAGCTGTGAAGAGGTGCCCCCACCTCAGGAGTTTTCTAGGAGTGGAAAGGAAGCCTGGGGGAAGGGGGAGTAGGGGCATTCTCACCTGCTGAGAGTGAAGCCAACTCAGAGGAGTCCAGACAGGCCTGATGAATGTCTGGATCCAGCTGTATCTGAAGCTTCACACTCTTAATTGACTCGAGCCAATAAATCCACTCTCCCTTTTTATTTTGCTTAAGCTAGCTTGAATACAGTTTTCTAGGACTTAAAATAATTAATACAACGGTTTAGGAGATCACCCCTCCATGGGTATTTGAACTTAAATAAAAGGAACTCTTGAGATGCTGGCATATTTAAACCCCAAAGGAATAAGCTAATGGAAAGAATACATTAGAATACTTCCACTTGGCCTGCCTTCTCTAGGGAGGAGGGAAGTGGCTCCCCTCCCCAATCTCTGGTTCACATGACTCATAGTCCCACTCTAGGCCAGTCTGCTTGTAGAGCCCTTACACCCCCACAAACACCACATTTGCTCCCACCCTCACCAGAGCACACGCCCCTTCACGGCCCCTGACCCTTTCTCCCAGCCCTGACCTTTCAGCCACATCCTGCCTGGCTGGGGCTCTCTGTGTTCCCGCCTCCCTCCCCCTGCCGCCATGTTGGCCACCGCAGTGTTACCGCCCTCACACTGTCTTCTAAGCGCCAGACCTTCCCTCTTCCCTCCATTCATGGACCAGCTGCTAGGAGCTTATTCTGAACACAGGCTTTCTCGGTTTCAGATAGACTTCCTCTTTGGTCTCTAATTTGGTAGAGTGCTCGGGTCTGGTGAGACATCTCGGAATGCCCCAGATGGAGAAAAGAGGCACTCTGGGAAGAGCATCTGAGCCGGGTATGGCTGCAGGTCCAGTCTCCCGCAGAGGGAGTTGGGGACCCAGCGCCATCTTGGAGATGAGACGCCCTGGTGGGTGGAGCCGCCCGGAGAGATCAGGTCCCACCCTCCCCTGCAGGCTAGATTCAGCTGAACCTTATTGGGCCCCATACAGCTCCCTACCAGCTCCCACCTGAGGGTGGGATGGTTGACACCCTCCTGATGTGCAGGGAAAAAGTGAGGCCCAGAGGAACCTACCAGGTCTGGCACCTGCTTTCCTAAGAGGCCGTATTAGTAAAGGTGAGCCCTTTGTCCCGAGCAGAGGCGCAGGGAGGAGGGAAAGCTCAGTATGACCAGGGGGAACACACCCACTCCTCCTTCAATGACTGGAATTAATTTCTGAAAAGCCTGCACTGGGATGAAAAGCCATAAACGGAAAAAATGTTTTCATTAATTTTAATGAAAAAATGACGATGCATGCTCTCCCATGCCAAGATACCCGATTTCTCTCAGATAGGAAAACACAGCAGTTGGACAAGGAAAACAAGTTTATGTCTGTAATAAACAACCACCTGAAATTAAATACCATGGTTTGTGACTCAAATGTAATAAAATGGAGGTTTCCTTTTCCCACACCGAAGGGTGACATCAGTGGGGGGTGGGGGCGGGTGTCTCGGAAGACAGACTTTCAGGGAGCGCCTTTGGAGCTCACGGTTATCTTGCATTGAAAAAGAGAGTTATAGCAGAGAAAAATCACTTCAGGGCAAAGTAAAGGCTTACCAGAGTGCCTTTCAAACAGATGGAAAATTGCTTCACAGGCAGCACCCTGAGGAGTCGTGGAAGACGCCCCCTCTCCCTGCACCACTCCGCGCGTAACAGAGCCAACAGTTGGGTCCATGCGAACATGGCCTGCGACTCAGCTGTCCTCCCCATGACCAGCTCTGCCTAGACGCGGCGGAGGCCAGCGGGCAGATGGAAGACGGCCTTTGTCTGAATCCCTAAGGCAGAAATCACAGAAATATTTTAAAGTGTATTTAAGAAGTGGGCCTAGGGAGGGAACTGTTTTTATAAACAATAAGGGGGGGGGGTGTTTTCTAAAATGTTGTGTGACATTTCAATAGCCAGTAGGGCCCCCAGTCTCCAAGTGCACAGCCTGAGGCAAGGGTCTGTATTTGACCAGGCCCTGCTCAGGTTCCTGGCCTTGTTAGGGGGCCCGACCTCTCCCACGTACCCGCTGGAAGTGCAAGTTGGTAAGGAAAGCCAACCCTTGAGATGGCAAAGGGTCTTTGCACAGGAATCCAGGAGAAACAGCTAGAGCTGAAGCACTGGCCAGTACCCAGTAACTCCTTCTTCTCCTCAGCAGAGGCCGGAGAGGAACATGGTGGAGGATGAGCATTTATGAGATTCAAACTCCAGTAGGGACTATAGCTCTATAATCACATGGGGAGGCACAGAGCTGGCTCCCCTTTTCTCCCCTTTCCTTTTGTGATGCCTGCTGTTTGCTGGGGCCTGGTGTCCATTTCCCTAATTTTATGGCCAAAAAACCCGGTTTACTTTGAAGAACTGCCCCTCCCCAATGCTTGGTCAAGCAGCTTAGAGAGGGTTGTCTCCCATCTGCCCCGGGGGTGGGGCCTATATGTGCAGCCAATCAGGGAAGAGGTCAGTCTTGAGACTTTGGTCCATAGAGAGAGAAATTCAAGGCTGTGGGGCACAATTCTTTCTCCAGAATTGCCAGCAGAGTTGTACTCACCGTCACACCATCCTGTGGGGGAAAGACATGGCAATGTTAGCCTAAGTTTGACACTGTAGAAGGATGCTGGATCTAGCCTCTCCTCAAACGTTAACTTTGAACTTGTAAAGATTACGGCTTTTTCAGCCAATGTTCTCTGTTTCCTGTGACACGCATATTCCTCGCTGATAGTCCTGGCCTCTGCTCTAGAGTCACTCCCATGTGCCACAGAAAGGAGAGACCCTCGGGGGGAACAGAGGGGAATCAGCGCAGCCATGGCCCTGTAGAGCCTCTGCCTACTTGGGGCCCCTCTCAAAGCTGGAAGCTTGCAGGTGGCTTAGTGAAGATATCAGAAGAGTTGATCTTTCGGGCCTCCCTGGTGGTGCAGTGGGTTGAGCCCGGAACTATGAAGCATCCGTGGCACAGCAACCCGAGTTTGATCCCCGGCCAGGGAGGGGACCCACATGCACAGAAAACCTCTCCTGCCTCACCCGCAGCTCCCCTCAGTAGTGTACTTCAGTCCACCTGCCTGTTCTGCTCCCCACTCTGTCTCTGGTTAGTCCTCTCACCTTTGGTGACTCTGGCCTGTACCCCAGCTCGAACACGCATAAATAAAAATTTTTTTTTTAAAAAAAGAGCTGATCTTTCGGTTGCTTCCAGAATCCTAAGAAGGCCACCAAGCATTGTGCCTCCTTTTCAGAGGTAAGGGGGTCAGGTGGCTGCAAATTATACTTCGGTTTGAAGAGAGGACACTATTTCCCACCTCCCACCAGGGATTTTTCTTCTGAGGTTTCAGTTAACACAGTGAACTGTGGAGGGAAAATATTATGTACAATAAGCTATTTTGAGACAGGCCACATTCACATAGCTTATATTTTACTATATTGTTATAACTCCTCTATTTTATTATTAATTATTATTGTTAATTTCTTATTAATTGCCTGACTTATAAGTTACACTTTACTGCAGGTATGTAGGAATAGGAGAAGACATAGGGTATACAGGCTCAACTATCCTGTTTCAGGCATCCACTGGGGGTCTTGGGCTGTTTCACTCAGACCACAGACTTGTTGGCTCCTCCCTGAGATGCCAAATCTGAATTTGTCCCACGTGTATCTACTGGAGACATCTGGGGTGCATGACTCCCTTCTTGTCAGCCCCCAGCAATTTTCTGCTATTGATTCAGAACACAGGCCCCTTGTCAGGGTGGTGACTGAGGGATGGGGTGGCCCAGGCTGTGGGAGTATGTAAGACAGCCAGCACCCCCAAAGCAGAGCAGTAATACTCCAGTATTGTCCTGGTCTGGTGCCTGCAAACTGCTTCTGGTGTTTTCTATTCTCAGACAAAGTACATTCCATATTCCAGATCATCAACTGAATACTAAGCACTGGGGCTGAATTCATTTGCTCTACCAAGGAGACCACATCTGGATCAGCAGCTGCAGATGGAGTCACCTCCTACTGAGTAGTGAGTCACTGTTTGCTAAGTTCTGGCTATGTTTCACGGTAGCTGAATGTGGAACAGGGTGGGGTACATCAGGATCACCACAACTCCATCTTCCCCGTCTTTGGTGGCTGCGATTTGTCCCGCGGGTCGCAGCCTCGCATCTGGTTCACTGTGTTTGTAGGTAGCGGGGGCGTCCGTGACTTCCTCCTGGCCCTTCCTGTTGTATTGAGCCTAGTCTTCTGGTTAGGAAGCCGAGGTGGGTTTTCCGTCACCCACAGGCCCTTGATTTCCTCTCGGGCATTTGGAGGTAAGCCCTGGCTGGGGCTGAGGTCCCCCCGACTCAGGGCAGTGCACAGTTACCCTTGGGCTCCTGGAGTACCGCTGGGACCTCCAGACAAGGGTGGCAGCCCCCGGGGCTGGAGTCAGCTCAGTACTTATCTGCTAGTCCCTGCACTCTCGTGCGCTCAGCTGCCAGGTCGAGGGCAGCAGCTTCCTTTGGGGGATCCCTGACGGAAGATGCGTCACGGTCCCCCTGTGCTGTTGTAGCAGCGTCCTGCCCGAAGGCTCTGCTCAGCCCTGCGTTGGAGAGGTCCTGGGCCCCAGTCATCCCTGCCCTGGGATCCTGTTACAGTTACAGGTGCTCGAGGGAGCCCGTCATTCAGAAGAGTTGACGTGACTAGAGGATTTTGGTCGTAGGACCAGGTGGGACCTCAGTGGGCAGCTTTTTTCATCCCACAGGTCCCTGGGTCCATCACCCAGGGCTGTTTGGCCCAGATGACTTGGGTAGCCCAAGGCCCCCAGGCTCAGCCCATGAGATGATGGCCACACCCTCCATTTCCACATGACTCCCCCTGGGCTGGGCCATCAAAGCTTCTCCATCCACATGAAGGTCAGAAACCCCATCACAACAGCCATCCTTTTGCCGGAATTCTGGACTACCGCTGAGCCCACTTTGAAGACTTAGCAGGTAGTGGTCAGAGAGGGGTTTGATGGGTTTGCCTGTGGCCATGAAAATGCACATCGCTCCCAACACAGCCCTCCTGCAGAGGCGTCGCTGACCTGAGGCCACTGCTGCTGCACTCCGGCTCTGAGGCTGGATTTGTGTCCCAGACACCCACCCAGGCTGCACTCAGCTGACTGGAACTGGCAGGGATAGTGAGGGGTGGGGGCAGGCCTGTGGGGCTCCTCTCACCAGACTTTGGCTCCAGGCTGATTTTCCATTGGCCTTGATGGAACTTTCTAGAACTATATTGTTCTCTGATACAGCTCCTTCCCTCCCTTCCTCCATCCTTCCCAGTGGTCACATGTAGGTCATCTGATAGGCTGTCCGTCTCCTCTTCCTCCTGCCCCACTAGCCTTCACAGCGAGAAGCAGCCATCTCGGTGTCTGCTTCCCGGGACACTTGAGCTCATACAGTTCATATCTTAAGTTGATAAGAGATTCATGCATGCTAGTTACATTATTCTTCAGAGCTTTTGTGTGTAACAGTTGTGTTACTCATTTTTTGTTGTTGTTGATAAAAAGACAAAATTGTGACCCTGTCTCATGGAAAGCATCCTCAGAAGGAGAGGGGAGGGAGAGCCCCCTGGCACTGATGTGGGTTGATAGAGCCATTCGGCGTGGCTGTCTCTAGCTGTTTGCCTTCGTTCCTATAATTATGCCAGGGATTTTCTGCTGCTTTTTTTGCCAATTAGAATGGATCATCTTTTGGTCCAGGTTCCCAAGAGAGACTTCTGCAAAATGTCAGAACTTCTGCCAACTGCCTGGGAGAGCACCCTGAGTGAGAAATTTCTAGTGACTACACCCATGTCAATAAACACAGCTCAGGCCACATTTATATCCCTCCGTTTGATCAAGGCGCTCTCAAAAATCCATTCCCACACATCCTCCTCCTATCTGCAAAATATAGATCAGCAACTCCCTGCAGTTCTTTCTGGGGGGTCACTCCTCTCTCTGTTACGCATTGTATTTTCTGGACCATGTGGCGTCTGGATCCTGAGTATTCTGAGAGCATCAGGCAGGGCTGGGTCATGAGGGGACTCCAGCGTGGGAGCTCGAGGGGTTCCCGGAGCCCACGGAACCTTCCCAGAAGTCACTGTGCCAATGGGATACTCGTGTCACTGAAGGGACCTAGTGAGGTTGTGAATTCAACTGACACCATAATTCAGTAGCTTCAAAATCAGTCTCTAAGTTCAGTCTTCAGCAATTTCAACTCCGTGGCTATATGCAATAAAAGATTCTTTCAGCGTGCTCATATAATGGCCCAGAATTTTATTCTGTGCCTTGAGGCGAACATTTTGATTTGAGTCTGTCATTTTTCTTGCTTTAAATTATCCAGTGTTAGGAACAACCATCCAGCCTGTGGTCCCCGCATTCCTCATCCTTTATAAATTGCCCCATGGCAGCTGCTAGTCTTTCACTTTCAGTTGGCACATGGTCCCAGGTGGCGGGAGGGGATAACGTAATTAGCTGCTTGCCACCGTGGACCATTGGCAACCACTTTTCTGTCCGATAATATGAACCAGAGTCCTGCTGATTTTGGCCCTCTGAAGTTACGAAAACCAATTTCAAGTAGCTTGTGTATCCCTAAGGGTTTTTCAGTACCCTGCTCCTGGTACTAATTTCTGAAGCAGGCTTATTTGGTTGCAAACACCAGAAATTGATTCTGAAAAAGTTAAGAACAGGGGATTTATGAAAGTGGTAGTGAAGAAGATCCCAGAATGGAAGGAGAAGCTAGATGGTAGTCCTCAGGATCGACAGGCCCCAGGGCAGCTGGGGAAGCACGGACAACCTCTTTAGGGTATAGGGATTGCCTGATCCTTCCCTCACGACCACCCCCATGCCTGAGTGTCTCCATTAAAGATGTGGATTCTGGAGAGTCTGATTGGACTAGAGTGGGCCATGGGCCTAACTGTACGTGAAGGACATGTGGATGTGACTGGCCACTACCCTGAAGCAACACAGGGTCAGGGAGGCTGTGGGCCCCCACTGTACCCTAAGAAAAGATCTTGAGCTGACAAAACCCTCATGGGGATTCTATGCACCACGTCCTTGCAGCGCTGAGCCTTTTCACATTCTGTTCCCTCTTCCTGGAGACTGCTCTCCTGTGGGCCTTGGGATACTTGTCACCTCCTGGAGGAAGTTTCCATGAGGTTCTACACCTGGGACACATGCCCCCTTCTCAGTGATTCTCTGCTCTTTACCTCCCTGTATTGTAGCTGTCTGTTTACTTGTCTTCTCTCTTCCTGAACTCAGTGATAGCTGGGATTAAGTTAGCTTGTTTACAGTTATAATTCCCAAATTGGTACGGTCCATGGCACATAGTAGGTCCTTGATAGCTATTTGTTACACGAATAAATAATAAAGAGCTGACTCCTACACAGACCTGCTGTGACCTCCGTCTGGGCTTTGGTTTTCTTACCCATAAAATGCAGGGCAGTGGCTTGTCTTCTTCAAGGCTGGCCTGATGGCCATAAATAGAAACCCGCTCAAGCTAGCTCAATATAGTGGGGTATTCTGAGGAATCGGGGTGTCTCACAAAATTCAGTGGCTTCATGAGTAGCTGGCCCAGGGGCTGGACAGTGTGAGAAATCATTACACACATTCCCTTCACCCCGACCCTTCCCTGGGGTCCAGGCTGCCTCTGCACTCCAGATTCCCGCGTCTCCTCTCTATTCACTGGTGACATCATCTCTTCAGCCCACTGGCCTTAGGACCTTCCAGATCCAGGCTGGGATGCTGAGAACAGATGCTGGGGTGGATTTATCACAAAAGATATTGACGAGGAATGTTCTCAGCACCGTGGAAGGAGCGGGAAGGGTGCAGGAGTTGAACAGAGGGAGAAGTCAGGGTGGGATTCTGTCCCTGAAGTGTCTTAAGCTGATCTCTTGGAGGCTCTGGGCCTGGGAAGGGTAAGGGGACCGTTAGTCATTGGCTATGGGTTTCCCTGAAAAGAGGTCATGACCTTGGGAAAGGCAGCTCTTTTCAACAGACGTGATCCTAGAAGGGGTGAGTGCTGAGGCATCTGGGGGAACATGCTCTTCATTCCTAACGGGTGACCTGGGCAGAGCACACAATGCTCTCCTCATGAGACCAAGTTCTGGGTTTGGTTCGCATTTGTGAGCAAGAATCTGATTGGTTCTTGGTAAGGTTTCTTGTCTACAGCTAATGAGCTCTGTCAGGCAACTGCCAAGTTACCCAGGACCATCAGCTCTTCATATTGGTCTGGGAGGGCACCAAGTAGAAGGCGTACCATGAAAGGCCTTCAAGTGTTTCCTCCACAAATTCATGCAGGTGGGACAAGCTGCTAAGATCAGGAGCTCTGGAGCCTGCCTGCTTGTGTTTGACTCATTATGCAGTAGTGCTTCCGGCAAGAATAGAAAATGATGGTAGGGAGGCTTAAGCAAAGGAAGGGTTTGTTTGACTCATCCAAGAACAAATATGGGAGAGACACTATACTACTGAACTGCTTCAGTAGCTTAAAGATATCACTGGAGAGCTGGGATCCTTCTACTTTCCTGCTCCACCATGTTGAGCATGCTGATTTCCTCCTCATGGTCATAAGGTGGCTGCTGTACTTTGGTCATCACATCTACATTCCAGGTCCTCAAGGTTACCTACACTTGGACAGGGAAAGGGAGTGGAAGAGAGGAAGGGAAAGGGTTCTCCTCTAACTAGGCTTTGTCTTTTTATTTGGAAAGGAATGGATGCTCCAAAGATTTCTACCTCTTGCTCACTGGCCAAAACTGTGTCACAAGGCTACTCCCAGCAACAAGGGAAGCAGGGAATATAGGCATTTCAGTTGTTCAGCCATAGATTAAAGGAAATAAAGGAAGGAAGAGAAAAGAGGTTTATAGGTTTGGGATGACTCTTCCACTATGTGTGTCGCCAACCACTTACAGCCTGTGTGACCTTGGGCAAGTCACTTAACCTCTCTAGCCTCTGTCTCCATCAATAGAATGAAGTGAGTCCTAGTGTCTATACCTTTAGGTGAGTTCATGCATCAGTGCCTGGTATTTGGAAACTTTCAATAAGTGTCAGCTGGTATTATTATTACTCTGATGATCAGAATTCCAGCAATGGCATCTGAGGCACAGAAGAGGGGTGCTGGGTGAGGCATCCGTTGTGCTGCTATCCTGTGGAGTTCCTGCTTGGAAAGCACAGTGGGCTGAGGTGAGTGATGCGGTGTGTCCTAGGGAGGCAGGCAGGGTCAGGATTGGTCTCAACTGGAAATGTTTGGGGAGGAAATGTATGAGAGAGGATCCCTGGGGTTCAGGACACAGCTGGATGTGGGCATCTCTCCTTCAGTTAAGGACCTCAGTTAAGGGGCTGGGGCAGCCCATTGGGAATGGGAGACAGGTGGCATGAGACAGACTGGCTGGATCCCCTCTGGCTGGTGAGGGTTCATTTTAAGGAGTGAAATTTGGCCCTGGGGTCCTAATGCCTCATTTCTTCTTTACTGTTGGGGAATCAGAACAAATTGATTGTGAGCAACTTTAATAAATTGATTCAATTTAGTGAACAAAAAAGGCAAAAGAGAGGGAAATATGTATTGCTTCCAGCCATAGGCCAGTGGTTAATCTCGGCTTCATAACTCTGTCCTAGTAGTGGCTTAAATAATTAAGTGGTGCGTGGGCTGGCTAAATGATGCCTCTTCCCCAAGCAGCATATTCAGAGGAACCGATGGCCCATGTGGTCGGAGCGCTCTACTTTCAAGGGTAGGTGCCCTTGGGGACCTGCGCATAATGTGAGGGTCAGGCACCCAGGTGTGCCCAGGGAGGACCTGAACATACCCCCCGTACTCCTGCACACATGCTGTAGCGGCAGGAAAGGAGGCACAGGAGCAAGGTTTGGGATGGTTCTGGGCAGACGGGTCAAGGAAAGGGAGTCTTGGAGCCCTCGGTGGCTTTTCATGCTTTTATTAGTAGAGGTGGCCAGGTACATGGCAGGCAGGGGGGCCGGGGTCCAGGAGGCTGGCAGGCCTCCCAGCCCCCGGCGCGTCTTACCCTCTCGGCTGCTTCTTCTCTCTCTGCTGCTGCTGCTCCTTCGTCCTGTCGGTTTTGTCAGTCGGTCAGTCCTGGTGTCCTCATGACGCCGCCCATTTATGCCCGTGTCCAACTCAGGTGCGCCCACTTGCGCATGCCCACCCTGGAGTGCTCGCAGCACCGCAGGTGTCCATCATCACAGTGGTGGGAGGGTGGAAAGACCTGATCATTCTCTGAACCTACACATGCCTACAGCCCTCCTCCCGTACCTGCACACCCCATATGCCCTGTACCCAAAGCTGTGCACATTCCCCAGCCCACAGCACGCTCTCCCACGCAGGCCCACCCCAGCCGCGACCCACCCCAGCTAGAGAAACTGACCTGATCTCTTGCCACTTCCAGTCTCGATTTCCCCATTAATAATGTGGGCATTGGAATGGGGCTTTAACGGTCTCCAGGTAAGTGGTGGAAAGCTCTTTGTGAACTGCCCAGGCCTTTGGTCAAGGCTTACCTAGACTTACTTTCACACCTCTTGCTCACCGGCACCTGACTTGAATGCATTACACCTGTCCCCAGAAAAGGGCTGAGTTCCTGATGATCTGGCTGTGTGTGCTCTGTGCCCCCTCCCAGAGGACCTGCAGTGTGACTCCAGAGTAGGCATCTGCAGAGTGATTCAGAGCCCAGGTCTGGAGCCCGACTGCCTACATTTGTATGACTTTGGGCAAGTTACTTAGATTTTCTGTGCCTCAGTTTCCCCATCGATCAACAGGCTGTTGTGAGGGTTCAGTGCATATGTAAAGTAAGTAGCACTGTGCCTGGTCAACGGTGAGTACACCTGAGTGTTAGCATTTGTGGGGGGCAGCATCCAGTTGCTGGGGAGAGGTGAGGGGTTCCCCTGGGTTGGGCAGGAATTCTCGATTATGGCTGCACCCTAGCAGCCCCTGGGACACAACATTAACAGGCATAACAAAACCCTCTTGTGACCGTTTAAATCAGGATTCCTGGGTATGGGCAGGATATCACGGTTGCCAAAATTCTCCAGTGATTCTAATGTGCACCAGGGCTGAGAACCATGGGTCAGATGACTGTGGGGTAGGCAGCAAGGCTGTGACAAACGCAGTCCAAATGGAGGCCATCCAGGAGTCCCAGCCAAGCATGACTCCTGGAAGACTTCCTGGAGGAAGGGGTAGAAGACAGGAGGGGATGAGGTGGTGGAGTGGCTGAGGATGGGGAGGGCCTCTGAGGCCCAGTGGGTCCTCTACTGTCCACCTGCTGCCCCACCCTCCTGGCCAGGACACTTGCTCCTCCCAGCTGCCTCTGCTTTTCTGCTTCTGTCTCCAGGGGCCCCTGCGCTCCAGCTGGCGCCTGCCTCGTTAATAAAGGCAGATTGCTGCTCTACTCGTCCCCAGCACTCCTGACGGGGCCATTAATATTCCAGGGAAGATTAACTCCCCCTCTGCTCCCTCCCTTACCGCCACTGGGCCCTGCCTGACAGATGAGGGCCTCTGGCTCGGGCAGAGATGGTGCTGGAACTTGGGTCCGGGGCTGCCTCAGGTCACCTCTGGAGCTTCGGCGCGATCCTGCCTTAGCTGCCTCGTCTAGGTTTTGCCTGTGAAGGTAGGAGAGCAAGGTGAGAGAGTGGAGAGAGGAGGAACAGAGGAGGCTCAGCCTGTGGCTCTGGGTGGACTCTTGGGGCATCTGATTCAGTCCTCTTATGAGACCTGACTGCAGACCTCAGACGGGACTGGAACCCGGGACCCCCAACTTCGGACTGAGTGGCGTGGCATGCTCCAGGGCGCTGGCAGGTACACAAGGCCCCACACCCTACCCGGAGGCCTCCTGGCCCGGGAGTAAGTGTGACGAGAACTGTGCTGGGGAGGCAGGGGCCCCAGGAAGCCCGCCCGCCTCGTTGGGGGCCTCGACATGGACCTGCCGACCTCAGTGAGCAGGACATGGAGGGTCACAGAGGGCAGGGCCGACCCCTGTACTGGGGCTGGCCCCTCCCCCAGGGTGGGCTCGGGGAACTGCTTCACTGCCTGACGGTGGCTGTAGCCAGGGGCAGGTCTGAAAGTGACCGTGGCATGACGGAGCAAATTGGGGAGCAGTAGAGAGGGGATCCAGCCCCCAAAGACTTTAATCAAAAGACAGTGTCCCTTGACTCCACTTATTCTCTGCCAACTTCCAGCCCCCAAGCATGTGTGGGCACGTACAGCACCCCCATGCCACATCACCACACAGCACACCCCAGAAACAGCGCGCTCACCATACACACTCGAGCGGACACAGCTCATCCACTCCTGGGCTCTGGATTCGCACATAAATGCTAAATGCAGCTGACACCCAAGTCTGTGTCTCTCTGGCACAGCTTCCTGCCAAGCTCCGTGACAGCATGGGCCGTGAGCCACGCCTCCAGCTGTCTGTACTCCTTGAAGGCCCCGCTCTTGACCCTGGCCCCACCCAAACACACGGCAGACACGACGCCACGTGACCCTGAAGGCTGCTGCATTCGGAGACCTGCCACTCCTCTGGGTCTCCGGGGCCCTTCCTCCTGGGACACTGCTGGGGGCCCAGCTCTCTCCCGTGCAAAGCCCAGGTGGGCACCCCACTGGTGACCTGGCTGCTCCCCCAGCAGCACCACGGCTGGCCATGAGAGGAAGGTGCCTGGATGCCCAGCCTGGTCGAGCCTTCGGATGACTCTTGCCCTAGTCACCACCTGACTACAGCCTTATGTGAGCCCAGAAAACACACGAGACATAAATTGTGTGAAGCCCCTAAGTTTTGGGTGGTTGGCACTAGGTAAGTGCCGGGCTGGGACGTAAGGCAGAATGACACATCTGTGGGGCTGTGTGCTAATCCACACAGGATGGGGCTTCTCCTAAAGGGAATCGGTAGTCAGCTGCCCTGGGCACGAGTGACTCTGGGGGCAGGAAAGGAGGACATGCATCGGGTCCTAAGGCCAGGGACCTTAGGGGTAGATCCAGCTGCAAATGCCAGAGAATCCTGTCACTCCAGTGGAGTACATTGCTCTTCTTTCACCGTGCCCGGAGGTGGGCGCTCTGACCTGCACTCTCCAGAGGTGCCCTTCACAATGTAGTCTGAAGTCTAGTCTCCACGGAATGGAATGTAAACAGGCCCTGCACTGCCAGGCTTCTCTCCGTGCTGCCTTGTGCAGCTTCCATTCCCAAGGTCACTGCTGGAGCTCCAGACATTCTACCTGCATTCCGGCTGTCAGGAGGAAGAAACGATGAAGCCCACACCATCTTTTTCTTTTTCTACAGACACTTCTCGAAAACAACACTTAAATCCCATTAACCAGACTTAGTCACATGCCCCAGTTCCTGACAACCTGCTGCATGGGTCCTGGTGGCAAGGTCATTCTAGATGGCACATGTACCACAAGGCTGGAGTTCACAGCGGGCCATGGGTATTGGGAACACACCAGGCTGTGGTAGGGGGAAACCCCACTGTCTGGGCACAGGGGCCCAGACACCGCAGCCCAGACACCGAGGCCTGCAGAGGTGGCCGTGAGAAGCAGAGGGCAAGGCCACAAGTGATGCGGGTACCCAGCCCCCAAAGAGCCCCTTTGGTGTGATCATGTGGCAGAGTTACTGTCAAACCTTCAGAGTCTTGCTGAAAGCCACAGCCGAGACCTTAGAGGGAGGTGGGGAATCAGGGAACCTCATGCTTGGACCAGATGGGTGAAGGAGAGGGACCCCCGCCCCGAGGCTCGGGGCAGCAGGCACATCTGTGCCAAGTGGCCAGAGGGGACTGCTCCGGAAGACATCTGAGTCCACACCCGGGTCTCCCAGAAACAGGGCCCCCTCCTCTGATGACGTGCCATGGTGTGGGGGACGTTCTCCACAGGCCCTCCAGCCCAGAGTCCCAGAACAGAACACCTTGTCCCCTTGCCCCTTCTGCCCAGTCTAGACCTGCTGTCCTAGTCTTCTGTCCGTCCGGTGTGTTCAGCAAGCCAGACACCAGGAGCCCAGCACTCGGATGCCTCCTCTGAAATTTGGTCACCAAGCCGGTCCCCCCACCCCTCAACACGCTCTCCCTCTGGCTCCAGCAGACTCTCACGGTAATCACGCCTGGATTACCACCGTCACTGCGGCATGGCTGGTCCCCTCCTGTCTTCCTGCCGTCACCATTCTCTGCACAGCTCCCAGGGCCTTCCACCCCGGCCAGCCCAAGAATCCACTGGCTTCTTGCAGCCTCCAGGGTACATTAAGTTATAGTCCCCAGGAAACAGGACCCCCAATGTGCCCCTGGCCGCCTTGGTCTGGCTCACGCTGGCCCTTCCACTCTTCACCTTGGCTGCATGGAACTGTTTGGTGGGCTCCCCCATACACCTGCTGCCTGTGGTCCCCTCCAGTCACGCTGGACATGCCACATAATCACTAGGCCTCAGACTTCAGTGCAGTTAGTCCCCATTTTACAGCTGAGGAAATTGAGGCTCAGAGGGGTTAAGGGATGTACCCAATATCCAGAGTCCGAGCTGGAATTTGAACCCAGGTCGGCCTCACCCCAAAGCCGGTGCTGCCTCCTCAGGCCGTGCCGAGCCCTGACTGGCCAGCCCCTGTCCCATCACAGACGCTCCTGTTCTCTTATCACATCCCGCGGGCTTCCTTCTGACAGACTCATTTCCATATTTTTGCAGGTGGCTCAGCATAAGACGTCTTACTGTATCTCCTCAGGGTGTTCACTCTTGTGTCCAGATGGGCTTTTACCTGCCGGGGTTGGGGGCGGGGAGGCCCAGGGGGCTCCTTGGCGGTGCTGCTGCTGCTGCTGCTGCTGGCGGCTGCCCGGCCTGGAGCGCTCCTCCCTCTCCGCCTGGCTGGCTCCTGCTCATCTGTTAGGTCTCAGCTTAAATGTCAGTTCCTCACAGAATGTAAAATGGTGAGATTCTGGAAAAGAGTGTGGCAGCTTTTTCTTTTTTAAGTTAAATTTACCAAGCGATGCCAGCAATTCCACTCCTAGGAACCTACCCAAGAGAAATGAAAGCAGAAAGTCATATGAAAGTGTGACGTGTTGATAGCAGCTTTCCTCATTCCAGCCCCCAGTCAGAAGCCACCTCATTGTCCATCACCTGGTGAGGGGACGAACAAAAGGGGCTTTGTTCAGACAGTGGAGAACGATCAGGGATAAAAAGCCATGAACTCCTGGAACAGGCTAAACATGAACCTTCAAAACGAAGCAAGGGAAAGAAGGCAGATATATGAGATCATCTATTAGATGACACCGCTTATGTGAACTTTCCAGAAAAGGTAAATCAATGAGTGGTTGCCAGGAGTGGGATTAACTGTTTATGGAGTTAAGAAAGATTTTGGGATGATGAAAATCGTCTAGAACTGGATTATGGTGATGGTCTCACAACATAATAAATTTATTAAATATAATTGCCCATTGGAAATGGGTGAATTTTGTGATGTCATTAAAGCTATGAGAAAAAAGATGTTGAAAATTCAGTGTCTCAGAACAGCCTGTGCTGACACCTGTTCCCCAGTTGCTGTACACGCAGTCCTCCTCGCCCATCTCTCTGCCTTGCTTTCCTAACACAGTCCCTGTGTCAGGTAGAAGCTGCGCTTGTGAGGTCGTCTGTTTCATGCAGATCTTTAGAATGGAGCCTCCCTAGGGGAGGATCTGACCTCCTTCCCCTGATTGGGATATAATCTACATGCCCCACAATTGCACAGCATGCAATTCAGTATACTGAATGAGCATATTCACAGCTAAGCACAACCATCACTGCATCAGTCATCACCTCGAGAAGAAACCCCAAACCCTTCAGCTATCACCTGCCCCTCATCCTTCCACGCTCCTCGGTCCTAAGCAACCAATAATCTATTAGTCTTCATGGATTTGCCTATTCTGGATGTTTCCTGATTGCATGATACATGGTCCTTTGTGATTGACTTCCTTCTTTCAGCGTGCTTTCCAGGTTCTTCCATGGTGTAGACTGTATCAATATGGGCCCATGTGACTTTATTGAACTTTGATTGCTGTGTGCTTTTTTTATTGTGTGCTACACAGATCCTGCCTTTCACAAGTTAAAGGTTGTGGGCAACCCTGTGTTGAACAAGTATTGGCACCATTTTTCCAACAGCTGTGCTTTGTGTCTGTCACTGTTATGTTGTATACCTAACAGACTACAGTGCAGTGTCAATGTGACTTTTATATGCATTGGGAAACCAAAAGATTGACTCAGTTTGTTGTGATATTCACTTTATTATGGTGATTCAGAAGTGAACCCATACTATCTCCAAGGTGTGCCTGTCTTCCCTTTTGATAGTCAAATAATATTTCACTGTATGTATATATCACATTTTTTCTATTCATCAGATTTTTATATATCTTTTGGCTATTATGAATCCTGCTGCTGTAAATATTCATGTGTAAGTTTTTGTGTGGACACTTTTTCATTCTTTGAGGTACATACATAGGAGTGGAATTACTGGGTCACAAGGCAACTCTACATTTAACTTTTCATGCCAGGCTATTCCCACCAGAAGTGTCTAAGGGTTCAGGTTTCTCATTATCCTCACCAACACTTGTGATCTGACTTTTGGATCACAGCCATAGTGTGTCTCATTGTGGTTTTGGTTCACATTTCCCTGGTGACAAATGAAATCAAGCATCTTTCTATGCACTTATTGATCATTTGTGTATTTTCCTGGAAGAACTATTCAGATCTTATGCTCATTTAAAAACTGGGTTGTTCAAATGCCCTAAAGTAGATGACTGGATCAAGAAGATGTGGTACATATACACAATGGAATACTATCCAGCAATCAAAAATGACAAACTAGGGCCATTTATAGAACCATGGATGGAGCTAGAAGGAATTATACTCAATGAAACAAGTCAGAAGGCAAGAGGAAAATATCGGATGGCTTCACTCTTAGGAGGACTGTGAAAAAGCAACAACTACAAAAAAAAAGAAGAGTAAACTCATGGAAATGGGCAATTACAACCCAAAACAAATGAACAAACAAAAAGAAAAAAGGAAAAAACTCAACAAGACTAAAAGGTCAAAGATAAATCAAAGGGACCATGGGTGGGGGGGTGGGAAGGGGGAAGAAGAGGGGAGGGCAAAGACAGGGATGAGGGCAGAAAGAGCACAAGGGACTGAGGTGATGGTGCATGGGTGAAAAGGTGGTGGGAACTCCCTGGGGACTACAAATGATGTCAAATATAATTAAATAAATCTAAAAAAAAAAGCCATAATACAGGAAAAAAAAAACTGGGTTGTCTTTTTTATTATTGAGTTGTAAGGGTTCTTTATTCTAAAAACAAGTCCCTTATTGAATTTCTAATTTGTAAATATTCCCCCCTATTCTGTGGGTTGTCTTTTTACTTCCTTTGAAACACACACACTCTTAGTTTTCATGGACGTCCTATTTATTTTTTCTTCGTGGCTTGGGCTTTTGGTATCAAATCTAAGAACACACTGCCATATCTTAGGTCATGAATACATATCCCTGCATTTCCTTACAAGAATTTTATAGTTTTAGCTCTTAATATGTAGCTCTTTGATCCATTTTGAGTTAAATACTGTATGTGGTGTAAGGGTCCAAGTTCATTCTTTTCCATGTGGAGACCCAGCTCTCTCAGCACCACTGCTGAAAAGACGGCTACATTCCTCCATTGCATGGCCTTGGCATCCTAGACAAAAGTAGATGACCTAGGGGCCTCCCTGGTGGCGCACTGGGTTAAGCAACACACTATGAAGCAAACCTCAGCCACTGCAGCACGAGTTCGATCCCTGCTGCCGGTCAGGGAGGGGACCCACATGGCACAGGCAGACCTCTCCTGCCTTGCCCACTGCTGCCCTTGGCAGTGTACTTCAGTCAGTCTGCCTGTTTTGCTCTCCACTCTGTCTAGTGACTCCTCTCACCTCCCGCGACTCTGGCCTGTACCCCAGCTCTTGTATGCATGAATAAATAAATAAATCTTTAAAAAAAAAAAAGTAGATGGCCTAGGACACATGATTTTATTTCTGGACCCTTTGGGTTCACATAAGGATCGTATTATATGTCTGTGCTTACACTGGTTCCACATCACCTTGAATTCTGTTGCTTTTCTGCACCACGACATTGCCGGGAACACTGGTTCAAACAGTTGTTGCATATTTAGCACCCAAATATCGAATGCCACCAGGAGCACATCTGTAATTTAAAAAGCGAGGTCTGTATAACTCGCTTTGTCAAAGGAGAACACAACCCACAGGGCCACAGGGAATCTCAAGGAAGGTTATGAGAGGGGCCTCTCAGAAAGCCTGGGTTGGTGCTGACTCATTCTGAGGAGAGGCTGGGGAAGTAAACGCCAGACCGTGGTTGGGTGCTCCCAGGAGGGAGGCCATTCTGTGACAGGGATTTTAGTTTTGATCTAGGAAAGGTTAAAAGTTAAAGCGGGGCTAGATTTGTCAAAGCAGGAGAAGCTTGTCACTCACAGAGGCCAGCCTGGAGTGGGCTGTGTGTGTGATCTTCTGAATATGGTCTTTGTTCCCTTGCAAACTTGGTCTAATCATCAGAATGACTGTTTTCTACTTTCTGGCCATAAACAAATGGCCCCTGCTGAGAAAAAATTATAGTTTCCACAGCAGGCCAAAACTGACCCTACTTATCTCACGGTATCTGTTCAGGTGCGTGTCGTAGGGGCCAAAGTGTGGGCCAGGGGCAGGTGGGGCAGGGGGGAGGCACCCTCAGTGTGCAGTGATGATAGCCCACGCTGCTGACTCCCCAGGGGAGCTGGCCCAGCCATTGTCCCTCCCTGGGCTCAGTCTCCTCCTCTGTAACATAGGGAGGCATTTGGGACAGTGCCTAGGCTTCCTTCCAGTTCCTTTTCCATGATCTGTTTTCTTCTGTTATTTCAGAGAGGGACACCCCTGCTGATAAATACCACTGCTTCACCAGCGCCAATCACACACACACACACGGAATTCTTCTGACCTCAAGTCCCTGGTTCAGTCTTTTAGTCGGATACTCCCAGACATTTCGATTTTATACCCTGGCAAAAGTGTAAAAACTATTTTTAAGATCAATATAGAACTGTCGATATTTTAATTTGCTAAATAGAATATTAAAAATCATAAATACTATCACGTTTCAAGAATTGCATCAGAAAGGATAATAAAATTCAGGGTAAATGAAAACTTACTAGAATGACACTCTCAAATTGCCTGCCTTCTTCTCATTTCCTGGACAAGAGTGAGAACTCCTCTTGGAATGGACAACTGCTCTTACCTGTGTTTGGGGACTGCTTTATCTTATGGCTCTGACTCATTAAAGTGCAAACACAGGAAGAGAGCCATCTTGGTAGTCCATGAGAGAGTGATGGGCTCTTGGGGTCGAGGTGGGTGGCAGTCAGAAGTGGGGGCAGTAAGAGCTCAGATCTGGACTGAGTGCCAGGTCTCTGGCAGTTCCACTGGCCTAAGGAGAAGGACTCTCACCCACGTCCCCAGGCACATATCAACAGCCTTGCTAATTGTGAGACTAGAAACACGGTGTAGTGGCAGGAAAGGAGGCACAGGAGGAAGGGTTCGGGATGGTTCTGGGCAGACGGGTCAAGGAAGGAGAGTCTTGGAGCCCTCGGTGGCTTTTATGCTTTCTTTAGTAGAGGTGGCCAGGTACATGGCAGGCAGGGGTGCCAGGGAACTGGGGGGCCGGGAGGCTGGCAGGCCTCCCAGCCCCGGCGCATCTCACCCTCTCGGCTGCTGCTGCTGCTGCTGCTGCTCGCCAGTACTGTCGGTCGGTCGGTCCTCGCAGTTCGGTCTGTTGGTCGATCCTCACAGTTCTGGCGTCCTCATGATGCCGCCCATTTATGCCCGTGTCCAACACAGGTGCGCCCACTTGCGCATGCCCACCCTGGAATGCTCGCAGCACCACAGGTGTCCATCATCAGTGGTGGGAGGGTGGAAATACCTGATCAACCTTTACCCTACACACGGCCTGGGAGAAAGTGTTGCTGTGGTGCCAGCAAGGGCACAGAGCAAGTTCTTGGTGGTTCTGACAGATGGGGTAAGGAAGAGTCCTGGAGCCCTCGGTAGTTTTTTATGCTTTTATTCTCAGAGGCGACCAGGTACACGGCAGGCAGGGGTACCAGGGGGCCAGGAGGCTGGCAGGCCTCCTAACCCCCAGCGCATCTCACTCTCTCAGTTGCTTTGCTATTTCTTCTCTTGTTCTCCTAGCCTTCTCTCTGCCTCTGTCTCTTCCCTGCTCTTCTGCTCTACTGCTCTGTGTTCCACTGGCATCCTCGTGACGCCGCCCTTATATGCCCGTGTCTAAGCCCAGGCGCACCCACTTGCGCATGCCCACTTAGGTGCGCGTGCAGGACCTCAGGTGTCCATCATCACACCAATGGCAGGAGGGCGGAAAGGTCTGATGCTTTTCCATTTACTCTACAATCCACCCCCTCAGGGTTTTCTGCCATACAAACTATACATATGTTTCCCTCGGCAAATATGAGCATTGCAGCCATGACCCACAAAAGCAAATACAACACAATATAGAAATGCAACAGAATACAAATACACCCCGGTAGGACACCAACCTAGGGGCAAAGACAAGACTATTGGCACCAGCAGATGCTCCGCCACGTCTGCTGCCGAAGGCGCTGCTCTAGCGAGGGGGAACCACTCACGGCATCTGCCGTCTCACGCCAGGAGCGTCAGCTTCCTGGCCTTCTCCGGCTGTGGTTTCAGCCACATGCCACACTCTGCATGTACCCCCAGGATGCTCTCACTCTTGGGATTGGTGATTCTATACTCTGGGGGTAATCACCCAATCCCCAGGGTACTCTCTGCTGTCACCCCAACACTCAGCTTTTCATAGCCACATGTGACACGCAGCCCCTGCACTCAGGCCAACCCTGTGCACACGCTCACGGGTCGGGGATCCGTGGATACAAGCTCCACATGTGGCCTCTCTTGGGTCCCCTCTTTGGCTGTGGGTTCCACAAGCCACGTTCCCCGCCTGTCCCCCAAGGATGGTTCCTCAGCTCCTCACCCTCATTCTGCACCAAAGAGGGCACCACCCACAGGTGATTTTAAGAGACTCGCCAGCCGCTCCGGGCTTCCCAATATCAGCACCAGTTTTTGCCTCCTCTAGTTGGCTTTTTGATACCTCTCCTCTGCGTGGCTGCAGAGGGCGTCCTCCCTCAGCCACTCTTGGGTTCTTCTCATGCCTGCCCCTTCTTCTACTCTGGCCATTGCCTCTTTGGACTGTGGCCCGAGAATGTCGGGCAGTACATAGGCTGCTTTTGGCCATCAAGGCCCACTGACCATGCCTCTATTCCCATCTCCTGGGGTGTACAAACAATACCATCCACCCTCAGGGTCCCATAAACATAACATTAACATGCCAAAGTTCCCAGCCTTCTGGCGGGATTGTCAGTCCAAGTCCATCAATCCTTTCCTTGTGTCAGCAGCGGGCAATCTCCAAATGACGAATCCCAGTCCTCTTTCTGAGTCTGCTGCCTCCGGGGTTGTGGGCTGGTCCTCGCGGGCTTCTCCTCCTCCACACGAGGTCTTGTCCCACAGCTCCTGGACCTTTTCCGCCTCCTACGCTCCTGCAGCATCTCTGGCTCTTCCCACAGCTCCTGGACTTTGGTCATTGTAGCGACAGGAAAGGCGTACAGAGCAAGTTTGGGATGGTTCTGGGCAGACGGGTCAAGGAAGGAGAGTCTTGGAGCCCTCAGTGGCTTTTCATGCTTTTATTAGTAGAGGTGGCCAGGTACATCCAGGTACAGGCAGGGGGGCCGGGGGACCAGGAGGCTGGCAGGCATCCCAGCCCCCGGTGCATCTCACCCTACCAGCTGCTTTCTACTCTCTCTCCCTCTGCTGCTCATCAGTATTGTCGGTCCTGTTGGTCAGTCCTGTTGGTCCTGGTGTCCTCATGACAACGCCCATTTAAGCCTGTGTCCCAACTCAGGTGCGCCCACTTGCGCATGCCCACCCTGGAATGCTCGCAGCACCGCAGGTGTCCATCATCACAGTCATCTCCTGTGCTGCCATGGTGCCTCCAGTGTTGCCACATGCTTGTGGCCTGCCACCTCTCAGCCCCTCCTGTGGTCTTCGGAGGGCTCCACACCCATCTGCATTGCATCATCCTGCCGGCTACACCAGTTGTGGTGCCAGTAAGGGCACAGAGCAAGTTCTCGGTGATTCTAGCAGATGGGGTAAAGAAGAGGCCTGGAGCCCTCGGTAGCCTTTTATGCTTTTATTATCAGAAATGACGAGGTACATGGCAGGCAGGGGTCTGTCATTGACACGAATGGTGGGAGGGTGTAAAAACCTGATAATTTTCATTTACCCTACACTGCCACCTTCTACTTTCGTTGTTTCCACCTCCAATGTTTGTCCAAAGCCTCTAAGAAATATTGTGTGCGTATGCGTGCGTGTGTGTGTCTGTGATTACAGTAACCGCCAGAGTTGTTTTTATGGAAGGGAGTGAGAAGTGGAGAGTAAGTTGTCTACCCCTAGAATAATGTTGTAGGTCTGTTTTTTTAACATCTTTTCAGTCACAGGACAACACATGCAAGGCTGTTGTAGCAGCAGGAAGGCGGCACAGGGCAGGTCAGGATGGTTCTAGCAGGCGGGGGTAAAGGAAAGGAGTCTTGGAGCCCTCGGTGGCTTTTCATGCTTTTATTAGTAGAGGTGGCCAGGTCCATGGCAGGCAGGGGTGCTCGCAGCACCTCAGGTGTCCATCATCACAGTGGTGGGAGGGTGGAAAGACCTGATAGTTCTCTGATGTGCAAGCTCATCCTACAGATGTGCAAGCTCTGTCTGGACTGTGAAGAGCTGCATTCAGGAAGGAAACTCCTCCTACATCCCCAACCCATTCTTCCAGGACCTAGTGACACACTGTGCTGTTCCTTTAAAAAGAACTCGTGAGTAGGTAGAGGGAACCAATCAGCAGATAGTGGGAGGAGCTACTTGGGGGCCTGGCCACCAGTCTTGCCAATAAAGTATCTGTGGGAAGCCCTAAGAGTGACAGCCTTCTGAGGGAGTCTGGGTAAACCTTTTTAAAGGGACAGTGTCCCAGAAGGGCTGCTTCTGTAGCTTAAGAACCCAAAGCCTCTGAACTGACCAATGTATCCTCAAAGTAACTGCAACCCCCCCCCACCCCATCCCAGATGATAATTTGCTGAGAAAGACGAGTGATTTATCTGTCTAATTGGGCTTTTATTTGCATTTTAAATCACGCTCTTTTGCTAAACTAATGGACCCCCTATTTATAGATGACTCCAACACAAAGTGACTACTAATTACTACAATTAATATCACGTTAAGGGCTTGCCAGCCAACTTCACAGCAACTTGTATCGCCTACTCATTTTCAATTAAGGCACATTGACAGGGAGAATACGTGGTTATTAAGAGCAGGCCCTGGGGTGTAATTACTACTCACAAGGTCATTAAGTAACTCCCCTGCAGGTTGGCACCTTGGAGCCTGGAGGCTGGAGCCCAGACCCTGTCCTACCTAGGGGTCACAAAGCCTCAGTGCCCCAGGCCACCCAGCAGCTGCGTGGAGGTAGAGCAGATGATATAAGGCCAGCTCAGGGCTGGGAGTGTAGAGCCAGGCAGGGATGCTGAGGAGAGATGTTCCACCCTCTCCTGAAGACAGCACTTCATGGCAGCCACCAGAATGCTGTGGGAACTGCAGCCTCCCTCAAGCAGCAGTCTGTGGAGGCCTCCTCTGGGACAGCAGGGGGTTGGCAGCAGGGCTGCGGGCAGGGGTGAGGGGATGAAAGCCCAGGAAGGAGACAGCTGCTGGAGCACTGTGTGGGGGGCAGGGGCCAGGAACCTGGCAGGAAGAGGATGGGCTTCTGTTCTGGGAGGTTGCCACATCTGGGGGAACTGTCCCTCTGAGCAGGAGGAGAGATTAAAGGTGAGGGAACGCCATGGGAGAATAGAAAGAGGCCTAGAAGGGTAGGGTGGTGGTGGCAGAAGTCAGGGGGAGTGTAGTGGCAGGAAGGAGGCACAGGAGCAAGGTTCGGGATGGTTCTGGGCAGATGGGTCAAGGAAGGAGAGTCTTGGACCCCTTGGTGGCTTTTCATGCTTTTATTAGTAGAGGTGGCCAGGTACATGGCAGGCATGGGGCCTCCCAGCCCCCGGCGCATCTCACCCTCTCAGCTGCTTTCTACTGCTGCTGCTCGCGTTGGTGCTCTCGCTGCTGCTCATCAGTGCTGTCGGTCCTGTTGGTTGGTCCTGTTATCCTCATGACACCGCCCATTTATGCCCGTATCAAACTCAGGTGCTCTCACTTGCGCATGCCCACCCTGGAGTGCTCGCAGCACCGCAGGTGTCCATCATCACACCAGTGGTGGGCGGGTGGAAAGACCTGATAGTTCTCCGACCCTACAGGGAGTGAGCACCTCAAGAGGGTGTTCTTGTGATTGAGTGTCCCCAATTATTCTCCAGTCAGTGGCCACGGCCTTCCTGTAAAGGACAAAGTATAATCTGGTGGGATGGCTCTGCCCAGGGACCAGACCCAGGCCTGGCAACCTTTGAAGCTGAGCTCCTTTGACCTCAAGGCTAAGACTCCATAATAGGGTGGGGACCTATGACAGGTGATGAGAAGCCCCCAGCAGAGATGTGTGGGAGCTGCCTCTGAGAGCTGATCCTGGGTCTTCCCAGTTCTACTTTCAGGACTTGTGTTTATCGTTTGGTGTTGCCATGATGGAGGATTTAAGACTACAGAAGTCTGCAAACACAGCACCCCAGGGCTTTTCTCCCCACAGAGCTGTTTAAGCATTCAGGAGCACACTGCTGCCCCAGGTCATCTTGTCGGGGTGGACCCTGGGGCTGTGGTGCAGGGCCTTCTTTCAGTTTCTGCCTTCATACATGGCCCTGTGTACATGGAGTGGACACATAAAGACTATGTGTTGACTCCACTGAGGGGAAGTCCACATCCTACTTTTCCAGAAGGTTCTGTCCACCACCCCTGCACTGACAAATCTTCCTCTGCCCATTCTACCTCCACGGCCTTGTGCCTTGGCATCCCTGCCCTTCCATCCCTCTAGTGGCTTTCTGTATCCCTCTCCTGCTCTGCCTGTGGGAGGTGCTTCATGGAGGAGGAAAGGAAGGAGGGGGAGAAGGAAGGGCCATCATGCTGATGGTTTGCTTGGAGGAGGCTTCAACAAAGTAGACATTTCTCTCACCTCACTGTGGGCTCCTGGGGCTGGTTCTTATTGGTGCCATGGCTCTCTGGTTGCCATTCTCATTTGTCTGTTTTCCAGTCAAGGAGGAGTGACTGGAAGAGGAGCACATTTGTCCCTTTGAGGTGCTGCCTGAAATTCACACGTGGCAATTGTTGGCATGGCCAGGCAAGTGGCCACACCTGGTTGCCACAGGGGACCGTGAAACTGCAACTAAAACACAGGACTTGTGTACTAAGAACGTGGGGGACTCACGTGAAGGGACAAGTGTGGAGGCTGTCCGTGGGACTGTGGTTCTCCCTGGGAACGGAAGGACTTCCTGAGCACAGTCTGTGGCTGCTGGAAGGAGTCAGGGTAGTGAAAGAGCCTCAGAATCCGGGAACCGGGGAAGCCAGGCCAAGCTGTGGTTTCTGACCCAGCCTCCCTGCATGCTTCAAGGATGGGGCTCAGTGTTCTCACCTGGCCCTCCAAGTCGCTGGAGAGCCTCCAACAGCACAGGTGTGTATGGCCGAGGAGGTAGCAGCTGTGTCCCCAGGGTACGCCTGTGAGAGAGCGGGAGGACATCTGGGAGGAGACAGGGAGGTAGCTGTGGCCCTTCCGAGGAGAAAAGGAGGGTGCACAAGCGTAAGGGCATTTCAGACCCGCTGGACTGACACTAACAAGAGGTAGAGACTGCAGAGGGCCAGCGGGTGTGGAGAGAGGTTGGCAGTTTGTAAACGACTAGATGTTTTTATGATAGCCAGAGTGTGGGCGGGTGCAGAGCTGGGGTGGAGAGGTAAGTTGGGGCCATTCTTGTTTATTTTTTAAACGAATTTATATATTTGACATCATTTGTATTCCCCAGGGAATTCCCACCACCATTTCACCCATGCACCATCACCTCAGTCCCTTGTGCTCTTTCTGCCCTCATCCCTGTCTTTGCCCTCCCCTCCTTCCCCTTCCCCCCCCATGGTCCCTTTGGTTTATCTTTGACCTTTTGGTCTTGTTTTTTGTTTGCTTTTGGTTGTAATTGCCCATTTCCATGAGCTGCTGCTTTTCTTTTTGTTGTTGTTGTTGTAGCTGTTGCTCTTTCACATTCCTCTTAAGAGTGAAGCCATCCGATATTTTCCTCTTGCCTTCTGACTTGTTTCACTGAGTATAATTCCTTCTAGTTCCATCCATGTTTCTATAAATGGTCCTAGTTTGTCATTTTTGATTGCTGGATAGTATTCCATTGTGTATATGTACCACATCTTCTTGATCCAGTCATCTACTTTTGGGCATTTGGGTTGTTTCCAGGTCTTAACCAATTACAAATAGTGCTGTGATAAATATAGGAGTACGGGTGCTCTTTTGGATTGGTGTTTTTGTGTTCTTTGGGTAGATGCCCAGGAGTGGGATTGCTGGATCATATGGTAGTTCCATTTCTAGTAGACTGAGGAAGCTCCATACGGCCTTCCATAATGGTTGGATTAGCTTGCATTCCCACCAGCAGTGTGCATTCCCACCAGCAGTGTAATAGGGTTCCTTTTTCTCCACATCCTCACCAGCATTTGTTGTTGGCTTTTTTGATGTGTGCCATTCTTAACGGTGTGAGGTGATACCTCATTGTGGTCTTAATTTGCATTTCCCTGATTATGAGGGATGCTGAGCATTTTCTCACGTGCCTGTTGGCCATGTGTATGTCCTCTTTGGAGAAGTGTCTTTTCAGTTCTTCTGCCCATTTTTTGATTGTTTTTTTTACTTTATTTTTCTTGAATCTTATGAGTTCTTTGTATATCTTTGTGATCAGTCCCTTGTCCGTTGTGTGGAACGCAAAGATTTTTTTCCCATTTGGTGGGGTTTCTTTTTGTTTTATTTAATGTTTCCTTTGCTGTACAGAAGCCTTTTTATCTTGATGTAGTCCCATCTGTTTATCTTCTCTCTCATTTTTATTGCTTTGGGGATTACCACCTCGAAAGCGCTATTGAGATGTATGTCTTGCAGAGTTTTGCTTGTTTTCCTCTACATATTTTATAGTTTCGGGTCTTACGTTTAGGTATCCATTTTGAGTTGATTTTTGTACATGATGTGAGATAGTGGCCCAGTTTTATTTTTTTGCATATGGCGTACCAGTTTTGTCAGCACCATTTATTGAGTAAGCTGTCTTTGTCCCATTGCAAATTCTTTGCTCCTTTGTCAAAGATCAGTTGACCGTAGTTGTGTGGTTTTATCTCTGTGCTTTTTATATGGTTCCATTGTTCTGTGTGTCTGTCTTTGTTCCAGTATCATGCTGTTTTAATTACTATTGCTTTGTAGTAGAGTTTGAAGTCTGGGAGTGTGATACCTCCATTCTCCTTTTTTTTTTAGTAGAGCTTTGGCTAATTGGGTTTTTTTTATGTCTCCATATGAATTTCATCAATATTTGGTCTATTTCCTTAAAGAATTTCATTGAGATTTCTATTGGTATTGTGTTGAATCTGTCAATTGCTTTTGGTAGGTGGCCATTTTAATAATGTTGATTCTTCCTATCCATGAACAAGGGATATCTTTCCATTTCTTTGTGTCCTCTTCTGTTTCTTTTAACAGTGTTTCATAATTTTCTCTATGCAGGTCTTTTGTTTCTTTTGTTAGGTTGATTCCTAGATATTTGATTTTTTGGGTCTCAATTGTAAAAAGTATATTTTTCTTGATTTCTTCTTCAGATTGGTTATATATAGGAAGGCTACTGACTTTTGTGCATTGATTTTGTATTTTGCTACTTTACTAAAGTGGTTGATTATTTTAATTAGCTTTTCTGTGGAGCTTTTAGGATTTTCCAAGTATATTATCATATCATTTGCAAATAACAATAGTTTTACTTCTTCTTTCCTGAATTGAATTCCCTCTATGTCCTTTTCCTGTCTTATTGCTCTGACTAGGACTTCCAGTACTATGTTGAATAGCAGTGGGGAAAGTGGGCATCCTTGTCTTGTTCCTGATCTTAAGGGGAATGCTTTCAGTTTTTCACCATTGAGGATGATATTAGCTGTGGGCTTGTCATATATAGCTTTTACCATGTTGAGGAATGATCCTTCTATTCCGAAGGTTTCAAGAGCCTTCATCATGAATGGGTGTTGGACTTTGTCAAATGCCTTTTCTGCATCAATTGATATGATCATATGATTTTTGTTCTTTTTGTTGATATTGTGGATTACATTGATTGATTTCCGTATATTGAACCATCCTTGGGCTTCTGGGATAAATCCCACTTGATCGTGGTGAATTATCCTTTTAATGCTTTGTTAGATTCTGTTGACAAGAATTTTGTTGAGGATTTTTGCGTCCATGTTCATTAGGGAGATTGGGCTGTAGTTTTCTTTTTTCGTGCTGTCTTTGTTTGGTTTTGGTATTAGTGTAATGGTGGCTTCATAGAACGCATTTGGCAGTGTTCCTTCTCGATTTTTTGAAAGAGTTTGTATAAAATAGCTACTAGCTCATTTCTGAATGCTTGGTAGAATTCATTTATGAAGCCATCTGGTCGTGGGTTTTTGTTTTTAGGGAGTGTTTTGATCACTGTTTCAATTTCACTACTTGTGATTGGTACGTTTAAGTGTTCTGTGTCTTCTTCGTTTAACTTCAGATGGTTATATTGTTCTAAGAACTGGTCCATTCTAAGTTGTTAAGCTTGTTTGCATATAGTTGCTCATAGTATTGTCTGATTATTCTTTTACTCTCTTTTGCATCTGTTGTAATTTCTCCTCTTTCATTTGTGATCTATTTATTTGTGTTTTCTCTCGTTTATTCTTTGTTAGTCTGGCTAAAGGTTTATCTATTTTATTTTTTTCAAAGAACCAACTTTTGGGTTCATAGATATTTTGGATTTTTTTTATTTCTATTTAATTTATTTCTGCTTTAATTTTTATAATTTCTTTTCTTCTGCTGGTTTTTGGGTCCTTTTGTTGCTCTTTTTCTAGGTCATTGAGATGTGAGATTAGCTTGTTTCTTTGAGTTTTTTCTTGTTTGTTGATGTGAGCCTGGATTGCTATGAACTTCCCTCTTAGAACTGCTTTTGCTGCATCCCATACATTTTGGAAT